>VWZT01003454.1:17434-28593 GCA_013397055.1 Pachycephala philippinensis | reverse complement strand
CAGCAGGAATTTCCCCATGGAAAGGGAGGTCAGGCCTTGGAACTGCCCGGGGAGGTTTGGAGTGCCCATCCCTGCAGGGGTCCAAGGAACTCCTGGAGGTGGCACTCAGAGCTCTGGGCTGGGGACAAGGTGGGCACAGCTTGGACTGGATGGGCTGGGAGGTCTTTTCCAACCTCAGGGATTCTGGGATTTCAGCACTGAATTCGGAGTGGGGAGCAGCCATCTGAATGTTCAACCTACGTGACACTGCAGTGACAGCGCTGCTGGGCTCGGTGTGTTCCTCACAAACTGTTCTTTGGATATTTTTAACCATCTCTGCTTGGTTATAAATTCACCGAGGGAGAATCTGGCACCAAAGGCCTTCACTGAAGGAGGTTTGGGGGCTCAGTCAACCCAAATGCAGAAATATTCCCACCATAGGTGTGGAATCCACACGAAAATCTCACCTTCCAAACTGACACCCATTGTAAACCTGGCAATTCCACAGCTCTCCTGAACTTTTTATGCATCTCTGGGAAAAGCTGCCTGACCTTCCCTGGGAGGGTGGGGAGGGGCTGGGCTGGAATTGCCAGAGCAGCTGTGGCTGCCCCTGGATCCCTGGCAGTGGCCAAGGCCAGGCTGGACATTGGGGCTGGGAGCAGCCTGGGACAGTGGGAGGTGTCCCTGCCATGGCAGGGGTGGCACTGGAGGGGCTCTGAGCTCCCTTCCCACCCAAACAATTCCATGCCTCTCTGATTCCATGGGATCTGCCACATCTCCCATCTCAGTACTTCAATTTAGGTCACTTTTGTCACCAGTAAAGATGAAATATTTCCCCTTTTTCAGGTGGACACTCAAAGCCCTTCCCAGCTGCTCCTTTTATTTCTGGAATATCCAGTGAGAGCAAAACGCAGAGGGCTCCAGGGGAGCAGCTCTATGTCTGTGCTGCTGCTGGGGCTGGAGCCGAGCTGCATTCCAGGGAGCATCTCAACACCTGATCCAGGGAAATTCCAGTGCCACCCCAACCCCTGCGTTTGCCACCAAGGCTCCGCAGGGCTGGAAAGGAGGAGAGAGGCTGCAGCTAAGGAGAGCCCGCAGCAACCCCTGCTGGCACCAGGCTCTGGGACGGCTCATTAACAGCAGCAATTAAAGATCCTCTGCGTGGGCACCGAAGGCTCAGGGAATCCTGGGATGGTTTGGGTGGGAAGGGAGCTCAGAGCCCCTCCAGTGCCACCCCTGCCATGGCAGGGACACCTCCCACTGTCCCAGGCTGCTCCCAGCCCCAGTGTCCAGCCTGGCCTTGGCCACTGCCAGGGATCCAGGGGCAGCCACAGCTGCTCTGGCAATTCCAGCCCAGCCAGGAATTCCTTCCCAAGATCCCACCCATCCCTGCCCCCTTCAGTCCGAGGCCATCAGGGAAGGTGATTTCTGCAGGGGGATGGAAGCCCCCCTGTCCCAGCACAGCAGCACTGGCTGCCAACCCCCCAATTAACTCCTGTTAATGACAAAAAGCAGTGCTGGGGTGTTCAGCTGGGTTGGGACAATGCAGGAGATATTTAATCTCCCTGCTCCGACACAGAATTCCAGGACTAACAAACCCTGCCTCCTCAGGGCTGGGAATATTCAATTCCCTGCCAACAAAATTCCACCTGAGTTTATAAAAAGTTCCAACAATCAATGCACTTGCTGTTGAAAACCCCAAACAAGGGACCCCTTTTGCCACCACCGCTCTGTTCAGTTCTTCTTCTCCATCTGCTCAGGAGCTGGGGGGGTATTTTACTTTATTGTATTGTATTGTATGTTATTTTATTTTATTGTATTGTATTGTATTTTATGTTATTTTATTGTATTGAATTTTACACTATTTTATTTTATTGTATTTTATGCTATTTTTTTATTTTATGCCGTTTTATTTTGTTGTATTTTATTTTATGCTATTTTATTTTGTTGTATTGTATTGTATTGTTTTGCATTGTATTGTATTTTATTTTATGTTATTTTATGGTATTGTATTTTATTTTATGCTATTTTATTGTATTGTATTGTATTGTATTTTATGCTATTTTATTGTATTTTATTTAATGCTATTTTATTTTTTTGTATTATTGTTTTGTATTGTATTTCATTTTCCACCCTCCCCAGAGCCATGTGGGTCTTTCCTTCCTGTCCTGGACAGCACCTGCCCCAGAGCTGCTCATCTGCATAAAGGACAAAATCAGTGTTTTACACAGAATGTTCTGAGCCCGGGGAGTTCCTGGCTGGGAATTCCAATGGGGAATTTGCCCTTTTATTATTTATTTTTCATGGATGATCTCCCAGCTTCCTGCTGCTGTTCAGCACATCCCAGGGCTCCCTTTGGGAGCTCCATGGGAACAGCAGGAGAGCGAAGGGGGCTTGGTGCTGGGGACAGGGGCTCAGTCCCAGGTCACTCCGTGGTCCCGGAGCCCTTCCCACCCAGGGGCTCAGTCCCGGGTGGTCCCGGAGCCCTTCCCACCCGGGGGCTCAGTCCCGGGTCACTCCGTGGTCCCGGAGCCCTTCCCACCCAGGGGCTCAGTCCCGGGTCACTCCGTGGTCCCGGAGCCCTTCCCAGCCTCCAGGATCCCAGGGCTCCCTGAGTACCCAGGCCCTGGACTGCTGTGATTTCTCCCCGGGTTATTCCCAGTCCGTTCTGTGCCTCAGCAAACACAGGCACAGATTAAACATCCAAAGCATTTCCCAACCTTTCCGAAATGCTCACAGCACTCCAATGCCAGGAAAAGTGAACACGGAGGGGCAGGAACCCCCCAGGCAGCTTTTCCTGGAAACCGGGACAAAATTCCCAAGATTTGCTGATTTTTTAGGCCCATTTAAGACCGTTCCTACTAAAATAAAACACTGAATGCTTTCCACTACGTGGGAACACATGGAAGTGCTGAGGGAAGGATGTTCCCAAAAAGAGTTTTGGGATCCTTCTGCCATCCCGGTAACATCCAGGACAAAATCCCAAAGCCAACCCAACTCCAGCAGCTCTGGCCCAGCTGAACAGGTCCCAGTTCCAGCCAGGGTGGATTTCAGCCTGGACAGACACAGATTCCTGACAGGAATTTTAAGGTTATTCCTTTTTTTGCCAAGTTTTAATACAAAATCTCCCTTATTTCCTCCATAAGAATGAATAATTCTAAGCTTTGCTACACAAAGCAACACAAAATACCCCAAAACGTAGAGAATTCCCTCCAGTTCCAGTATGGGAAGAAGTCTGGAGCACACCAGGACCACACATCCACCCAATAGCTCTCCACCTTTAATCCCAGTTATCCAGTAACAGTTATCCAACTCCAGGGAATAAAATCTCACTTTACTGAACCTGCTGAGCCTGAAGCCCCAAATCAAACTGTTCCACCACTGGAAAATCCACCTGGAAAACACAGATGGACAAGGCCAGGCTGATTGATGGCTCAGCTGAATTCCCACTGAAGGGTCCAGCATGGAATTCCCAAAGAACTTTAGAGCAAAACTCCCTCACTTTGGTGACTCAGCAGCTGGATAAAGATAAGAAATGAATCAACAGCAAATTACGAATAGGAAAAGGCAGAGGCAGGTCCCAAAGCAGGGCCAGTGGATTTGGGAGTGATCCCAGAAGGAAGAGGAATAGCAGGGAATCAACACCTGCTTGGAACACAAAAATTAATTAGGCTGAGCCTACCAAAGCTGTCACAAGGACCAAGCTGCTCCAAGCCCCAGTGTCCAGCCTGGCCTTGGCCACTGCCAGGGATCCAGGGGCAGCCACAGCTGCTCTGGGAATTCCAGCCCAGCCAGCAATTCCTTCCCAAGATCCCACCGAACTATTCCAATCTGTGCATCTTCAAGTCATCCCCTATTCCCACGGCAGAACTTGTTTTACATAAAATCTCTCCCTTTGGAGCACTAGGGAAGCTTTTCCCAACTCAATTCCCAACAGAAGATGCCCGAGTCAGGTGCCCCGCTGCTGGCACTGGGAAGGATCCCACTGCTCCCACACCTCCAGGGAATCCCAGGGCAGCGAGTCCCCAATGGAATTACTGCTGCAGGAGAGGGCAGCTGCTCCTGCGCGCCTCGAGCTGCTCTGCTGGGTGGTTCCCATCCCTCCCCTCCGGAACTCAGCTCAGAGATCCCGGCCTGTTCCCTTTCCCTGCCCATGCCAAGTGCACAGTGTGGCACTTCCACAGGGAACTGCCCGGAACACAGCAGTGCCCAGGAGAAGAGGGAAAGAGGAGTTCCACCCTCTTCCCAGCAATCAGGAACCCGAGATCAGGTTTTGAGAGGCACTTCCCAGTTGAACCCGGTTTTAGGGAGGATCCTGCCCAGCACACCATGAATCCTGGGATCCCTGAGGCTGGAAAAGCCCTCCCAGCCCACCCAGTCCAAGCTGAAGAAGGCTCCAGGAAGAGAAGACAAGAGAAGGCTCCAGGGAGAGCTCAGAGCCCCTTGCAGGGCCCAAAGGGGCTCCAGGAGAGCTGCAGAGGGACTGGGGACAAGGGCTGGAGGGACAGGACACAGGGAATGGCTTCCCACTGCCAGAGGGCAGCGATGGATGGGATCTTGGGAAGGAATTGCTGGCTGGGCTGGAATTGCCAGAGCAGCTGTGGCTGCCCCTGGATCCCTGGCAGTGGCCAAGGCCAGGCTGGACACTGGGGCTGGGAGCAGCCTGGGACAGTGGGAGGTGTCCCTGCCATGGCAGGGGTGGCACTGGAGGGGCTCTGAGCTCCCTTCCCACCCAACCATTCCAAGATAAAAGGACAGGGAGGCGTTCCTACCTTCAGTAGAAGTTACTTCAAATGTGAAATCTCCTCCACGGACAGAGAAACATTTGGGTTACAGTTCCTGGAATAGACCCAGCTTCAGGAAATGGTTTTCATCCAGTGTGAATTCCTTTGCAAGCTTCCAATCCTGGAAAAGATTTTTCAAAGTTACCAATAACCAAAGGTACCTGAGGGCCAAAGGTTTATATTTTTTTCCCCAAATGAACTTCCACAGAACCTTTCGGCACAAAGGAAAATCGTAGGCACTGACAGCCCCTGCCAAGCCATCACCCTCAGGTCACGCACGGTCCTCCCAGTTATCCCAGTTCCCCCCTCCTGCAGCACTGGGCAAGCGTGACCTTCCCTGGAAGTGTTCAAGGCCAGGCTGGACGAGGCTCCCTGTGTGTGCCACCCTCCCGTGTCACTGNGCCAGCACTCCCTGTGTGTGCCACCATCCCGTGTCACTCTGTGTCACCACAGCCAGCACTCCCTGCGTGTGCCACCACCCCGTGTCACTGCTGTCACCACAGCCAGCACTCCCTGTGTGTGCCACCATCCCGTGTCACTCTGTGTCACCACAGCCAGCACTCCCTGCGTGTGCCACCACCCCGTGTCACTGCTGTCACCACAGCCAGCACTCCCTGTGTGTGCCACCATCCCGTGTCACTGCTGTCACCACAGCCAGCCCTCCCTGTGTGTGCCAGCACTCCCTGTGTGTGCCAGCACTCTCTGTGTGTGCCACCATCCCGTGTCACTGCTGTGTCACCAAGACACATCTGCCGGCCAAGGGACACGCCTGATGACACCAGCAGCGCCTCAGGAGCGAGAGGCTGACGCAGCTCCTGGTGATCAGAATTCCTTCACATCCAGCGCCATTCCCACGGCAGCCAAACCTCCCCAAGGTGTCAGGACCAACATGGCACAAGGAACGGAGCCGTCTCCCTTCGGGAAGGAGCGCTGGCCAAACGCCCAAAGAACTCACCCCAAGTTTAGTGGGAGCAAACTCCAAAGGAGTTCAAGAGGCTGCTGAGCTGCAGCTCCTTCATGGGACAGCAGCTGGTCCCAAATATCCCAAATATCCACAAATAGCTGTGGCTGACATTGCAATGACACAGTCCCAAAATTATGAACAAATTAAAAGTATCAATCAGGAGTGAAAGTGTCTTTTGTATAAATCACAGAATCCTGGAATGGGTTGGAAAGGAAGGACCTCAAAGCCCACCCAGTGCCACCCCTGCCATGGCAGGGACATCTCCCACTGTCCCAGGCTGCTCCAAGCCCCAGTGTCCAGCCTGGCCTTGGCCACTGCCAGGGATGGGGCCAGAGTTTTCAGGGATATGGTTCGGTGCCAAGCCCCAAAGAAACCAAAGTGTGCTGCAGCTTTTCACACATTTGTGTGCCAACAGCCCATGAACAGAGCCCACCTTCCCCATCCTGGCTACACCTTCTAGGCCTTAGGACAGATGGTCCTGAGATATTCCACAGCCTTTCCATGGAATCCACTCAGGCAAGTACAGAAAGCTCGTTACTGAGCAGACTAAAACCCACTAAAAACCTCTCCAGTGCCTTTGGAAAAGCATTTACACATTAGCAAGTCATGAACAACTGTTCAACATACCCCAGCTCCTCTCTGAGCTCTCCTCAGGGAGCTTCCACCTGGACCAGCCCTGCTGGAGGATCTGCAGAGCCCGGGAGGAGCAGATCCGCTGTTCTGTGGATGTTCCTGTGGATAAGGTGTGCCCGGTGCTGTGTGTGTCACACACCCTGCTGGACACGGGGGGTCAGAGCCCACCCTGGAGCCTGCACCAGGATCCCTGGGTCCGAGCAGCAGCAGGGATGGGCACCAGCAGAGCCTGGATCCCTCCCAGCGCTCCCGTTTAACAGAGATGGGAATTAAACACCGAGCACGTGGATGGAGGCAGGGAATTGTCCTCGGACTCATCGAGTCACAGAATCCCGAGCTGGAGGGGATCCACAGGGATCACAGACCCCCAACAATCCCGCCCTGGGCACCCCTGGGAGCACTGTCCCAACGCTCCCGGAGCTCTGGCAGCCTCGGGGCCTGGTCCATTCCCTGTTCAGTGCTCACCACCCTCTGGGGAAGAACCTTTCCTGAGATCCCACCCAACCCTCCCTGCCATGGGCTCCTCCTGTTTCTGTGCCAGCTGCTCCAGGGAAGCCAGGAGAAGGGATCCAGGGAGGCTGGAATGCCCCTTCCCCGTGGTGAATCCATAGCCACCACTGCTCTCAGCCAACTACAAGGAAAGGGTTCCATTGGAAGAGGATGAGGAGAATCAGGAATTCCTCAACAAAAACAACCAAAAGGTCCATTTAACCCTTAAAAATGAGCATCACGAGAGGAACAGAATTCCTTCCTTTCCCATACATCCCATGGCACATCCCAGGAGGCAGCAGTGGGATGGGAGCATTTGGAAAAGGACAGGCATGTACAAAACCCAGCTATTTTTAACAAAATTTAAAGTCTTCCCACTGCCTCAGTTACTTTATCATAGTTGATCAGAAATATCAGCCCAGATGAGCTAAATTCAACCTTTTATATAAGTTAGAACTTCCCTGAAGACTTCACTGATAAGGGAGGAGTCTGAGCTGCTGGAATTAAGGAAGAGCAGAATTTCCCAGGGTATCTGCACTGCTGACAGGAGAACGGAACAACCACAAACTATTCCCTAATCAATGTCCACTTGCATGAGTTTTGGGATTTATTCAGCCTCTTCCCACCTGCCTTCAGAGCAGTCCCAACAAAACCCCACAATCCCTGAGGCTGGAAAAGCTCTCCCAGCCCATCCAGTCCGAGCTGTGGCCAGTGCCCACCTTGTCCCCAGCCCAGAGCACTGAGTGCCACCTCCAGGAATTCCCTGGACACCTCCAGGGATGGGCACTCCAAACCTCCCTGGGCAGCCCCTGCCAAGGCTAAACATAGTCAAAGGAAAAAAAATAATCCCAGCCTGAAGCAGCTGGACTTTCCAACTTCTTCTCTCCAGCAAAAGTAAGTGATGCAAAGACTGGGAAAAACAGTCCAGAGGTTTTCCTGTTTTGGGGGTTTTATACCATCAACACTTGCACTAACTTTATGAAGTTGGGGTTTTATGACATCTTCAGCTCTTCCCTAACCCTCCTTCTCTGCCAGGAATTCAGGGATTAAAGGGTGGAAGAGCTGTAAAACCAACTAGGCACCGTCCCAATGCTTGGCCAGAATGGCCAAGTGACCACAAACATCAACTGACCAAGATGGTCACTCCAGATAGTCCTGATTAATTCTAACCCACAAACTCCCGCAGCCCATTCCTGACTCCACACAGCCCCAGGGTCACTGGGATGGGCTTTGGTCTCTGCTGCTTCCTCATTTCCAGTAAATAAATAAATACATAAAGATCCTTCCACCAACTCTTCTGAACCTCAACCATAATATGGGAATTGAAATATTCCCAGAGCCACTGGTTCTAATAGTAAATAAACAACAGCTGAGAGAAACTGCTGGAGAGAGTCCAGAGATCATGGAGCTGCTCCAGGGCTGGAGCCAGGCTGGGAGAGCTGGGGGTGCTCACCTGGAGAGGAGAAGGCTCCAGGGAGAGCTCAGAGCCCCTTGCAGGGCCTAAAGGGGCTCCAGGAGAGCTGCAGAGGGACTGGGGACAAGGGCTGGAGGGACAGGACACAGGGGTCCCCATGGGCAGGGACACCTCCCACTGTCCCAGGCTGCTCCCAGCCCCAGTGTCCAGCCTGGCCTTGGCCACTGCCAGGGATCCAGGGCAGCCACAGCTGCTCTGGCAATTCCAGCCCAGCCAGGAATTCCTCCCCAAGACCCCATCCATCCATCCATCCCTGCCCTCTGGCAGTTTTCTGGAGCTCCTGTTCCATCCCCAGAGGAGCAGCCAGCCCACCCCTCTCTGCCCCAATGTTGCCGGCTGTTCCCAGCCCCAACTCATCCCTAAATCCACACACTCCTCGTGGCAAACATCATTTCAACACTTCCTTCCTCCACTCAGCTTCAGAGCAACAGCAAGTTTCTTTTCCTCTGCATGTGGACATTTGGAAAACGATATGCAAATCATGAGATCCCTGGAATGATCCTGGTAACTGGAGAAGCCACCAAGACCAGTTACTATTTTAAACTCTTGGCCAAGCTCTGGGAATCTTCCACAGGAGCTGATCCAGCACAGAACCAGCACCTTGTGGTGCCAGAGCCTGCTCCAAATCTTTTCAGATCTCCATGGAGCTGTGCCAGGGGAGGGTTAGGTGGGATCTCAGGAAAGGTTCTTCCCCCAGAGGATGGTCAGGCACTGCCCAGGCTCCCCAAGGAATGGGCACGGCCCCGAGGCTGCCAGAGCTCTGCTCCCAGGGATGCCCAGGGTGGGGTTGTTGGGGTGTCTGTGCAGGGCCAGGGGCTGGATCCTCGATCCCTGTGGGTCCCTCCTGCTCAGGATATTCCATGACTCTGTGATTCCAGGCAGACCACAGGACGGATGTGCAGCTGTTGTGGTTTCTCAGTCAGACACTCAAACCACAGCGGGTCCCTCCCCAAGGTCAGGCAGCCCTGAGGAGGAAACGCAGCCCAGGACTCCCCAGAGCAGTCACTGATGGCACTGAACTGCCCACACCTGTAAGCGGAGGGGGTTGTTGTTGCTGTTGTTATTATTGTTATTATTATTATGGTTATCCCAGCCCGACGCTGCCTGGGAAGAAGCTGGAGCCTGCAGTGCATCACCTGCAGGGATACAGAGGGTGCCCAGGTGTCCCACTGCTGCCTGGCGACTCCCAGGGCAGGGACAGGGTCATCCCAAGCCCTTTCCCACCTCCTGCCCGCACAGCCGAGCGCTCTCCCTCCCTGCCCAGCTGGAAGTCAGCCCTGAGCCATTCCCAGACCTGTCAACCCCTCCAAGGAAAGCAGGCGAGGAGCGGTGCCAGGCTCATACATAACACCCCACTGCCACCTCACAACAATTTACATTGGCAGTATTTTTATCCTCAAGCTCTTCCCAAGAAATTGGATCATTCGGGTTATCAACATTTTTCGACTGCACAGTTTCACTTCCCTAAAAAGGACCCAACTTTCTTTGAGAGAGAAGCAAACGCCCTCCAGAATTCAGAGCACCCTGTAAATGTCTCGGGTCAGCCCAGACGAGGGCTGCAGGCACATCTTGGAGTCCTCCTCCTGCGACTGCTGGACAGGGGAGACAGAAAGTCACCATCCTGCAGGAATTCAGCAGGAATTTCCCCATGGAAAGGGCAGTCAGGCCTTGGCAGGGGCTGCCCAGGGAGGTTTGGAGTGCCCATCCCTAGAGGTGTCCAAGGAATTCCTGGAGGTGGCACTCAGGGCTCTGGGCTGGGGACAAGGTGGGCATCAGACACAGCACGGACTTGGTGATCCCAGAGGGCTTTTCCAACCTCAGAATTTCTGGGATTCTGGGATTCAGTCTGCCAGGGGAAGAGAATCATGAGCTACTCTGTTATTCTGGAGCTCTGTCAACCTCCTTAGGCTCCCACCTCAGACTCCCGTGGAACACGCTCTGTCTTCGCTTCCAAGACGGAATAATTCCCACATTCATCTTTAACACAGCAAAGACTGAATCCAAGACCTTTGTGGGTTCCTCTTCAGAGGAATGGTGGAGGCAAAAAGGATGGTGAGAAACTCCAGTGGAAGAAAGGAAATGCTTCCTACATAAATCCTGCAGCTCAAGGCCAGGCTGGACATTGGGGCTGGGGATTCCACGATTCCATGATCCCAGCCCCTCTGTTCCCAAATTACCCCATGCCAGGAGCCCATCCCATGCCAGCCATGAGGAACAGCCAAGGGACAGGACCTGTGGAAGGTTATCCACCAAGGGGCAGCTGTGCAGCTCCAGGACCCCCTCCCAAGTGGCAGCACACAAATAAAACAACTCCTTTAACATCAGGATTTTACGTAACTCCATTCTCATTCATCACCATTCCCTCTGTTCCCTCCCTCCCTCCCTCCCTCATTTGCTCGATTCTTTTTGGAATCCCTGACTAAAGGCAAAGCAGGACACACCGGAGGCCTCGGGGGCAGCGATCCCAACTCCTGGGGGCTCATCGTTGTCACACACCCCCAAAGAGACGTTCCAGCTTCCTGAGACATCCCCTGGCCCAAGCTGCTGAGAGAAAACCACTGGGATACACTTAAATTCACAGATAACATTTACTCTCAACCAAAATATTTCACCAGTTTGCCAAGAATCTCCTTTTGTTTTCCCCTTCTGAGCTACAAAGATTGATTTCTTCATTATTCCTTAACATCTGACAAATTAAAGAGATCTCTGTGTCTGCATTACAAAATCCTGGCATCATATAGGTTGGAAAAGCCCTCCCAGCCCATCCAGTCCGAGCTGTGCCTAATTCCCAGCTTGTCCCCAGCCCAGAGTCCTGAGTGCCACCTCCAGGAATTCC
>VWZT01003454.1:4776-17155 GCA_013397055.1 Pachycephala philippinensis | reverse complement strand
CCCCAGGATCCCAGGGGTCCCTCAGCAGGGCCAGCACAGGGGACAGTCCCTGCCCTGGGCTCTGCCCACGCCGGGGCTGGCACGGCCCAGGGGCCATCGGCCTCCTGCCCCCCTGGGCACCCCTGGGCTCGTGTCCAGCCGCTGGCACAGCACCCCCAGGGCCTTTCCCAGCTTTCCAGCCCCTCTGCCCCAGCCTGGAGCGCTCCAGGGGCTTGGGGTGACCCGAGGGCAGGACCTGGCACTGGGCCTGGCTGTCCCTCACCCCATGGATCCAGCCTGTCCCCATCCCTCCGCAGAGCTCCCACATCCTCCCAACCCAGTGCCACCCGACATTCCCTGGCCACCAGCAGTAAATCCCAGGCACTGTGGGCTGCTGCTCCACAGGGAAAGGGGCTGCGTTGGGTTTTTTCTTTAATAAAACACTGCCCCTGGCAATAAACCCTTGAAGGCCTCCGTGTTGGACAAATGTGCACCCGAAATGAAGAGCTCCTTCTAATCCTTCCCGGCCTCTGAAGCTCCCAAAGAAAGAGATGCTATCAGGAGTACTTTGTTTTGATCATCAACCTTCTCCTCACCCAGTATCTCGTTAAGCAGCCTCCTAATTGCTGCCCTACCCCATGCTAAGGACAGAATTTGCACAGCTTCTCGATTTAAATGTTACTTTTTTAATTAACTGCTCCACACCCAGACACGAAGAAACCGCAGCGCTTCAAAAGCTGCAGGAAAAAGCTGCAGAAAAGGATCCCAAACGCCCTGGGAACGGAACAGCACAAAAAAGGCCTTTTTTAACAGCTCAGTCAGCGCACATGGAGCTCAACACATCCCTAAAATTCACCTCCATGGGCTGCCGGGCTCACGTCAGCTCTGAGGGCAGAGGAATCTCCCGGTTTGTGACCTGTATTCAGCAATAATTCAGCAGGATTGGTATTTCCAGCTGCTCCTCTGTGCTGACGGCCCCACGGAAGCAACACCAGCCCCAAGGAACCCCGGGGGGGTTCTGGGCTTCCCAGTAAACACTAACCTTTGAGTGGGAGATTTGCAACTGCATTTGAATATTAAACCAGCAAAACAAAGTCCCGGGCTGCTTGAAGCGCTGATTTCCATCCCTTGCAGGACTCCAGGCTCCTCCCTCTCCTGCCTGCCCGGATCACTTTGATGCTCTGAGGGCTGGTTACTCTGTCTGCTCTAAGCAACAAGTGACATTATTTCCTGGGTCACCGCAGCTGAACCCCTCAGAAATCACTGTTAATAACCAGACTGGGGTCTCAGAGCAGGGTGTTGGTTTTTACTGGGGTGCATACGCAGCGTTTCACAGAAATCCACTTTGTCCAAGTCCTTCCATGGACCTTGGATGTTTTCATCTTTGCTGCCCACACAGAATAAGGCAATGTTACAAAAGACACCTCTTTGTGCTCAGACGGAGGGCCAGAATTTGCAAACTGAGATTTCCTGCTGCACCCCATGGGGAGATCAAGAGCTGCCCGTTCCACAGACACCTATTTGATCAGCACACGGCCGCAAGTGAGCCAGAAAAACAACTGCTGTGCTCCTTTCCTGGTCCTTCATCCCAGTTCAAAGCTCCCAAGGTGAGTTTGTGTCTGTACCTGCACTGGAACAGCCCAGCCTGTCACACGCTGCAGCTTCTACCAGAATATTCCAACCTTCCTCCACCCAACGGACCCGGAACCAAGGCCCCAGCAAAGCAGAGCCCTCAGACAGGACATTCGATAAATGCATTTTCATTTCCTCAAGCTCTCAGGGCACTACAGAAACAGTCCATGCAAAGTTTAGGTAGTTTTGCAATTAAAAGAAATAACGACACTTCAGAAGGAGCTCAGAATGGCTGAGGTTGGAAAAGAGCATCCAGTCCGAGCTGTGCCTGATGCCTACCTTGTCCCCAGCCCAGAGCCCTGAGTGCCACCTCCAGGAATTCCCTGGACACCTCCAGGGATGGGCACTCCAAACCTCCCTGGGCAGCCCCCGCCAAGGCCTGACCACCCTTTCCATGGGGAAATTCCTCAGAATTGGGTGAAACATCTTTCCCAGGACAAGGCACCAGCAGCCTGTTCTCCTTGCGTGGCACCACTTAACCTCTGTTTATGGGCCAGGCTTCATCCATCATAAAACATCCTTAAGGAAAACAATCCCTGGGAACTCTCAGACCCACCCTTAGGAGTTCCATGGGTTTCACCTGGACAAAGAAACATCAAAGCTCAGCCTGGTCTGGGAATCCCAAGCCAGCAGGACACACTGCTGATCGGAGGCCACAGCGTGCTGGGTATTTAAACCTGCACTGCTGGGAAAAAACGGGTTTCCTTTGCCATGCAGTATTAGCAGGAAAAAAATAACCAGCCGGAGCATTCCCCCAAACTGGCTTCCACCATTGCTGCAGGAATGTCTGGGCAGGGAGGGAGGGCAGGGAAGTGGGGAAGGATGGAGCAGCATTCCGGCTGAAATGCCCATCCAACTCCAGCTTGGAGCACTCATTCCAAGGAGTCACTCACATTGTGACTGAATTCCTTTAATCATAACCAAAACCACTCACAAAACCCATGGAATCTGTAAGGTGAACGTTTCAAAAGACTCAGAAGGATGACATTTATTTTTCCAAGCTTAATAAAGAATCCTAGGGATTGTACCAGCATTGGGAAAATAACTGAACATCCATCTTGCACAAAGGATCATCAATAGTTCTCCTGATCATGGAAGCATGGAATGGTTTGGGTGGGGCTTGGGGTCACCTGGGACAGTGAAGGTGTCCCTGCCCGTGGCAGGGGTTAGGACGGGATGGGCTTTGAGGTCCCCTCCCATCCACACCATCCTGGGATTCCACGATTTCCCCCAGGAGTCTGAATGGGCCAACCCACAGGAATTGCAGTGATTTCCTCAGCAGGAATTGCCTCTCAAGCAGTAAAACCTAAACCCAGCAGAGCACTGCTCCTTTAGCCAGGGCCCCGAGAGTCTCCCAATTCTCCCAGCACTGGCTCTGCTGGTTGGCTGCTGGTGATCCCACCTGCTTTTCCCAAAATGACACATTCCTGACCAGGGCACGGTCCACAGCTCCTAACAAACTGGGATTACACAACAGGATTTTCCCCACATGGCCAAAGTCTCCCGTGCCCCCCAGGTGATCCCGTCTCACTTCACTGCTCCTCAGGAAACTCCAGCACGGATCCAAACCCCAAGGGTACACTCAATACTTTTCCTTGCTGTTCTCTTCTAAAACTGAAAATAACTCAATAGTTTTGTTCTTGGGAACTGCACCGCTTCATTCCAGCATTTGCTTCCAAGTATTTGAGAAAGCAGCACAGAGAAGCTCAAAGAATCCCGGGATCCCTGAGGCTGGAAAAGCCCTCCCAGCCCATCCAGTCCCAGCTGTGCCCGATCCCCACCTTGTCCCAGCCCAGAGCCCTGAGTGCCACCTCCAGGAATTCCTTGGACACCTCCAGGGATGGGCACTCCAAACCTCCCTGGGCAGCCCCTGCCAAGGCCTGAGTACCCTTTCCATGGGGAAATTCCTGCTGACGCCCAAAATTCACCTGTGAAAAATGAAGCTGAAGTGGCCATTTTCTCCCCCAAGACACAACATTCCTCAGCAGAGCTGCTGTTGGAAACAGAGGGAAAAGCAGGAGCAGGGAGGCCATGGAGACACTGGAAGCACTCCCCACATTAACACCAATGCCCTGCACCGGTTATTGCACGTGTCAGAACAAAGGTGACAGAAGGGAAGGAAAAACAGCAGGCCTGAAATTGCCTGTTTTGCAAGAGGAAGTTACGGTGTAACAGCCATGAAATCGCGTGTGCAGTTACTGCTGGCACCACATCCCAAAACCCCACACCAACATCGGACATCCTAAAGCTCCTTCCTAGCTTTTGGAAGTTCCTCTGCTGCTTCATCCTTGAGCCTTCAGAGCCCTCAGCCACACGCAGCAGTCTAGGACCAGCCAGAATTAAATGAACTTTCTCTAAAGCAGAAGGAAAAAAACTCAGTAAAATACTGATAAACTTCTTCTGAGCTTTGGGTCCTCCCCATGCCAAGCACTGAAGGAGGTGGGGAAACCCTGTCCTCTGCCTTAAGGACCTCAGAGCCCCTCCAGTGCCACCCCTGCCATGGCAGGGACACCTCCCACTGTCCCAGGCTGCTCCCAGCCCCAATGTCCAGCCTGGCCTTGGCCACTGCCAGGGATCCAGGGGCAGCCACAGCTGCGCTGGGCACCCTGTGCCAGGGCCTCCCCACCCTCACAGCCGGGAATTCCTTCCCAATATCCAATGTAAACCGATCTAACCCTGCCCTCTGGCAGTGGGAAGCCATTCCCTGTGTCCTGGCACTCCAGAGCCTGATTCAGGGTCCCTCTCTGGCTCTCTCGGATTCCTTCAGACCCTGGAAGGTGCTCTGAGGTCTCCACAAGATCTTCCCTTCCCCAGGCTGAACATTCCCAACTCTCCCAGCCTGTCTCTGGAGGTGCTCCAGTCTCTGTATGAATGTGCTGGGCTCCTCTGGACTTGCTCCAGCAGCTCCGTGTCCTCCCGATGCCGGGAGCAGCAGAGCTGTGCCCCACACTCCTCTCAGAACTGAAACCCAACTGTGCTGGGCATGTGCACGACAACGACTTTTACTTGGTTCAGTGTTTTGGCCTTAGAGAGATCTCCATGGTTCTGAATCCCTTCCTGCTTCCAGCATCAAACTCATCCACCCGCTGTGGAAGAGGGAGAAGGTTCCCAAGCAGAGCTCAGGGTTTGGACAGGGCAAAACATCCAGCGTCTCACAACCACAGAATCATTTCGGTTGGAAAAGCCCTGAGACCACCCAGTCCAATCTCTCGTCTCGAGCAGCTCCCAGGCCTGCCCCAGGTGAGGAGGTCCCTGTCCCAGCCCTGCCCTGCAGGTGTCCCCTGCCCCAGGTGCAGATATTTATACTGGGGATGACTAATCCCAGTCGTCACCCAGACTCCCTGAGCACAGGAGAGGAGCGAGCACTTCCCCAGCTTTATTTCAGACCCCTGCACGGACAGGGAATGAGCTCCTCCACTGACTAAAAAAGGAATCCTGAATGGTTACCTCAGAAGGAGGGATTTACATCACAGAGGTGTGAACTTTGGGAGAGGTTCCAGCCCCTGCAAAGCCAAGGCAGAGTCTGAAACACATTGCTGGGGGGAGGGGAAATACTTAGCAAGTCATGGAAGAAAATTTAGGATATACCATGGACAGTGCAATGTTAAAGAGTGATACAGTACATCAGGGAATCATGGAATGGTTTGGGTGGGAAGGGACTTTAAAGACCATCTCATTCTACCCATGGCAGGGAACAAGGACTAGGGGAATGCAGAAGCAGTAAATAACAACTGAGCACAAAGAAAAACAATCTTCCAACTGAAAAATAAAAAGGAAACAAGCCACAGAGCTAAGCTGAAAAAACATCCTTTAGTGTTTTCTAATTTGCTAAATGGTGCAGACTGAGCACCCGCTCAGCAGGAATGGGGTGTCCTGGCTCAGGGGCTGAGGGTTCCCAGGATGACCTGGATATTCCATTCCCTGGGCTGAGCTTGATTTAACCTAACACGGAGTCATGGCTGTTGTCAGCCCCACTGCAGCCCCACTGCTGCAACCCTGTCACATTCCAGCCCCATATTCCAACTGCCCAGCAGAACTTCCAGCAGCGGCACTCACGTTCAGTGAAACACAAGCGGAGAGTCAGGGAATGGTTGGGTGGGAAGGGAGCTCAGAGCCCCTCCAGTGCCCCCCCTGCCATGGCAGGGACACCTCCCACTGTCCCAGGCTGCTCCCAGCCCCAGTGTCCAGCCTGGCCTTGGCCACTGCCAGGGATCCAGGGGCAGCCACAGCTGCTCTGGCAATTCCAGCCCAGCCAGCAATTCCTTCCCAAGATCCCATCCATCCCTGCCCTCTGGCAGTGGGAAGCCATTCCCTGTGTCCTGTCCCTCCAGCCCTTGTCCCCAGTCCCTCTGCAGCTCTCCTGGAGCCCCTTTAGGCCCTGCAAGGGGCTCTGAGCTCTCCCTGGAGCCTTCTCCTCTCCAGGTGAGCAGCCCCAGCTCTCCCAGCCTGGCTCCAGAGGGGCTCCAGCACCCCAATGGCCTCTCTGGGTTCACTCCAGCAGCTCCATGCCCCTCTGCTGTCGGGAGCCTGCAGCTCCCAGCTGAAGCAGCAGAAGTTCCCAGGAAGGGGAGGTGCTGAGCCCTGCTCTCCGTGAGCCCGGCACCGGCACAGCCACACCAGGAACGCGTTGCACCACAACGCTGCCAGTGCCATCCAGCCACGCCCTGGTTAAATCCCCAGGACAGCCCTGGCCCTGTCACACTGCTCCTTCCCGGGTCCCACGTCCCCGTGTCCCCCCCGGTGCCAGCGCTGCCGTGCCGCTCCCGCGGGCGCTGGAGGAGCCGCTCCAGCTGCGGAGCTCCCGGCGCTGGCCCCGTGCCCGCGGCTCTGCCGCTGCCATCCCGCACGGACGCGGTGCCAGCACAGGGCAGCCTGGCCTTGTGCCCGCTCCTGGCGCTGTGCAACTCTGCCCTTCGTCCTCTGCCTCGGGGACACGGGGACAGTTTTCAACCTGTGAGCTCACAGGCTCAATTATCCTTCTCAAAGAAAAGAAATCCATCTTAACATAAAAGAATTCAATTAAACGGCGTCCCGGGGGATCTGCCGAGGGAAGAAAACACAAATAAACAGCTAAGGAAACACAACCTTCTCATCCCACCCCGCTGCACAGCCAAGCAAGGATCTGGAACGAGCTGCAGGCTGTGCAAGGCTGCGAGGAACGGAAGGAAAGGAACAAACTGCCACATGGAAGAGAACCCCAAATGTCACAGCAGAGCCACCGGTGCCTTCTCTGAGGTGTGACAGAACTCAGTACTCGCAAGGAATCAAAGGCAAAACTGAAACTGAAGCAGCTTCTTGTGCTCTATTTCCTTCTTCCTTCCTGTGGCTGCAGCAGCCAGACCATCCCCACTCCTGCACGTTTGTGTCTCTCCCAGTGCCAGGCTCTGCTCTGCTGCCACTGCTCCGAAAGCTGCCCAGGGAAATCAGAATCAAAGTTCCTCCAGAGTCATCAGTGTCACTCCAGGCCACAGAGCTCTGGGCAGCAGCAAACCGCGGGACTGAAATGCCATTTGAACCCCAGGTTCCCAGCACAGGCACCCTGCAAGTGCAGCAGGGGCACTGCCAGCCCCACACAAACCCTGGACTGAGCAATCCAGATGTTTGGGAAGTTCTCCCTGCAAAGCCAGAGTTCCACAGGGCTCCAGCTCGGGCCCAGTTCTCTTCAGCACCTTCACAGATGACCGGGATGCAGCTCGAAGGGACACCAGGGAAGTCTGCAGATGGTACAAAGCTGGGAGGAGCTGCTGACTCCCCAAAGGCAGAGAGGCCCTGCAGAGAGACCTGGACAAATCCGAGGGCTGGGAATCACCAGCTGTGAGAGGTCTAACACAGGCAGGTGCCGGATTCTGCAGCTGGGCCGGGGCAGCCCTGGATGCACCCACAGGCTGGGCTGGAGAGGCTGGAGAGCTGCTCTGGGAGGGAACCTGGGGCTCCTGGGGGATGGCAAGGGGCATCGGAGCCAGCTGTGTCCAGGAGCCTGAAGGGACATCCCTGTCCTGGGGGGCATCAGGGACAGCATCGAGGGAGGGAATTGTCCTGCTCTGCTCTGCACTGGGGAAGTCTCACCTCCAGTCCTGGGATTGGGCACCTCAATATTAACAAAAAATTAAAGCTGTTGGAGAGCCTCCAAAGGAGGGACATGGGCATGGGGAAAGGTCTGGAGGGGCCACACGAGGAGAGGCTGAGGGCACTTGGAATGTTCAGCTGGAGAAGAGGAGACTGAGCTCAGACGTCCCCAGGGGCTGCAGCTTCATCCCAAGGGGCAGCTCCGGTCTCTGCTCCCTGTGACAGGGTCAGCACCCAGGGAACAGCTGGAGCTGTGCCAGGGAGGGTCAGGCTGGATCTCAGGAAAGGTTCTTCCCCCAGAGTGTGCTCAGCACTGCCCAGGCTCCCCAGGGAATGGGCACGGCCCCGAGGCTGCCAGAGCTCTGCTCCCAGGGATGCCCAGGGTGGGATTGTTGGGGTGTCTGTGCAGGGCCAGGGGCTGGATCCACGATCCCTGTGGGTCCCTCCTGCTCAGGATATTCTGCGGAAAGCTGTGCCAGAGTTTTTCACTCTGCCCCGGCCAGGGAAGAGCTCTGAGCTCTGCCTCCCCCAGCAACTCCCTGCCCTTTGCCATTTCACCAGAAGGTTTTTTTCTCACGCCTTCCGGCTTCCCGTCCTGCCCAGATGAGCCCTGTGTCCTCAGGCACCCCAGGCTGACTCCAGGGGAAGGAATGGGGCGTGTGGGTGCTGTGACACCAGGGACGGCCACCCCGGAGCGCTCCCGGCTCTCAGGTAACAGGTGGACACGGCAAAGAGAGGCTGAGAGGGACAGTGAGGAGCCATCCCAGCCCAGCAGCTGCAGAGCTGCCAGCTCAGGCTGAGGAGCTGCACTTCCTCCTGACATCACCTCACCCTCGCTGTGCTGACAGCCCCGGGTCACGGCTCGGTGCCACGTGGGGTTTGCTTTAAAGGGGCCCCTGACAAAAATGACAATTTTGGTCAGGCTTCAGGCCCTGCAGACGTTTGTTATCGGCACTCTCGAGGTGCCTCTGCTTCATCTGGGACTAGCAGGCACTAAGAAACACAAAGATGGAACTTCCCACTTCCACACCTCGTCCAACACCAATATGTGTGGCACTCAAATTCCACCTAAATCCGAGCCCTTTTCGTCTTGAGATTTTTAAGCTTGGCTGCGAAAGCTTCATTTCCTGAGATAACTGATATTTATTTGCCCAAGTTTCTCCCCCCAAACCAGAGTTAAGGTGCAGGTAAAAATAGCCCAGGCGGTGATAATAATGTCAATATTGGTTGTTGCAGTGCTGGCCGCTGGGGAGGATCAAAACAAGGAGCAGGGAAGCCCATCAGGAGAGAGGGGAGGATGGTGGGAGGAACAGGGACCAGAGAGGGAAAGAGAAAAGCTCAAGTAGAGAAACACAGCAGCGGCCAGGAAAGACAACACACTCCTGCTTCCAATAACATTGAATCAAAGGAGACACTTAAGAGCCTTTGTTGCTACTCCTGGTCACACAGAGGCCACATTCCTTCCCTGAGCCTTCCATAAACCCCCGACATCTGTGGATTTTCCGTGAAAAGGAGGTAAAACCGCTGCAGCCCATAAATGTAATTAGGAGCAGGGCTGTGTTCCCTATAAATAGGGCCAGGAGTGAGGGACTGCTGCTCCCGGCCGAGGCTCCGTGTCCCACAGCCCGGCCCGAGCGCTGCCGTCACTCATTAACTCACTCTATTAACTCCTCAATTAGTTCTTCAGGAATTCTGCATCCAGCAAAACAAGACCTCCCACAAACCTTCCTCCCTGTAAAGTTCTCTGAAGTTCTGTCAACCTGGCACAGGCTCCCCAGGGAATGGTCCCAGGCCCGAGGCTGCCAGAGCTCCAGGAGCGTTTGGACAGCGCTCCCAGGGATGCATAAGGTGGGATTTGGGGGGTCCTGGGCAGGGCCAGGAGCTGGACTCGATGATCCCTGTGGCTCCCTTCCAACTCGGGATATTCCTTGATCCTATGATTGAAGCACCGAGCTCCTCCTTTGCTCTCAGCTCACCAACCTCACCCGTTTCTCCTGCACCATTTGCACCCAAATTTCCCAGTTATTCTTGTTCTACTCCTGTTCCAAAACCAAGATTTACTCCAACAAGAGACTCTCCTATTTCCTGGCATTCCAGTTTGCCCATTTTTACAGCTGAGCTGCAGCTCCTGCCCTTCAGGCACTCTGACTCGCAGCCCCTGTTAAACCATCCTGCTGGATGGCATCCACGGAGTCATGATCCCGAGCACAGAACCCACGGCTCCTCCACCTGCACCTGCACCCCTGGCTGTCAGCAGGGAGAGCAGGAAAGCTCATCCCCCTGCTCCCAGCCCCGAGCTCTCCCCAGACTCCGGTTACCAGGGACAGGACCCGAGGGAATGACTGGAGCTGGGCCAGGGGAGGGTCAGGCTGGGTATCACCCTAGAGGGTGGTCAGGCACTGCCCAGGCTCCCCAGGGAATGGGCACAGCTCCAGAGCTCCGGCAGCATTTGGACACCGCTCTCAGGGATGCACAGGCTCGGATTGTTGGGGTGTCTGTGCAGGGCAAGGAGCTGGATCGATGATCCACTTGGGTCCTTTCCCACTCAGGAGATTCCATGGTTCTGTGATGCTGGAATTCCTCTACACCACTGCTGGGCTCAGGGGAGAAAGTTTTGGGTCCCCTTTGCCACCAGAAAACTCAGGGCAGACCTCGAACGAAGCATTCCTTGCATGGAGCATGGAAAACCAGCATGGGAAAACACTGGGATACCTCCCTACCAGAGAGGAGAGGAAGCATTAACGAACCAACACCCCCTTCTCACTCAGGATCTCACTGTGTGGGGACAGCAGGGATGGGATTCCCTCCAGCTGCCTCCCAATCCAACCAGGGAACTGTGATCGGGACCGGGGGATCCCGCTCTGGAACGCGGCTGGGTCCCCCAGCCCCCTGCTCCCCAGGGAAGCTCTGCCAACAGCGGCCTGGAGCTTCCCAAAAATCCTGTAAGCCCACAGAGCGCTTTTCTCCTGGTAACAAACCCCCGAGCAGCAGCTCTCACACAGCGCTGCCTCTTCGTTATTATTTTTGACAGTTTCCAATTTGTGAAGTCAGAAATCCACCCTGTCCCTCCCACAGCACACGCAGAGCTCCTGGAACACCAGGCTGAGCAGGAGATGCTCCACAGCTCCTGCATCCCACAAGAGACCTTCCCCTCAGAGAGAGGTTCTGCAGGAGCCTTTCCTGCACCACCTGCCCGACAGGCACCTGCCGCAGCACCCCCGATCTGCCACCGCTGCCAGCCAGGACGGTGTCCCACATCCCTGCATTTCAGCGTCAATCCAAACAAAGTACAAAAATCACCAGCAATATCCGTGTACACGCAGAGAACAAGCCTTAGTCTCAGACCAGTTTGTTCCTACCCGGCCCTCAACACCTTCTCCCGAGCAAATGTCACCCAGGCCAGCCCAGGCCATGATGTGCTCCCACTGACAGCCCAAAATTTAACTTTGCTTCCCATGAGATCACCATTGGTTGCCATGGAAATCCCTATACTACCATCCACCAAGGGTTTTTTTTACCACTGAAGTATTTTGGCAGCATGTTCGCTTTTAAGTGTCAGAGTAATAAGAGAAAACATAAATGTTTCTTCTCTCATCAGGCTTTAAACAGAGCTTTATAACCCAAATCTGCTCCTAAGAGCTTGGTTCAAACCTGTGGGGCTGGGCAGGGCTGGAATCACCACCTTCTCCTTTCTGAGATACAAAATAAATGATGAAAACAACCTTCAAGTTCTTAAAACATGAATTTCCAAGTGGGGGATCAAGCGAGGAAAAACCTCTCAGGCCCCTCCAAGTTCTCTCAGTTTCTCTTTTTCACTTCCTAGTTTGGTTTTTTTTTTAGCTGGTGCAAAACAAGGCCCTCAAATTGAGAAGGGCCCTCCCAGCCTCTGCCAAGAGCCGCTTTCCTGTCAGATCAAGCTCGTGGTGATTCCAGCGGGGCCCTCCACTCCCACCCCGGTTTCTGGTCGTTAATAAAACCAGCACGGTGACATTTATGGCCAAATTCTGCAGCCTGAGGTTGGCAGGTGCCCAGGAGGGTGACACCTGTGGGAGGCTAATCCCCCTCCTGTGACCCCTGGCAGGGACCTGACCCCTGGAAGGGTGACCTGACCCCGGGAAGGGACCAGACCCTTGGGAGAGGGACCCTGACCACTGATCCCCCTCCTCTCACCCCCGGGAGGGACCTGACCCCCGGGAACGGGACCAGAACCGCAGAGGACGGGCCAGACACTCGGGAAGGTGACCAGATCGCCGTGAAGGGGATCTGACCCTTGGGAAGGGGACCAGAGCCCTGGGAGGGGGATCTGACCCTCCGGAAGAGGACCAGAAAGCCGAGAGGGACTTGACCCATAGGAGGGGAACCAGACCCCCAGGAAGGGGGACCCTCGGAAGGGTGATCTGACCACCAGGAGGGGGACCTGAGCCCCGGAAGGGACCCGACCTCCGGCACTAACCTGACCCCCAGGAAGGGGACAAGAACCTCGAGAGGGGGACCTGACCCTCGGGAAAGGGACCAGGCCCCCAGGAGGGTGATGTGACCCCCGGCCAGAGGAGCCCCGGAAGGTGACCAGACCCTCGGGAGTGCGCTCTGAGCCCTGACAGGGGGATCTGAGCGCCAGGAAGGGTGACCTGACCCCTGACCTTGCCACCGCCACCACTCCTGACAGCTCCGGCCACTCCCGGCCGGGCAGGTGCGATCCAGG
>VWZT01003451.1:309-32489 GCA_013397055.1 Pachycephala philippinensis | reverse complement strand
GGGACGCTGTGGGGAGAACAGAGAGAAGGGGGTTAGGGAGGGCAGGGGGTGCCCGGTTTGGGGTGCTGGCTCTGCTCCTGACCTGCCCCGGGGCTCCCTCTGGCACCCCGGGATGGGAGCGAGGGGCTCGGGGTCCCTGCAGAGGGAGAGAGGTCTGGGGTCCCTGCGCTGCCCCTGGAAGGTTTTGGGGGCTCACCCAGCACAGGGGCCCTCAGCCAGGTGAGCTCAGACCTGCCCAAAGCAAAACCCCGAGGAGAAAACGCTGCCAAGGAATGTCATTGATGCCAAGGAGGGGGGCATTCCCTTCCTTCCAAAGGTTTCTGGGCTAAGGGGAGCAGTGACCCAGCCAGGCTCGGGCATCCCGAACGGAGCTTCCCCTTCCAGCAGCAGCCGAGCGGGAAGGGCAGGAGGAGCAGCAGGTCCGGGGAGCCCCATCCCAGGCTCCGGCTGCACCGACTCCCCGCAGGTGACTCACTGCCCCCATGAATTAAAGATGGAGCTGCCACGGGCCTCTGACAGCTGCAGGGGGAGGATCCGGCTTTTATTTCGGGCTTTTTTCACACCACAAAGCTGGTCGTGATCCAGGAGATAACAGAGCTCAGCCCCAGCAGCGCCGTGACGAGCATGAGGCCGGGGGCGGATGAGGCTGAACATGAGTCACTGCTGGCTCCGTTATGAATGAGGGGTGGGAAGGAGGGGACAGGGCTTGGAGCTGGGGAGGAAGGAGCCGGAAGGACGGGGGGAAGCAGGGAGTGGGCTCAGCTTCCCCTGGAAGGGGTTTGGGCACGACAGTGGCCTGGCCATGGGTGACAGGGCCATCTCCTGGGCTGGGGGCAGGTCCCATGGAGGACACCCTGGAGCTCGGCATCCCTCTGCAGCCCAGCTCCGTGCTCCCCAAATCCAGGTGGGTGCTGAGGCTGGGAGCAGGGCAGAGGGGCCTGGTGCCAGAGAAAGGGGGTGTCATGACACAACCCAGGAGGAGAGAGGGATCACTGCAGCACCTCATTTGACAGGGCAGCGCAGGGCATGGGGGTCCCCCGGGGCTCTGCACCCCCCAGCACCATGGCGAGTCCAGACCTTGGTTCCAGGGACTCTGCAGAGGGATGCTCAGGAGCTGGACTGCGAAACACCTCTCAACTCCCTCCCGCTGCCCACGGCTGGGGCAGGCTCAGATGTCCCCCTCCTCCCTCGGGCAGCCCCCGGGCCGTACCTGGGCAGAGCTCACTGCTGCTTGCAGGTGGAGAGCTTGCGGATCTTGCTGCTGGCAGAGCAGGCCTTGCGGGAGGGGTTGGAGGAGGCGCTGGCCCGGCGCTCGCCCTTGGCCCTGGCGCTCAGCTGCCCCGGCTCCGTCCCGTTCATGCACACGGCCTTGGGCAGCCCCCTGCCGCGGCTCTGCCCGTTCTGCCCGGCCTCCTCCTCAGGCACCTGTCCTGCAAGGGAACGGCCACGGTGAGATGTGGCAGCAGCCCCTCCGGGAGCATCCCCTTCCCAGCGCCCCGGATGGATCCTGCTCCTGCGGGAAACCTGAGCCTGTTCCTGCGCCTTGGAGGAGCACAGGGGAGCGGATCCTGAACCCGGGATGTGCAAGGCCAGGAGCACGAGCTGCACCTTCCTCCCTGCTCCCCTCGAGGACTGGTTTGGTCCCTGTTCCCCCAGCACACAGACACAGTGTCCCCTCCTCCCTGGACTGTGTGTGTGCCCCCCGAGTCTCCAGGCAGCAGCCCAGCTCCTCCGGGGAGCAGAGGGGCAGCAGAGGATGAGGTCACTCCTCTTCCTCCCGCCTTCTCTGCAGGTTCCAGCCCCAGGCACCAACTTTGGGGTGGGTGTGTTTGCAGAATGGGGCAGTGCAGCCCCTCCTGGCAGGGCTGGAGCTCAGGAGTGTCACCGTCCCCTGAGGGGACTCCTCAATGGGTGTCATCAGCCCCTCTCCCTCCTCAGCTCCCTGTGACTCAGCAGAGCAGGTGAAGAGCCATTTCCAGAGGCACCTCCTGCTGCCACAGCCAGGGCTTGGGTCACATCCCATCACTCAGGGAGTGACAGGGGGATGTGGCTGCAGAGCATCCCGGGGTGCTCCCACCAGGCACATGGCACAGCCCCCAGCCCAAGGCAGGGCTGAGGAGAGGCTTCATCAGGCCCCTGGCTCCCCCCCACCGGATCCAGGCGAGGCAATTTCCTTCCAGCAGGAACGTCACGCTCCAGGGCCCTTCAGTTATGACTCAGAGGTTTGAGTGGAAGCAAAGGCTGTAAGACGATTATGTATAATTTTCTTTAAAGGATGCTCAATCCTTTCTCCGCCAAGGCCGGGCGGGACGTCAGCTCCGCTTGCGCCAACGATCACCCCACTGCTGCGAGCTGGGGGGGACACGCAGGGGTGCTGGGAGAGCTGCTTCTCTGGGGGAGCACAGTGGGAGTCCCACCTTGCCACATCATCCCTGGCCGCTGCCAGAGATGGGAAGGGATGGGGGGATGGATCCTGGGTTACACACGTGCAATCAATTCCCTCCGGATCTCCCCCTGTATCCCTCCCCACGGCTCCCAGCGTTGCCACAGCTCCTGATCACTGCCTTGTGGCTGCTTACCTGAGTGCTCCGGACACAGGAACTGACTGGCCAGGGACAGCTCCTGGCTCTGGGCACCCAACCCTGGCACTGCTGGAGCCGGTGGCACCTGCAGTGCCCAGCCTGGCACCCCGGAGCAGCACAGTCCTGGCGCAGCTCACCACAAGGGGTTGTGGTGATGGTGGTGCTCTGCCCCGCCAGGGTGCCTCTGGCACTCTGGCAGTGACTGGCACTGCGGGAGGCTCAGGAGCACAAAGCCATGGCCCTGCTATCATCCCTGACCTCTCTGGAGGGGCGATGGATGGAAAGGGCTCAGGGGTCCAAGTTCCAGAAGAAGGGGGACTCATCGGCCCCAGATGGGGCTCCCTCGGGGGCTCGCATGGGTCAGGCTGCAGCCCCAGCCCAGCCCAGCCTGGCTGCAGCCCCCCAGAGCTCCAGGTTTTTCCTCCCATCCCTCCATGCCACCGGAACGACTGCAGAGCCTCAAACAACCCCATTCAGAGCAAAGCTGAGCACTTCTCCTTCCCCTCCCTCGGCTGAACTCGGGCCAAGTCAATTAACATTTCTGACTGGGGAGGGAAAAAAGAATCCATCCAAACAGCTCATTTGTCTTTTGTGTGACTCTTCCCTCCTCCCCTCCTTCCCTGCTTCAAAAGCACAGTCCCGGGAGTCTATTATGGATACCAAGGAGGGAGGTGAATCGTGAGCTAATTTTACCTCCTTCACCAATGACAGTTGCTGACGTTCAAATTAATGAAAATAAAAATTCAGCATGGGCTGAAGTCTTGGCAACTGCTGCCCCCGCGGAACCGCTGACCCAGCGCTGCGTCTGCCCGAGCAGCTCCTGCCCACCTCACCCTCACCACGAGCAGGGCTAAAAATAAAATAAATAAAGGGAGGGCTGAGAGAGGAACCAGGAACGTGGCTGCTCATCCCTGCTCGTCTCTGCCACCCCTCACATTCTTAATGGCTCTGCATCCAGCTCATTCAGGCACCAAAAAAGGTTTCAAAATAACACCGCAAGGAGGTTTTGAATCGCTGTTTGTCAAGACTGAGCACACAGGCATCATGAGCAGCCAGCAATGCACCTTCCTGAGCACCAGGCTTGGCTCAGAAGCTCCAGTCCTGGCTGTATTTTCCAGCCTCAGACTGAAAAACCCAGGAGCAGGTGCTGCAGGATGGGGCTGCAGCAGAGGAAGGGTTAATGCAGGACAGGAAAGAGCAGAGCTCGACCTCTAGACCCGAGGCAGCACAAAAGCACCAGCAGGACGCTCACATCCCTTCACTGCAGGCAGAGTGGGGAGAGGATTCTGCCTCCAGGCCACAGCCATCCTCTCCTCCATCCTCTCCTCCATCCTCTCCTCCGCACTTCCCTGGATGGGATGTTTAACACCGATTGAACCAGGGCCTTGGAACATTTACATCTCCCCACAGAGCTGCATAAATCTTTAANCCATCCTCTCCCCCATCCTCTCCTCCATCCTCTCCTCCATCCTCTCCTCCATCCTCTCCTCAGCACTTCCCTGGATGGGATGTTTAACACCGATTGAACCAGGGCCTTGGAACATTTACATCTCCCCACAGAGCTGCATAAATCTTTAAATAACCCTTTAAAAATGAAAGCACTCCCTCAAAGCCCCTTCTTCCTCTGAAGAACACACGATTTAATGAGGTTTCCTCTTTCCCCCGCCTCAAACCCAACACCCACCCCCACCCATGAGTCACTCACACTCCTGCTCTGGCTGCCCAGCAGAGCCACAGCTGAATTGATCCCCCATGTACAAGGGGGCTTTTAATTTATATTTTAATATGGGATCACTGCTAGAAATGTAGCGCCGAGCAGGTTCAAAGGGATGCTGCAGGAAGACTTGGGTGGAAAAATTCACATTGATTCCTCTCTGCAGCTGCCCCCACCTCTGCAATGCCTCACAAACCCACCGAGGGTCTGTGCTGGGATGGGGCTCACCCTGCTCCTCCCAGTGCCGAGGGGCGTGTTCCCAGTGCCGAGGGGATTCCTGCCCACCACAAACTGCACATCCCACCTCACCAGCCCCTCTCAGCCTTTAGGTCTCTAATCCCTCTGAAACAGCACGAATTACATAGAGAACATGGAAGATCTTCCAGTAATCTGCCTGTCAACTGCCATGACAGCTCTGATTCGGGTTTAAATGCTGCTTTTTGTATGAGGAGGGTGAAATTCCTGGCGTCACTGCTCCGGAGGGGATCCCCAGCCTCAGACACCTGCCTGCATGGGGCTCATCCTGCTCAGCTGGGGTGGACATGGAGCTGAGGAAGGCAAGGGCCAGGCTGGGATGGACATGGAGCTGGGGAGCACTGGCATGAGCCAGGCTGGGATGGACATGGAGCTGGGGAGCACTGGCATGAGCCAGGCTGGGATGGGCATGGAGCTGAGGGGCACCGGCAAGGGCCAGGATGGGATGGACATGGAGCTGGGGAGCACNCTGGGATGGGCATGGAGCTGAGGGGCACCGGCAAGGGCCAGGATGGGATGGACATGGAGCTGAGGAAGGAAAGGGCCAGGATGGGATGGACATGGAGCAGGGGAAGGAAAGGGCCAGGCTGGGATGGACATGGAGCTGAGGAAGGCAAGGGCCAGGCTGGGATGGAAATGGAGCTGGGGAGCACTGGCAAGGGCCAGGCTGGGATGGAAATGGAGCTGAGGAAGGAAAGGGCCAGGATGGGATGGAAATGGAGCTGAGGAAGGAAAGGGCCAGGCTGGGATGGACATGGAGCTGAGGAAGGCAAGGGCCAGGCTGGGATGGACATGGAGCTGGGGAAGGCCCAGGCCAGGCTGGGACCAGGCTTCCAGCATGCAGGGGATCCCCCAGGTGTGCCACGTACCCTGAAGACAGAGTCATTTCAGGGCTCTGCTCCCAAATAACTCATTCTAGCAAAACTGGTCCAAAGAATGAACTGTGCTGAACAGCAGAGTCCAGCAGCAGCTGTTCCTGGGAGAAGGGAGGAAGCTGGCACAGGGGTAACACTGGGAGGGGCATCCTGCGTGATCAAATCAAGGACTGAGGAATCTGGAGCATCACGGCTCACTCACACCATTCCACAACCAACAGTCTCCTCCTCTGCTGGAAGGATTATTCAGACCTCCAGGCCTTTCCTAAAAAAAACTTTAAACACAAAAAAACCCCCCAAAAAACCCCCAAAAAAACCCCTCAACCACTTCTCCCCTACCTGGTACTGTGAAGTCCTGAGTGTAGATGATATCATCTTCAATGTCATACAAGTCATCATCCTCTTCCTCATTGTAGCCATGCAGATCTTCCAGGTAAGGCACCGCCGTCATGCTCCTCCACCTGTCCTTCGTCTCGGGGCTGGGAGGGATGGGCACCAGCGCCTCTGCCTGAGCGTGTTTCTTCCTAAACCAGCTGCAGAGAGCCCGAGGGCAGAGCTGGGTCAGTGCACAAGGCATGCAGGAGTCCTCCACTGAGGGTGGCCCCAGCCCACCCCAATATTCCGAGCTGGGAGCTCCACCCACGGCACGTCAGGAGGAACTAAAAGGTCTGGCCAGGTGTCAGAGTTTGCTGAAGGACACAGTGGGAACAGGACAGGAACAGAGGGCAGCTCAGGGGCTGGACATGCAGATCAGGACCATTCTCCCCATCACCAACTCCAGCCCAAACTACCTGTAAGTCAAAACACATCAGCAGAGCTGCCAGAACTCCTGAATTTTATTACCCAAGCAAGCAGGACAGAAGGAACTTCTCCTATCCTGAAGCTGAGGCTGATCCAGCTCAACAGACACAAGTTTGCAGGATCCCAGCCCGAGGAGAGGGGCAGTTACTGCAGCAGTTTCCTCTAAAAGCCAGTTTGCACCAAGGCCACAGCAGAAACGCTTCACTTTATCTTTTTATCCCCCCTCTGTCTCAAGGGACTCCTATCACCACCAAACCCCGTGCTGCCATCTGGCCAGGAAAGGATATCGGCTCCGAAAGCTGTTCTTAATCAGATCAGGAATCCAGCAGGCTGCTTCCCAGCAGCATCCCACAGCCAGATGGGATAAACCTCTTAGGTTTTCATCGTACTCCCATAGCAGAGCTCTGACTCCAGACTGTCTGGGACATCTCCCAGGGCTCCATGTGGGCACCCAAAGTTTCCTGGAAGTGCTGCTGGAGCCTCCACACGCCCAGTGACCCTGTAAATGTGGGTGGGAACAGAAGTTCCTCCAGACCCAGGTACCTCTAACACACCTTTCCAGCCCACACGAGCCTGATGGGACACACAAGTGCTTCCCACCCTGCAGTTGGCATCCAGTAACTCCTGGCCTCCAACCACGGAGGAGGGCCTGAGCCAGCCCAAGAGCTCTCACCAACCTGAGCCATCTGGTTTTTATCACCCCAGTTCCAAATTCCTTTCAGGAAGGAAGGCTGAAGGCACCTCCTGCGCAGAGCTGTAATTATCATTTTGTTCTAGTCTTACACTGCTTTGACAGTCGGCCTAAAAAAAAAGTGGGATTCTAACAAAACTATCAGGAAAAGCGAGGAGTGAGGAGATAAACAAATGGAAATGCAGCTACTGGGACAAATCAGGCAGGATTCAAGGGAGGGGTGAACTCTCATCCAGAAACTGCTTCAGCATCAGCATCTTTAAACTGTTTTCTCTGCAGCAATCGAGTTTTAGAGCCAGGCAGCCCCTTGTCTGCAGGGAGGAAGGTGTTTTTTGGGGAGAGGGACAGGAACTGCTGCAGATCTCAGCTGGCAAGTGGCACTACAGGAGTTAAGCAAAGCCCATCCCAGCTGCTGGAGCAGCAGGAAGGGAGCGGGACCAGCGTAACTCGATTGTGGCCAAGGGCTCCTCACAGATGCCATGGATGGCTTCCTCGGATGGTTCCTGGGTGACGTGCGTGGCACATTGCTCTCCTAATCGGATCAATCCACTTCCCTTCCTTGGAGACTGCCTTCATCGAGGAAACGACTGCCAAGACAGCAAATCCAGCCGGGGCTGATCTGGCCTGGCAGGATCAGCAGCACAGGGGCACAGGAGCCACCAGCCACCAGCTGGTTTTGCCAGGGGCACTGGGGCTTGAGGGATCCAAGCTCAACACCAGAGAGCTCGGGAGAAGGGAATATCCAGGACAGATGAGATCAGTGTGACTGCTGTTAAAAGGAGAATTTTAAAGGGAAAAAGCCTGGAAGTCTACAGCAACTGGTGTTTTTATTTTGCTGTATTTCAGCTCTGCCTCACTCTTCCCTCCTGTCCTACTTACCAGGAGAGTAAAAATAGGTTTTTATTAGCAGCAGAAACCTGAATCACTGCACTCCAGTCATTATGCTTCCATCCTCCGGGAGGTGATTTCAAACACTTGCATATGCATATATGGTAATGAGGATAGAGAGTGAGAAGAGAAATCCATTGAAGTTCTAAGAAAAATCAAAGACCTCTTGGAAGGAGCCTCGAGCGATTCTGTACAGAGTAGTGGAGTATTTCCTGGCAAGGATTTTCCAGCAGGGACAGACATTCCGCTTTCTCTGCTGGTGCTGGAGCTTGTCAGGGAAGATTTGCTCTTCAGCTGAGGACCACTGGCTCCAGGAACACCCTCATCTGCCTCAGGAAGCCACTGTTTGAGCCAGAAAGCAGCACCTCCTGGTCAGTGATGGCCATGAGATAAAGCCCCTCCTCACCCTGCCCTCACCACCACTCAAAACACGGGATGGGTGCTGATGAGTGCCCTGCTCTACCAGTTATTCCCAGTTTCAGGGATGTTCTCTGAGCCAACTGCACTGGCACACACACAGTTACCTGGTGCTTGTGGCAGCTGCTTTAACCCTGAGGGCGAAGAAAATATTTTGGATATCTCAGAAGCGCCCCTTGTGCAGAACATCCCCCTGCAAGAGGCAGATTCCTCTCTGGTCTCTGTTTCAAAGGGCTGGGAGTGGCTTAGAAACGTTTCAGAGTGAAGGCAGCAGTAGTAAGGGATTATTTCTTCCTATTCCACGAGCTCATTGAGGCGCCTGCAAAGCTCAGAACCCCCGGGCAGCAGCGGCACAAGCGTTAATTGTGATCCTGCCAGGCAGAAGTGGTGCCCAGACGGCTGCTGTCAGCCACGGGGAGATAAGACAGCAAGGGTCAAGGACTGAAGGAAAAGAGAAATCTGAGTTGCCCAGTGCTTAATGAGCCCATTTGGTTTGCAGCTCCCAAGCTCAGATCTCCCATCACAAGTCCTCCCTCTGCTCTTTTCAAGTCCTGGTATAAGCAAGGTTAAAATAAGAATCTTGTAAGCACAGCTGCAGCTTTCCAACACTCCCAGCTATTCACTTCCCATTTGGGTCACAAACATTGCAGTTGGCTTGCTTTGCACAGGGATGGTTTTCTCTGAGAGCAGATGCCGAGCTGCAGATCCCTGCCCTGCCAGCCAGGGTCAGGACGAGCGATTCTCCACCTCCTGTGATGCCATGTAAGGGCCTCGAGCTCCCTGGAAGGTCACTGTCACCACAAGCAGCAGCTAACAGGGTTCCAGTTTAGCTCAGCTCCCTCACAGGCAATCGTGGAAGGCACACAATGTCCCAGGGAAAGGCAACACACGCCAGCAGTGTCCCTGCAATCACTGCTCCAGCTCTTGTTGGATTGAGAGATGTCCAAGCTCTTCAGTCAGGTCCAGAAAAAAACAAAAGTATGAAAACAGCAGTTTCTCCCAGCTGGTGGTGAGACCAAAGGTGGCAGGGATGGCTCAGACTCCTGCAAGGAGCTCTGGAGAGGCAGTCCTTTAACACACCACGTTACAAAACTGTTTTGTAGAATGTGGGTAAAAGAAGGAAAGAGTCCTTCCATGTGCTGCCAGAGGGCAGGAAGACTGAGCCAGGTGCCTCAGGAAGGAAGAGGAATGCTTCTTTGTGTCCTGCTGAGGGGAGATTACTGCCTGGCACGATGGAAAAGGGATAGGGAAAGTCCACGAGTGCACAGGCAGCAGCAGAGGCTCAGAGAAACCCCTCTCCCTTCCCTCAAACGCAGCCCAGGAGCACAGCCAGCTCCTGCAAAGGAGCCCTCAGCAGCACTACACAGATTTCCAAGGGGTTTGGTACCCAGGTTTGAACAGCACAGCATCCTAAAGCATCTCAGAGCCATGCTCCAAACCCCACAGCTGCTGGGGAATGCAGCACAGCAGCTCCAGGCGGGCAGGAGGAGACCCCAGCCCTGCAGGTTAATTTGCACCTCCACTAATAAAAGGTGGAAGTGCCTCCCCTCTCGTGCTATGAACTCCTGCAATCGGATCTGCGCCTGAACAAATTAAGTGTGACACTTGTGGAGAGGGAAGGGAAGATGGTTGCCTTGGAAACAAGGGACAGAGGTAGAATTCTGCATCCACTTCATCACTTTAAGTGCTGCAGCAGGTCAGTGAATTAGTAACAAAATGCAGCGTGTGAGCAGGAAGCCCTTCAGTAAAAGCACGGAGCAGAGGGGAGGTGGTGGATAATCCATAGGGAGCAGGTTGGAACTCCTTGGCTCTTGGCAGCTTTTCCTCCCTGCCCTACAATCCCCATCCCAGGAGCACCAAATATTCGCAGAGTTGAGCTATGAGCACTGGTTTTCCACTGAACCTCATCCCACTCGGCTCCTTCCAGGGAAAGCAGGTTTCCAGGCTCTTCCACTGCTATTCAGGGGTCGGCTTCTGGCAGCTCCTGAGCTCTGAGATGACAGGCTGGGAGAAGTTTAAGTCATTTCCACTTCCAGCTCCAGGTCTGCTCTGCACGGCCTGGGTTGAACAGAGCAGCATTTTGCTTTGTCCCGCTCCAGTGAAAGTGCAGAGACAGGAGTTTGGTGCAGTTCAGCTGCAGGAGTGAGGAGGGAGGAAGGCAGCTGGCAGGGATGAAACTCAGCAGACTCTTCCTCCAGCATTCCTCTGCTGCTGCAGGGGGAAAAGCACTTGGAATAGCTGACAGGAATAATGGGAGGAATGGCTGGATTATCATTGCTGGGCTGCCTGGATGCCTTCCCTGCCTCCTGCAGCTCTGCTCCCTGTGGAGCAGCACTCTGCTCCCTTAGGGCTTTCTCAGCGCTCCTGAACCACTGATTTTATCCCTGATCTCACTGCAAAGGCCTTCCCACTTTATGGAAGGTGAAGTGGGGAAGGATGGATCCTGAGCCCCAGCTCTGTGGCTGCAGGACACTCGCCCTGTGACACTTCCCTTGGGATCACAGGAGAGGGGAACACAGCCCCTTCCCACCATCCTGACACAAGCCTGGTCCAGCAGCTCCAGTGCAAAACCCCTGCCCGGGGCCCAAGGGCTGCTCCTGCTGATTTCAGAGCACTTTGATGATCCTGACTGTCCATATGAGTGAGTCCCCAGGAGCAGCAGCTCAAAGACATAAAAGGAGACTTCCAGCAGCACGGAAAGGCACAGGGTGATTCTGGTTTGAGCCGAGCTCCATCCCAGCAGGGCAGCCCGGGGAAGTCGCTTGATGTTTCTCTGGTTTAGTTCCTGTCCTTAGCAGATGCTTTTGGGGGGAGGAGTGTAGAGAAACCCACAATCATTAATGATTTACTCCCCTCAACACGTGAAATCTAAGGATTCTAGAAATCAAACCTCTCCTTACCAAAATGCTTTCCCAAACCCCTCTGCCAATCCCGAATGGCTGCCTGCTGTGTTCCACTTACAAAAAAAACCAGGGTCAGGTTAAGCATCAGGGCTAAGCTTCTATTTAAAGAAAAGGCAGGAGAACCAAGCTCTGGATTCTTTAGCACAAAAAGAAGCTGGACAGACACATCCAAGGCCCAGGCCGCAAGCTCTGCTGTGCTTGATGTAATTACTAGATGCCACAGCAGGAGGAAGGAGGCAATTACTAATAGGGGAGAAAAGCCTGTTAAGAAGCACTGGCTAAGCTCACACAAAACTAATAAGAGCCTAAGCCTTGGAAATGCTCCTGGGTTTGCAGGTAGAGCCTTTCCTCAGCCCCTCTCAGTGCTGTGGGATGAAAAGCCTCGGCACAGCAGCCGAGGAGCTCCGTGGCTGCCCCGTGCCAGGGGTGCGTGCTCCACTTTCTCCGGCTTTCTAACTACAGGCAGGGTCTCTGGAGACCCCTCTGTGCTTCCAGCTGGGCAACGCTGACACAAAAACTCACTGCCACGTGGGAGGAGGGCAAAATGGAGTATCTGGAGTTGGGGAACCAGCTCAAATCACCCGGCAGTGACCCAGGGCAGTGCCTGAGCTCAGGGGCGGCCGCTGCAGCCACAGGAAGGGAAGTGCTTTTAGTGCTTTTCTCAACACCTACTGATGACTCCATAGACAATTCCTGCTTCTTTCCAGTGCTTCCTGACAAAGCACAGCAAGCTGATCCCCTCTGGTCATGGCCACTGGTACTGGGAGGCACGTGCAGGGAAAGGCAGCCTCAAATGGAAGATGCCTGCGCCCAGCAGTGCCCAGAGCCCCTGAAACAAGCCAGGCACAGGGTTTGGCTACTACAAAAGAGTTGTCCTGATAATTAATTAATTGCCTAGGCAGCTCCAGAAACCCTGCCCCCCCAGCCCTGCTTGCACCCTGGTCCCTCCAATCCCTGTTGGAGCTGGTCCCAGTTGCTCCCTGCAGAGCCCCAGTGCACCTCAGGCCTCTCAGGTTCTGGCTGTGGCTCCTTGGGCACCTCCCAGGGACCATCCCCTGCCAGCACAAGGCTTTTCCAAAGACACAAGAGGAAAGCAGCGCTGTTCCTGCAGCGTGGAGTGGGCTCAGCACCACCCTGGATCACATCCTTGCTTTTACACAGCTCCCAGAAGGATCTGGGCAGGCTCACAGGCTGAGCAGCTGCAGTCCAGAGGCAGCTCTGCCTGTCCTCAGAAGCACTTCCCATTCCAAGAGGAGATAAGCTAATGCAGCCTCCGCAGTGAAGCAGCCTCATGATGCTTTTTGTTCTTGTACTTTTATCCGCCCAGGAAATCTCTGCTCGGAGCCAGCGTGTTCAAACAGATCCTTTAAAAAAAAACCCCTCAGTGATAACGGGGCATTTCCCCCCCTGACTATGGCACGGAAAATGGGGGAGGATAAGGGGGAGGGAGGACTGTGATATTAAAGAGAAAGAAAAAAAAAAAATTTCCTATTGTCCTGGAACGCTTTTCCACATACTGACTCCATATGGAGCAAATACCAGGGGATATTTCTGTCCCCAGACTGGCCAGAACTAACACACGTTACTGAACAGCCCTACTTCAATAACACAGCCTTCAGGATCTCCTGTTCTGCTCCATTAGTACTTGCTGGCCTCTGGAAAAAATTATCCAGAACCCTTAATTATCCAGAAGCAGGCACGCCACGAACAGACTTCCAACATATTCCTTATTTACTGGTTAGCAATTCCAGTGCTTCACCGGATGCTCTAACAGGAGGAAAAAAGCCAAGTGGAGGTTGCCAGAGCCCCAGCAGAGCTGGAGGAAGGAGATCTAGTGACTTCCATGTGTCTGCTGTCAAAAGGAAACGAGGTGAGAGCAGGAGCACAGGTACAGGAGGAGCAGGAAGAGAAGGACTGATAACACTCACTTGTGCTGCCTTATCTGCTGTATTGAGAACCTCTTGGCTGGGTCGTATTCAAGCATCCCTGAAAAGAAGGAAAAAAGTCCAGGTGTGATCACAGACACTCCCAGCTGAGCCGAAGCCAGGAAGCACAAAGCTTTGCCCTTCCCTCCCTCTCCCTCCCCGACAGCCACGCTGTGCCCAGTCCTGCCAGCTCCAGGCAATATTTGCTCCACTGGCCACAGGAAGCTCAGCATAAAATCCCAATCCCACTGCTGACCTGATCCAGTCTGTTCCTCAGCTTCCCACCTGCAAAGTGGGTCCAGCCCTGCCCTGCCCTCCCTCCCTCCCAGTGCAGGGACTGAGGCTTGTCCAGCCCTCGATCCAGCCCCAAGAAAGTCTCCAGGCAAAGAACATCAAGATTTTGCATTTCAGAGATAATTCCACTGAACCTATCCTCCACGGAAGAGCCAAAGCCTCAGGCACAGCATATGTCCAGTTGCTCAGTGTCCCAGATATTCTGGTCTAGTGGAATTCTATTCTGAGGTGCAGCCGGGGAGAACCAACAAAAAAATCGTCCTGCTGCCCATCCCTCTGGCCTGGCCAGGACTTGGATTTCTGGGATCATCTGCTGAGGTAGCTGGGGTGGGTGGTGAGCAGAGTGGGGAGAGGAAAAGCAGCTCATTCCTATTCTCTCTGGGAGAGAGGGAGGTGGATTCCTTAAACAGCCTCCCGGGATGCCCACTCTGCTCCACTGCCTTTCAGAAGCTTCACAACTCAACAGAAGGGAAGGAGCAAATTTTGCCATATTCTTCAGAAATGAGCCCATGGAACCCTGGGAGTCTCATCCAGCAGCATCCAAGATACTCCCCAATGAAGGTTCCAGGAATATATTCACCTAATGAACATTAACAAAGCCTCATGGCTGAACACTACAAGGAGTTTTGCTTTTACTGGATGATCCCCTGTTGCTCCTGAAGCACTGTCAAGTCTTGCACAGGTTGCATGAAGAGTGAGGGTTTGGAGATGGGTGGGAACAGGAGGAGCATCCAGAAAAGTCTGGGAAGCAGTGCTCACTGTCAAACAGGAATTCAGAAAGTCAGGACAGGAGCAAACGGTGCAGAGTGCTGGGGAGAGCCAGGACAGGGACACACTGAGAACACGGGGTGGGAGATACATCTGGGTGCACACTTGGGAAGGAAGGGCTGGAAAGACACATCCTAGCTCAAGTAGGAAGCTGCAAGGGCCTTGCAGCTCAGATCCTGCAATCCAAAGGTCACAGAAGAGATAAATCAGCACACCATGTGATAACAAAAGCTGCTCCAGAACATCTTCCCTCTCAAGCCATTTGTATCACAGCAGATCAGGATATGGGCAAAGAGGGGGGATAGGGCAGTACAGTGGGGAAGGACTGAAGCTATTTTCCCCCCAGAACCCAAAATACACTTTGCCCTGGCAATTTGGGAATGCTTATCCATGCTGTTGACAGCATTAAGAGCTTTAAGGCAGATGGGATCACTACTGACCCACATGACATCACACGAAGTAGGTTAAAGCAATCCAGGAAGAGCTCTCCAGGTCACAGGTCAGGTGCATCCCAGGCCCCTGGTGCAGGAACTCAGGGCACTGGAGTCCTCAGAGCCCAATTCCTCAGAGTTTTGGATTGTTTGGACTGGGTTTTGAAGGTCTCTGAGGATGGAAACTCTGCAACCTGCCCCACTGCAACCTGTTCCAGAGCTCAACCCTAGCAGCAAAGGAGTTTTCTCACGTTCAAATGGAATTTCTCCTCACCTTACAGAAAAAGTAATAAGTTCAGAGGAAAAAAAAAAGAAAAATCCCACACCTAATTAAAGAACCTATTAATAAGATGATCAGACAGTTTCACAGCTGAGCTGCCCAAATGAGGTGCCTTTTTTTTTTTTCTTTTTAAGAAATAGGGCTGCAAAGAGCTCTCACATGAAGTTTAGGGGACAAGAACAAGTTGGGTTCTCTCATTAATGTCGTCAGAAACAGCAAAGTCAGGACACCACCCACTCCCCCCATTGATTTATTTAAAGAGCACACTTCAAGGTGTTTTTGAAATTTAAGGCATTTACCAGATGAAACCGGTATAAGCAGGAGAGGAAGTTTAAGGTAAATGATTAAAAGAGGCCCAAGAGCAGCAGTGACAAACAGCCACAGCACAGGCAGCTGCTGCTCTCAAGCCATTAAAAAGGCAGAAGGAAAATAATCGAGCGAAAGGAATTTTTACTTCAATGAAAAATGACCACATTTGGGGCAGCGTTTGCAAGAAAAACGGAAAGTGCCCTCGCTGAAAATGTACATTCATACATTCAGCTCTGAGTCACTCGTGGCAGCTCCGTGGCTCAAGTCCTGCACCGAAGAGAGAGGTTTCAGCAAGACAAAACATCATGTTCTATTCACCAGGCAAGTCATCCCGGAGCGTCTGCCCGCAGGAGCCGCCGCTCGCGGCCATTTAGGGTAAAGACTTCCCTGGAGTTTATCTGCGAGCAGGGATGGGACAGGCTGTGCCAGGGAATGCTCTGGGAGGCCCATCTCCAACCTCTGCTCCCTGGTGTTCCCAGAGGATTCGCTGTGCCCACACAGAGGTGTCACAATCACTGAGTCCGACCTGAGGCTGATCCCCAACTTGTCAGAGCAGAGCACTGAGTGTCGTGTCCAGGTGTTCCCTGGAGACCTCCAAACCTCCCTGGGCAGCCCCTTTCAGTGCCTGACAACCCTTTCCATGAGGAAATAATTCCTAAAATACGAAGTCCTCTCATCAGGAATTATCAGGTTGATTCTTACCAATTAAATTGATAAGAACAGACACCACACATTCATGCCCAGACAGGGGCATCCTGTCCTCTGCAGCACATCAACAGTTTCACAACCCTTTCAAATCACATCAAGTGACAACCCAGAAACTGGAGATCATGGATCTGCCCTGAGCTCCTCACAGCCCCCAGCCCACACACTCAGTGATCCTGGACAGGCACAGCGCTGTGCCCCAGGGCAGAATTCCTGGAGTTCAGAACACAGGACAGTCTCAGGTGTGGGACTGGAGAGGCACAAAGAAATCCAACAGCAAGGTTAAAGAACTCAACCTGGGTTCCACTTCAGTCTCCAACTTGGATCAACATTTAACAACCACTGTAAAAGCAGTGTGAGGCAAGTCTGTAAATAAGGCAGGACCTTCTCCCTCTCCCTGCACTCAGCCGGGTGTTCCAGCCACAAACTCCCTCTGCAGGCAAATCCCGAGCCTGTGATCCAGGACAGGCCTCAGGATGGGCACAGACAGCCCTGGGGACTCCTGCCACAGCAGAATTAAAGCACCCCACTGCCACCAGGACGCATCCTCTCACTGTCCCAGCAAGGAAAGGTCATGGAAATGAGAAAACAAACTGCTGAGGATCCAACCAAGTCCCAGGTCACAGGGCCTGGAAATCAATTCAGATGCTGATTAATGCAGAGCTGCAGCCTCAGAACTTCCTCTTCCAGTAAAAGTCTATTAGACTAGCAGGAGGAAAGCTGACCTTGTGCATTTTTCTGGTCCAGAAGCAAAGTGCACAGGAGTTGATAAGCCACGGGCAGATGCTGCCAGAAGAACCTTAAGGCTATTTATAAACTCTTCCCCTCTGACACATCTCTCTTGACTGCACACACAAAACAGCACCAGCCCTTCTTCTTCCCATCCCTGAAGAGTATAAATAAAGCTTCATCCCTGATTAGGGAGACAAAACGAGGAGCAGCATCCCAACTAATCTGGAGGATATACTGTCATGCGAGTCTCTTTACAAGCCAAATACCACTGAAGCTTTAAGTCCTCTAAACTCTGCTCTTCTGGAAAAGGGGAACAAAGATAAAAACAAGCTCAAGGGGAAGAAAAAGTAAAGACGCGCTACAAAAGTAGTCAACAGAAGAACAAAAAAACCTTACAAAGTGTGTTTGTGTTTGCTTCACAGCCCGGCTGTGGGGCCTGTGGTCAGCACAGCCCTGGCAGACAGAGGAAATGAGCACTTCGCTGCACTGAATTCTGCCTCACTCAAACCCAGACCAGGCACTCGCAGCCCTGTGAGGGCTTTTAGAGCCTTTCAAAGCAACACAAAGATGAGACAAAACCGCCAGAGTGACAGAGCTGAGCTGGGGGTGTCTGTGCTGCTCACACAAACACAGCCATTGACAGAATCTGATCCACAGGCAATGGATTCAGCTCCAGCCTGCTGCAGGGGGAGCGGGCACCGACCAGGAAATGCAGATGTTCTGGAGGAAAAGCAGGAACTAAATAAAGCATCCAGGTTTGTCACCATAGCTACGTGGTGCCACCGCTGCACAGCTCAGCCCTGGGCCTCAGCAGATGCTGGAGAGCTGCTCAGGCCTCCAGAGCGGGCAGAGCCGGGGCAATCCCACCCCAAAATTCATCCCCCTCGAGGCCACCTGGCATGCTGACCACTGGAAAATGTGTGTCACACCAAGCAAGGGACTATCAGAGGGTTTTGCCTGCTTTTACAGTGTAGCAGCTTGTACACAGCAAGATGAGGGGTAGGAGACTCTGCTCAGGTGGGAGAGAGGACAGGAAAAGGGATCTTTAGGGCTTCCCACTGAAGAAAAGGGGTGCAGCCACCTCCTCCCAGACAAGCTCCTCTCCCCACGAAACCCACTCCATTCCCTCCTCTGTGGTGCACAAGCACAGAAGGGATGCAGACAGACAGACAGACTGACAGCAGTGAGGATGCAAGAGGAGACTCAGACTGAAAGAGATGGACAAAGGGCACCAGATTCAAGGCTCCTCCATGTAAAATCAGGCAGAGGATAGAGTAGGAAATTCTGGCTCCAGATCTCACGCAGGGGTGGGAAGAGAACTAGGAGGGGAGTTATTGTGCTAATGAAGCACAAGATTTTAAGCTGTCAATATCCTCAGCACAGGAAAAGAGAAAACTGCCACGCTCCTTTTCCCTGGGGGAAGCACTAAGTGCAGCTGAGAGGCTGATCACAAACCTCCAAGGAATTCTGCTGGATGCTTTAGGAGAGCTGCTGCCGGACCAACAGGACTGCGGGATTTGCTCCATTTGGGCAATTCCCAGCTCATTAAAAGGCCACGTTTGGAGTCAGCAGTGACAAGCCAAATGCCACACGGAGCTCAGGCCTCCGTTCCCTGGGGCTGGCAGGTACAATGTGAAGCACATCAGGCCACGAGCAGCAGCCGTGTCGGGCTCAGCGGAGCAGCCGGCTCCCGGCTGTGCCGAGCGCCATTGGAAGCGCTGCTGCCTTATGTAACGCCTTCGGAAAGCTGCTAAAGCTGGCTAATGCTTTTGGAAACACATGGAAATAACTGATTTCATCATTGGCACGGGGCCAGGGAAGCTAAAATAGCCTCCGAGGGGGGCTGCGGGGGTCTGGCAGCTCCTTGATGCCGAGGGGCCGGGGGAGCCCCGGCGGCGGCAGCGGAAGAGCTCGGACTGACAGCACCACCTGCCGCCGGCACGGCCGGCACGGAGCCAGGAGCCGGGCCCTGCACCGAGCCCTGAGCTGTGTCCCTGCACCGAGCCCTGAGCTGTGTCCCTGCACCGAGCCGTGTCCCTGCACCGAGCCCTGAGCTGGGGCCCTGCACCGAGCCAGGAGCCGGGCCCTGCACCGAGCCCTGAGCTGTGTCCCTGCACGGAGCCAGGAGCTGTGTCCCTGCACCGAGCCAGGAGCCGGGGCCCTGCACCGAGCCCTGAGCTGTGTCCCTGCACGGAGCCAGGAGCTGTGTCCCTGCACCGAGCCAGGAGCCGGGGCCCTGCACCGAGCCCTGAGCTGTGTCCCTGCACGGAGCCAGGAGCTGTGTCCCTGCACCGAGCCAGGAGCCGGGGCCCTGCACCGAGCCCTGAGCTGTGTCCCTGCACGGAGCCAGGAGCTGTGTCCCTGCACCGAGCCAGGAGCCGGGGCCCTGCACCGAGCCCTGAGCTGTGTCCCTGCACGGAGCCAGGAGCTGTGTCCCTGCACCGAGCCAGGAGCCGGGGCCCTGCACCGAGCCCTGAGCTGTGTCCCTGCACGGAGCCAGGAGCTGTGTCCCTGCACCGAGCCAGGAGCCGGGGCCCTGCACCGAGCCCTGAGCTGTGTCCCTGCACGGAGCCAGGAGCTGTGTCCCTGCACCGAGCCAGGAGCCGGGGCCCTGCACCGAGCCCTGAGCTGTGTCCCTGCACGGAGCCAGGAGCTGTGTCCCTGCACCGAGCCAGGAGCCGGGNCAAGCCTGGAGCTGTGACCCCGCACTGATCCTGTGTCCCAACACCTAGCCAGGAACCCCTGTCCCCACACCAAGTCCCTGTCCCTGCACTGGGCCCAAAGCTGTGTCCCTGCACTGATTCTCAACACCGAGCCAGGAACCCCTGTCCCCACACCAAGCCCCTGTCCCTGCACCAAGCCCAGAGCTGTGTCCCCACACCAAGCTCCTGTCCCTGCACCAAGCCCGGAGCTGTGTCCCTGCACCAGGAGCCCGGGTCCTGCAGAGCCAACACGCTGCCAGGAAGGAGGCACTGAGTGTCCCCCTCACCAACCCCACAGAGCACAAGGACCAGGAAAACCAATGTGAAACAAGACAAACATCACACATTTGAGGGCTGATTCCTCACAAAGAGCTGAAGAGAAAGGAGAGGATGAGCCCGTGCTGAGGGCTGGGGAGCACGGCTGCACTCAGCTGTGGGGAATGCACTCATTCTGCACTGGGAATGCTGGCCAGGCTCTCCCAAGGGCTGGAATCACATCCCAGCTCCTGCCAAAGGGGCTCACCCTGGCTGCTGCTGCCCTGACTGAGCACTCAGCTTCCACAGATATAGACTGTTCAACACTACACCTCAAATTGCTGCAATAAGTGATGGGAACAAAAAAAAGCAAAAAAACCCACAACTTTCTCCCCAGAAAGTGCCACTCCTGGTCCTATCCCAGCCCTGTTGTGAAACTGGGCACCTATCACTGCTCCAAGATCCTGCAGGTATGGATCTGGGGGAAGGAGACAAATGGGACCGAGACAAGTAAGTCCAGAGCAGAGGTTGATGAGGAGGGATAGCAGACCCCGAGTACTCAGTGTGCCACATTAGGGGAAGCCTGGACACAGCATCTGAGTGCTCTCACTGTCCAAACCTGCATCAATGCTGTGATGCCACTTTAAATTTAACCTCTTGTGGGCTTTGTCTTTAGATGTAAAAGCTTCTCAGAGCACAAGAAACAATGCAAGAACCAACTCTATAAAGCAGTGGCTGCGAGCTGTGCAGGGGTTAGTGGATCTCAAGAAAACACCAGTGCTGAAGATCTGCCTGAGTATTGTAAGGATGTAAGTATAACCTCCCTGTCTAACAGGATCCCATATCCTCACAGGACACCTGGAAGGAAGCTCTGACACTGTGCAAGCTGAGCAGTTGTTACATCTTTAAATGTTGCCCTTTTGGAGCCAGCTGGGAAGACTCACCTCTCAACAAGTCTGAGAGTGGAGGACCACAATCCTCTGGAATTGTGTAGTCGCCCTTCCCGATGTTTTCAAATAATTTATAGATATTATCCCCTTCAAAAGGGTACAGACCCGTTGTGATGTTGTATCTGTGGAGGCAGAAGGAGAAGCGGGATGAGAAGCAGCACACAGGTACTCAGTTCTTACCTGACTACATAAGCCAAAAGCAGCCAAGAGGAAACCAAAAGAGGAATTTTTGGCAGTATGCGCAAAGCCTCTTTAAGCTTAGCCTGCCTTCGTCACAGCTTTTCATTCACAGGGGTCAAAACCACCAGGACATCTCCCTGACAGTCTGGGACAGCAAAAACTTAAAAAATAAATACTGGAGATACTTGTGGTTTCTGTTACTGCCCTGGCTGTGCCTCTGGAGGCTGAGCAACAGCTGCAGAGTCACTCACGGAGAGCAAAGATCCCCTTGTGCAGAATTAGAGGTACTTTGGGGAGCAGAAACCCACCCACAGGAGTGAGCAGCACCCCCCTCTCTGCTCCTCCCACCACACAAGAGCAGCGATGGCAGAGCTGGGCCAGGACTGAGCTATCTGAGGATGTCATTAGTCAGGAGGTTTCTGGGGGTTCCTGGGCACTCACAGCGTCACCCCCGCGGACCAGATGTCGACTTTAAAGCCTGAAAAGGTGTCAAGGCCATTGGCAATTTCTGGGGGCTGGAATGCTGGCGACCCTTGGCTCGTCCTGCACGTGTCGTCCTCCGCAAACGGATGCAGTGCCTGCAGCAGGAGAGACCAAACAGCGTCAGGCTTCCAAGGAAAACAAACTGTGCCTGCTGGAAAAGTTCCACCTGGGAAACAAAAGGGGAAAACTCCTCTACTGAACATCTACAGATGATGAGATCATGCCACCACAGCAGCCACACGCCGCAGTGACGAGTCTTGCACCTCTCCTGCCTATGACAGTCTCCATATAAAAAGAAGGATAAGGTTATGTAGCTTTATCCCCATTTCCCCCCACTTTTGGGCTCGTCCAAGATTGACATCTTCCTTCTCTCTGCTTCCTGAGTGGAGGTTTCGTGCTGTTACCAAAAGAAGTGCTTTGCCAATTGCAATAAATATTCAGAGTCGCTCGGAGCACTCCGCAAGTGCAACAGAACAAAAGCCTAAATGCACAATAAATCAATGACACCACAGAGGTGACCTCAATCTAGAATGTCCCATTCTGACTTTGCTGTGCTTCTCACATACCTCTGCTACGCCTAAATCGGATATTTTTAGTGTCCCATTGGTTGTTAGCAGGAGGTTCCCCGGTTTTATATCCTTGTGGACAATCCCTTGGCTGTGCAAGTATTCTAAGCCATCTATAAGCTGACAAAAGTACCTGCAGAGAGAGGCAGAGGGGAAAAATCAAACACTTTTAGCCAGTAGAAATGAGCTTTTTGCTGTGGTCAGAGACTCTGGGCCATCACCGTAACCCACATTTGCCTGGCAGGCAAATGTTTCATCTCATAATACCCAGAAATAATATTAATGTGCCTGAATTTCACTTAGGCTGTCTGTAATCACAGAGATCTCTTAAAATAAAACGAAAATATGACCATAAAATTATGTAGTTGCCACAGATTTTCTGCTCTGCCCTGATTTGATCCTTTTGATCCATTTGACAATGTTTTTGTATCTATTCCCAGAATTCTCAGGTTTCTTTCCTTGCAGAGTGAAAGGGGCTCCAGCTTATCCCAGCTAACTACCCCAGCTACCAGATCATGCTGGATATTGCCAATCCCTAATCCATCCCAAGGCCTTTAAAGTCTTTTCTGATGCTGAACTGTGGCTTGACCTCCCTTTAGGCAGGAGATTCCCCCCTCACACCCCTTGGCACAGCAGGAGCACAGCGACCAGGGGCAGCTCAGAAAGTAAAACAAAAGTAACAGAAGAATCAGTAGAACGATGGTTTTCCCCCCAGAATCTAAAGGCAATCCCTGCTGCCACTTCAAGAGCTTTTCACTTTTTTGCACGGGTGTAAAATATGAAATTATTGCACAAAGCTTTCAGGTCTGCTTTCAAACGCAGCCTGAGCAGAGCAGAACGTGCTCTCCACTCGAGAGAACACGGTGGTGAGAGGAACACAACTTACCCGTGAGCCTGAAACACTGGAAACCTCTTTTCTGGGACACTGTCCAGCATTTCCTGCATCCCACACACACAGTACTCCATCACCATATACGTGAGGGCAGAGTTAAGGAAGCTCCAGGGTTAACACTCCCCAGGGTTAAACACCCCTCAGAGGGGCAGCAGCCCCATCCCAGAGGGAATGGCCACACTCCCCAGGTACTGAGGGACATTCCTCCAGATCCCACAGGACAGGAGAGCACCCACAGGAAAATCCTTCTGCCAAATGAGCAGCTGCAGCTCCGTGACCAGACCTGCAACAGGGTGGGAACTCCACAGAAAACAAGTTGGGGATCTCACAGGCAGGACAGAGAACAGGGTAACACCCTGAAGTGGGCACAGAAAGTTGGGAACTCCCTGGCAGAAGAGCTGTAGCACATTCCCCCAGTGCCCTGGGTGTTCTGCACCTGAGGTGACAGCGAGCTCACACCACCTTCCCCAAAGCTGGTTATTCCTCATTCCCTGTCCCAAACAACCCAGTTGTGTGCCCTATGGAACAGCTGCTGCTTACCCCCAGCTCCACGGGAGTGTTCCAGGAGCAGGAGAAAGGATCCCTGGAGAGTTGGGAAGCTTTTTGAAAACCACACGGATAAAAACAGTTACAACAGAACGCCAAGAGCTGGTGGCACTTTGCAGCATTTGTTCCCTTGCAGCACATTCAAGTTTTTATCTCTGTAAGCTTTAATGTTGGGGCCAAAAAAATGGGAACCAGACTGCCTGATGCTGTAATTGCCTGTCTCCTCCTCTCCCTGGGCTTTTGAATGCAAAGTGTGGCTTGGAGGGGCCTGGGACAACAGACCCTGGGACATCAGGGAGTGTCCTGGCAGAGCAGAGGCTGCCAGGGCTCCCCAGAAACCCTGAACACTCCTTTGGTTACTAATTATTCCTGGCAGGTGCCTTCTTAACCTAAAAGCCCAAAATAAGTGACTTTTGCCCCAGGAAGCCACCTGAGGCAGAAGAGGCAGAAGGGAGACTCCTGCCCTGCATGGGATCTGGGCTGAAGACTGTCCTTCCCCTTTCCAGCATGTTCCATCCAGCAGCTCCAAACACTGAAAACTCACTAAATTCCTGCTCCATTCCCCATGAGCTGCTCTTCAGAGAGACCCTAAAATACTCTAAATACACCCTGAACAAGATTTTATGATGGGCACAAAGACACTCAGTAAATCAATAAAAGCAAGAACAGAAGAAAGAGCTCCCAAAATTCATTTCTACGCTTTCTTTCTCTGGAAGAAATCTGTGAACTGCTTGTATCACAGTGATATGGAGACATCAACTCTCCCACTGTCAGGAGAATAACAGTGACAGCAGATAATCCAGACCAGCTCCCGGGGAGCAAACAGGCTCAAGGACAGCCTGGCTGGGTGTCACTAACAGCCAGGCTGCTCCTCAGCCCTCCCTGGTCACTGATCCACTTCAGGTTGATCAACCAGATTAGAGAACAGACTTCCAGGCTGGAGCAGATCCATTACAGGTGCCCCAAGCTCTCAGTTCTGCTCCTCAAGGGGTTCTGCTCCCACACTCAGCTGTACACACTGGTAACAGGATCCCTGGGATGCTGCCCATGGAACTGGGCTCATTTTCTGCCTGGATGAGCTCTCCATTCACCACCAGCTCTGCACTCCCAGCCACAGCAGGCCAGCAAACAGCCCTCAAATACTAAAAGTCGTTGATATTTTTAATCCAGTCACCACAGCTTTCCCTTTCCCACAGAAAATCACTGAAGGCTTTGATTAGGTGAGTTGCTCAAACACTGCCTTAACCTGAAGGGAGCCTACAAGAAAGATGGAGAGGGATTTTTTACAAGAGCATGGAGTGACAGGACAAGGGGGAATGCCTTCACACTGACAGAGAGAGGGGTTAGATGGGATATTAGGAAGAAAATCTTCCCTGTGAGGGGTGGCACAGGTTGCCCTGAGAAGCTGTGGCTGCCCCTGGATCCCTGGAAGTGTCCAAGACCAGGTTGGAAGGGGCTTGGTGCAACCTGGGACAGTGGAAGGTGTCCCTGCCCATGGCAGGGGGTCGAATTAGATGGATTTTAACATCCTTCCATCCCAAGCCATTCTGTGACTCTGTGACAAACAGCTCAAGCCTGCAGTGCACTTCCACCAGCAACAGAACACTCAGGTGGGAACAGAATCCCTCCTTCCACAGCCCCAATTTCCAATCCCACAGTGCTTGGTCTGGAAATGAGGATTTCTTTTTATCACCAAGAAGTAAGTTGACATCCCTCCCCTAAACCCCAACTCTGCTTTCACCTAGCAATGCTTCCTGCAAGGAACCAACACAGCCCTGTGCATGACTAAGGGCCCTGCCCCCAGGGCAGCCTCAGGGAGACAGTCCCTTTTCTGCTGGATCCGTTCCCAAACCTGTTCCCCATGCGGCTGCTGGAGGTCTGCTCTGTCACAGCCCAGGACATGCAGCACAGGCAGTGCCAGCCAGAAGCTGGGGAAGGGTTTGAACAACATCAGGGATGAACTCCTGCTCCCAGCTCCAGCAAAATTCCCCCAGTTATTACCAGAGTCAGCACAGGGAGGAACAAACTTTGTGAGAGTGTAGGAGCAGATAAAGATAAAAATAACGAAGTCAACCTGTCCTTGCAAGGCAAAAGCACTGAAAACCATCTCTGTGGACCAGCACTGCTCAGAAAGTCCAGCAAGGAGCATCCTTGGAGAGATCCCATCTCCCAGTGACGGTTTCGGGTTGTCATCACCTGGTACCGACACACGATGTCTCTCTCGGGCTCCTTTTCCCCACACTGCCTCCTCCCTTCTCCCTAATTAAACTCTCTAGCAGTAATTGACTCGCAGTCCCCCCGCTCTGCCGAGGCCACGGCACAAGCACAAGTTGTCACACTGCTTTATCCTAATGATCTGGTGGCAGAGTGTTTGATCTAATTAACGCACACAATTAAATTACTCCTTTTCTGGAGTACTGTAATAAGAAGACAGTAGTTAGAAAACACTGTCAAAAATAAAAGCACCCATTTATAACATGTTCTACAAGGGATCAGCTCTGGGAACTTCCACACTGGTTCCAGGCAAAGTGCTCTCAGCGTGGCAGAGTCACAGAAAATCCAGCAAAAGGAGGATAAAATTGCCTTGATCAGTGTCTGTGTGAATTTGTGTTTGTGTGGAAGGTCTCCCAGGTGAGCAGGATGGTTAATAGCAATGAAAGCAATTTAGCTGCAAAAATTTAAGCTTAAGAAACATCCAAAAGGGCCTCCCCAAAAGCAGAACTACAGCAGGGAACAGTGGGAATTCAGACCTGATCCACAGCCCTGTGTAAAAGGATATATTTTCTGTTTCTCCTCGTTGTACAACACATCTACCAGCTGGATGACGTTTTTGTGCCGCAATCGCCGCAGGAGCTGGATTTCCCTGCAGGAAGAGACAAGGAAAAAGTTATGTTTAAAAAGCTTATTCCCAACTCCATTTCTGCCAAAATTTTACCCAAACTTAACTTGACTGAATGGCTCAGAGACCTGAACTGAATGCTGTGTTTGTGGGGAATAAATAATGTAAAACAGTGAGAAGACACCTTCCCTTGGCTCAGGGAACAGCCCCTCGAATGTCACCTCCTGTCAGCTGCTCTGATCTCTGTCTCCAGGGATTTTGTACCTGACCCAAACCACAGTTCAGTCTCTTTTGCATTAAACTCAGCCTGCAAAATCCCGCTGGATGCCAGCTGTGGAGAAACAGGCTGAGCAGGACAGTCAGGTCAGGGTGGTTCTGTCAGTGCCTGGCAGTGCAGGTCCTGCTTTTCACTTTGTTCTGCTGCTGCTCCATCCCGGGCTGTGCTGAGCTCCCAGATTCTCCTTCCCAGCTCCCTGCCCGAGCCATTTGGCGAGTGCTTTAAGCACTGTGGTCACACTTCATCAGCTCAGCCTCTGGGAAGCAGCACTACAAGGAACTTTGAGTACAGCTTGGGAAGTGAGAGCCCTTGCCCAAAGCCAGCTCAGAGCCCCTCACGGGCACAATTAGCAGCTCCAGTAACGAGCTGGAGCTAGCACAAAGGTTGAGCAACAACCAGGAGCTGCTCCTTGGAAAGGCTTCTTCAATGCAGGAGGGCAAGGAGAATTCCTACTGATTTTTTAAGGATGCCTGAGCAGCGTGAATTATTTCACTACCAAAGTTTAGGCCAGAGACTCCTCCTTTCTCAGCTCTGGATTACAAAAAGCCACCAAGAGCTGAGCAGAGACCAGGGATACCACGGCAAAGCTCCCAAGTGTTCTGTGGACATGGCAGACAGGTCTAATTATAGGAATGACCAAAGGGCTGAAGTGGATTAAATTAGCACAGGAACTGCAGCCAGTGTCGGTGTGGGGCTGAGGAGATCCTGCAGCATGGAGGGAGAGGGCTGAGGGCTCCAACCAGGGCTGCCAGAGGGGAGCAAAGACACTCAAACACAAATGCTTTAAGGCCCCAATGTTGGGAACACATTTAAAATCCTGATCCCAACAGCTCATTCCCTGTAATACAGCTCGGAACCACAAACACTAATTCCTCCCACCTTCAAGGGACTAATAAATATCTCATATTTCTGTAATGATTTCCCCCCCCAGGAGGACTTTGCGAACCAATCCGAAATGCCAGGGCAGTGCCCCCACCCCTGGGGCAGAGGCCAAGCAGTCCTTTTCCCAGAGGAAAGATTACTTCTATTTTTAGCCCCTCTTTCACTCTGGAATGCCTGAGGAGCAGGGACAGCCAGCCCAGTCACCTCCGATCCCGTTTCGCTTTGCAAACCCCTCGAGTCTCACCTCCTCAGAACGGGCCTAAATTTGATCTTTTTTCTTCCAAAATTAACACCAAAATCCCACCCCGACCCACTGCAAGTGTGTGACCAGAGAGACTGCCAAAGGGCAGGGCCAGCTTCCAAGTACAACCCCCTTGGAGGGAGACAAGGAGGGAAAAGACCTTCTAACTCGAGCTCTGTCAGATCCATTAAGCTCATCCTGGTGGATTAAGACTTATCCCCTGCAAGGTACCTGCTCTGGCAAATAACAGGGGGTGTTGTTGCTCAGAACTGTAAATAGCAAAGCTGCCTCCTTGTTCCATGTGCCACAGCATTTTGGAAGATGCCAAAGGCAGCCTGGAAAGCAGACGTTCCTTCCTGGGCATCTCCACTGTGAGATCCAGCATTCTTCCTACAGCTTGTTCCCAGCCATTCCTGCCTAAACAAAAACCAGCAACACAGCCAAAGGATTTATTCCCTTCCTTTGGTTCACAAGGTTCTTCCCACAACATCCTGAAAGCTCAGGAAGTGCAGCACCTGCTCCAGGACCGTGTGAGCCCAAGGGCTGTAAGTGTCAGGAAGATTTCAGTGTCACTTTTTCTCTTTCCTAGTCCCAAGGGTCCATCCACATCCTGCTCCTACAGGAATGTCTGGCTGTCCAAGCTCTGTATCCATCACAACTTGTGCTCTTCCATGGATTACAGCTCCCAGCATTTCACCTCTCAACCCAAGCAAACATCCAGCTCAGCAGAGGAAGTCCTTGAGCCACGCAGCTCCATAGGGAACACGTGTCCGGGGAGGAGGGATCATCCCATTCCCACCTGAGCCCACACCTCTGGGCCTTCCAGCAAATCCTTCCCCAACAGAGCTGTCCCTGTTTGGAGGTTCCAGCCTGGGACATGCAGACCCCAGGAACAAACTGTCCCAGCACAGCCCCACAACCCGAGTTAACCCTCCAAGGAATTCCAAGGAGCACAAATTCCAACCTGAGCAATTGCCGAGGTGGTAAGTACAGCACAGGGCACTTGGGATCCCACAGAGCCCCAAACACTTAATTAACGTGTGAGGCTATTAGCACACGGCGTTATTAAACCTCTGCTGCTGCAGCCACAGGCTGCCAGGTTTTCCTGCCTCTTTTTTGGCAATCCCACTAAAGTCCTTTTTTGCAGGGATGAGCTCCAGCAGTGTCTGCCTGACTGAGCCACCTCCACCTGCTCTACAGAGAAATGAAGATTCTCCCAATGGATTTAAGGAAACTGTGTCTTACAAGTTTAAGCCCTCAACATCCTCTCCAGGACTCAGAGAGCCCTTCAGCGCTCATTTTCCTGGGCCAGAAGTGGAGTATTTTGGGGTGGAGAAAAATCATTCAATTTGATGTAAGTCCCAAACACATTTTAGTTGTAATTTCTGAGTCTCCAGAACACCAGGAGACAGGGCTGGGGCAGGGATGAAGCTGTGGCCTGGGATATCAGCAAGGAGTGACCCAGGGAGGGCATTAACATCCTATTTCCAGCCCCACATGTCCAGGTGCCCAAGGCCCAGCTCAGACCTGTATGATCCTCCACAGCTCATTACTGCACTCCCATTACTCCCTGTGCATTACTGCTCATGAAATTATCCGAGGGCCACAGTCTAGGAACTGTTTTCCAGGGAATTCCTTGGATGACACGCTATCAGCACAGCTCAAGCAGCACTGAGGTGCCCTGTGAGGGGGCAGAGGCATGAGCCCACCACAGCAACTCAATCACCTCTGCCCAACAACCCAAGCCTCACGCGCAGCTTTTCCCTGGGTGGCAGGAAACACTGGAAACCACTTCAGTGATCCGATTCCAAGAGAGAAAGCAGAACCTGACGGCGTGATCCAGCCCACAACCTGATTTCCTGCTGTTCTGTGACACGGGAGCAGTTTCTGGGCATTAACTCCTCAAAGCTGCTCCAACACAGCTGCCCAAAGTGAGATTCCAGTGCAGCCTGGCCATGTTGACATTAAAGCATTGATGTCAGTGTCCTTCCTGTCCAGCACCACCTGGAGACCCCACAGAACTTTGTTCCTCCCACACTGACCACTCAAACACCTGGGTTTGGTCACATATCTCCACACTCAGAGCAGACACAGCTTTCACTCCGTCGCAGCAGTGCTGAAGGGTTCTGATAAGCTCAGAGTGCCACAGGCCCAGGGGACCACAAAATACAACAGTTTGCCTTAAAATCACCCACTGAAGCAGCAGATAAAGCACATGGATAGGTGGGCAGAGAGGAAAGGATGAGGGGACAGAAATAGGAACCTGAACTAAAGTAAACCCTGGGTACACGACAAGACCTAAAATCTGCCTCGGTGTTTTGGAGCAGGAGGGGCTGAGCCAGGAAACATCCACAGAAAACTCATCTTAGTAACTCCCTTAATGACCCACCTGATACTCACAGCCCCACTCTGGGCATGAATAAAACTTCCACGGAGTTCACCTCAGGACACAGGAGCATTCCCATGGCTCTGAGAGCAGGGAACTCTCCTCATGTGGGCAAGCTCTTTTTATCTAATTTACATTAAAAGTTTCCCTAAGGAGGAAACTACCTCCACGTTCCCCAGTGGCAGCTTTGGATGTGCCTGTGGAGGGACCCAGGGACGGGGCACTCAGCCTCTACCAGAAAAACAAGAAACATTTTATTACATATTAACCAAGTTTGCTCGATCCTGAACCTGAGCCAGGGAAGGGAGAGACACGGAGGTCCCAGCCTTGGGATGTGACTGTTCCATGGCCAAGGCTGTCAAGAAAGGTTGGAAGGCAAAGTGAGAAAGCTCCCTGACAGCAGTGCTGGGACAGGATGTGAAATATCCCAGAGCTAAACTGGGAAATCAAACTGAGGGACAGAGACAGGACTCTGCAGGTCAGGGCTCACCCGCAGTGGAACACCATGAGTCTCCTCGACCTCTCAGAGTTCTCCCTCCCAGCCCAGATAAACCCTCATGGGTATCCTGGGCTGCAGAGGCTCCTGCACGGCTGATAAGCAGCTCCTGGCAGGGCTGGGACGCAGCTGCTGCGAGGTCCTGGGAAGGGAATGTTCCCACACCAGCCCCACGGATCCAGCCCCACATCCGGCTTCTCCTGGGGTTCACTTCCATCAGGGCTTTGTGCCCTGAGTAACCAGGTGTGTCTGAGGCACAGACAGACAACAACCCTTGGCCCCATTTTACAGCCACAGAAATCAGCTGGGGAGAGCCTTGAGTTACCTCCCAAGCACCTTAGAAATGAAGCCAAGGAAAAAACCTAAAATTTCCCGTGCCCATTGGGTGCCCTGTACATTGGATCCCATTCCAGGCACCTTCCACATGGGTGGGAGGAGGAATTGCCACCCCAGAGAGCTCCAGGGCCTTTGGAACACACCTGGGCAGGTACAGGAACAACCCCGATTGTGACAACACTGGGTGTGTTTGTGTCCCCTCACCTTTCCCAGCCAGCAGCACCTGGGCAAGGTGAGACCTTACAGAGAAATTGCTTTAGGAAACTCGATTTTATCCATTAAATAACACGTAAGTGGTGTATTCCAGACTGTCCCGGCTCTCAGGAACCTGTCCCTTCCCTGTGCCCAGCCTCACCCGGAGCGCTGGCAGCTGTTCAGAGGGAAGAGATTCCTAAATACCTGTGGATTAGGAAGCACTTCCACAGCAGAGCCACGCTGTCAGCTAAAACAACACAGGAGCTCAGCTGGAAAACAAGCACCAAGTTCACCCCCTCAGCTCCCACAACTCTACTCACTTTTTCACGTTGGCCTCCCCGTTGGGGATCCGGCGCAGCTTCTTCTTCTTCAGGATCTTCACAGCTCTCCTGCACAGGGTCTCTGAGTCCAGCATCTCCTTGACTTTGCCGTAGGAGCCCTCTCCCAGCAGGTCTCCCATGAGGTACTTGCCGATGAGCTTGGCCCGTTTGCGCCGGGGCTGGTAAATGACCTCGGTGGAGTCGATGCGGTGGATGAACGTGTCCATCCCCACCGACATCAGCTCGCTCTCCGCAAACATTCCCAGCTGCTGGGACTCCTGCAGATCCATCCTGGATTAAGTTCCTTAACCTGTTTTTTCCTTAAGCGCTCAGGGCTTTAATCCTGTTTGTTAGTTTCCAACACTCCCTTTTACTCCTTCTCGGAAAAAAAATATCCAGAAGATTGTACAAACATGAATAATAATAAAAAAAAAACCCACCAACCAAAAAAAGAAGGAAAAAAAAAAAAGAAAAAGAAAACCAAACCTAAGGGCTGCTTCCAGGTCACTTGGATGCCAAAAGATCCCGGCCTGGCTCCAGAATGTCTTTGAAAAAGAACATAAATCTGTGACGGGACACACTCAGTTTGGGACTCGCTTTGCTTCCGACCCGGTCCCGCTGCCGGGGGCTCTTCCCAGTCAACTGGCCTTGACTGGGCCCAGTTTGATCCTGCAGTGTTAGGTCATCTCCGGGCCGTCAGGCCACCCCGTGGAACCAGAGCAGCTCCCAGTCCCTCTCGTGACTTTCCATCCCTAGGAGCTCATGGTTCCCAGCCGGGGTGGGAAGGTGTGCTCCCGCCGCCCTCCCGGGAGCACGGGCCGGACGGGGGGGGCTCAGCCGTTGGGGAGCTGGAACCAAGTTTCCTTGAAGGAGTTTTCCGAAACAATTCTCACGTCTTCGCTTTCGCCTACAAAAGTTTGAGGCCTTCGGTGCCTACCGAGAGCTCCCGGGGGCATCCTTCATCCACCGGGATTCCGCCTGGCACATGATGTGTCACCACCTCTGCTCCGGGTGTCAGCGGTGCAGGACAACACAACCCACCCCGGCCCCGCCGACCCCGGGGG
>VWZT01003448.1:48397-157138 GCA_013397055.1 Pachycephala philippinensis | reverse complement strand
AATGCCTTGTTCATAGCAGTAGGAAAATGCATATAGTGTACTACTATAACTCGCTAAAAATGTTTTGACTAACAACCAGATTTAGACTTGACACTGAAAATTAAGAAGAGAAAAAGAAATTGAAAATTTCAGTTACATGATCAGTTGTTCTTGGAAAAGACAAGAAACTCCCTTCTGAGCTTGTTTTTTGCTCAGGATCTAAACAGAGTTGTTGAAACAACATCAAATCTGTGCTGGAGTTATTATGAGGGCAAAAAGTAGAAAACTGGGTACTTATTCCCCATGGGAACATGGGAAACAAATGAGAATCTCAGAAATAAAAAGATATGATTACAAAAAATAAGCACTAAAATGAAATGCTCTGACAATGGAAGGTTTCAAAATCATTTGTTACTTTTTTTAATTCCATAAAACAAATTTGTATTTGAGAAATGAGATTCTCTGAATAATCCAAACAAGTCTTTCACTGTAGCAATGATTATTATCCTATTTAAATAAAAGACCTATGTTTCTGTAGTAATTATCATACCATATCCCTAATTAATTATTACTCAAAATATCTGTTAAAATTCTTGCCAACCATTTAGAAACAGGCACAAATTATTCCCTTTGATCAGACTTGCATTGCTAAAGGCACATTAAAAATACAGAGAGAGTCTGGAAAAGCCTTACAAAATTGTCCATAAAGCCAGAATTATGTTAACTACTGCAGCAGCCCTTACTCTGCATATTCACAATTTGATTGCATATGAAGACAATTACTGGTTTTGGACAAGAGGTCAACCCACACCCTCAACATTAACTTGTATACAGTTCAAAAGAAAATAATTGCCCTCTAATTTGAATACATGACGAAAGAAATTAAGGACAAAAAAGCCCACAAGATTTGTGAGCTTCAAATCATGCTACAGTTAAATAGGCGATAACAACTGCACAGATTCTGCGAGGCTGAATTCGACCTCTGGATGTTTAGCACACTGCCAAGTAGTTAATGAAGAGAAAATCCTGGCCAGAGAATGTGATGCTATGCTCCTGGTCCTTTGAAAAACTCTATGGATCTTTAATTCCCATGAACAGAATCTCATTTTTTAAATGATTCCTGTGAAAGACCCATGACGGCCAAGATAGATGCCTTTCACAATTCAGATTTGTGATGCTCCTGGACTCGGTCTTCAAATCTCTGATGTTTCTTTCACTAAACCTCCTCCGGAGTTGCAATTTTTATGTCAGGATCCTCATTTCTAAAAGAAATACAGGGATACTCTCTGTGCATGTTTTCACTAAAGCTTTGAAACCAGTTTCAGAAGGTACCAAAACCACGGATGAAACAGGGACTGCATAAGAACTCAGTGGCATCAGCCTGTCATCAACTTAACACACTTTCTGCAAAATTATTTTGCCAATTTCCATGCAGATGGTCCCAGGTTATTAAATAATTTCTGGCATTCTCTTAAATGAGCATGAGCAGACTAAATTGAAACATGAAGCATGCTAGGGATGTGTTGATATCAGAGAGCAGTTGCATCTACCCAGGTAAAACTCATTTCAGCTCAGAACTTACAGAAAAGGCTGAGGCACTGGAGATGTTTTCCTGCCTCTGAATAATGCAGCTCATCAAAATCCAGGAAAACATACTTTAAATCTTATGTTACCCTATTCACACGAAAAAAATCTTTTTTTTTTTTTATTTTTCAGATACCACAGTTCTTCATAAATAACCTCAGAGTCTCTCACAGGTTAGCTAACACTTAAAAACCCCCAAAAGTGTGAAGAGTACTGAGCCACAATGATACCCCTCATTCACTTGTTATATATTCAGATCAAAAATCCCCCACTAATGAAAATATAACCTATGGAAAATTCCAGTGAGATGCAACCCAAGCAACAAAGTACTTTCCTGTAGTTTATTAGGCCAACTTTTGAACTCAGCAGAAAGAACTCTGCCTTGTATCTAGTTCAACAAAACAAAGCCAGGACACCTCCAAGGCTCTCTGGAGGTCCTGCTTAATTATGCAGATATTTCAGGCTCTGCACTTGAACTGCACAGAAGAGCTGCAATGGGCAGATCCCTATTTTAAACCTTGAAAGGAGATGTTGCCACAAAAGAATATTTTAATCAGCTGCTAAAAAAGCGGTTGAGAGCCTGAACTGTAAAAATAACCAAGTACAAATTTTAGAAGGAATATTTTCCTCTAACAACAGTTGCAGTGCAGTAAGGAAGCCATGAGATTTGTTTCGATGTAGTTATCTATATGAGTCAGTCTAGAAGCAGGTAGGACTGCTCTGAAAAAACCCAAACAAAAACTATCAACAAAAAAATGCACCCCAAATCTAACACAGATTAAGGGACTTCTCCCTCCACCCCCCAATATGTGACATGTGATGCTAATGGGAGTTTTGTGCACTTCAAGAAAAGCATAAAAAGTAATTCCCATATGCTGCAGTTGCCAAAGGGAATTTGTTACATTCACTGATGTTAAATTAGGCCATTGTGTATACACTTCAGAAACAGAGGCAGGCCATAAAAACTCCTACATGTTATTACTTGAGCATTCATTCCTCAGATTGTCTCTTTGCTGATATTAAAGTCTGAATGTTGTTCATCAGAGAGTGACTGATAATAAAGAAGTGATTGACAAACTTATTACTTGGCTTTAAAAATAAGTTCTCCCAATTCAAAAGATCCTTCTCAAGTCCAGGGAGACGTGGCTTGTTCTTTGTAGCAGAAGGCTGTAATTGGAAAAAAATATACGCAGAGGGGAAAAATAGACTTGGTTTGTATTCAAACTGTGTAAATAACTGGATACATGGTGCTTAGTTGAAAGTATCTAGCATGGCTTGGGGAGAGCAGTAGGAGCTGGGGCTGGGGGTTCTTTTCCTTATCTCAGCATCATTCTGGGCAGTTTGAGCAAGTGGGGTCACTCCATGGCAGGTCCTCTCAGGAGCTGCTGCTATGGTAAAGCCAAAAATGTGCAGTAGCACAATGGGATGTCCCTAACTTGTCATCCAGGCATCCCCTGGGGCCCATAACCCCCTGTGCCCTTCCATTTAAACCCACCACGACCAAAGCAATGATCCCACTCTTCCCTCTCAGCCCTCTTGCTTGCTCCCAGCCCCTTCTCTGCTGCCAGCAGCCGGGGAGCTGATGGGCTGCCTGGTGCTGGGTGAACACTGCTGAGGGCAGCAAGGGCTGAGCGTGAGGCTGGGCTGGGACCAGCCTTTGGCAGCAGCAGCACAGGTTCATGCCTGACTAATGTGACTCCAGCTGTGCCCTGGGGGCACTTCCCAGGCTGTGTGTGCAGCCTCAAGGCTTCTCCTGGTTACACTTTTCCAGCTTTGGGTGAGGAGGACAGGACACCTCCAGCAGAAAACTATTCCCTAATTCTTCTACACTTACTCTACTGCCTTTTGAGCTCTCTGAGCATTTATTGCTAGGTCAGAGAAGCAACAGTGCTGTCACAAGGAAGCAGCAGGAGCAGAGAGGCAACTGCACGAGCTGCAAGGCCAGCCATGCCTTCCTTGGAGGAGTCCCAGAGCTCCGACTGCAGAGGTGCAAACAATCCTTCAGTGCCGAGGGCCTGACTGAACACTGCTCTTTGATTCATTGGGCTCCAAATTAAGGTCAGACCTGCTCATTTTTTACTTTCAATGAACTTTTAGCCTCAGGTACCGAGCAGCAAACGCTCCAGATGTCAAGCATACAGACTAAACTTCAGCAGCTCCTTCTCTCGAGCACCGGCCGCTGTTGGAACAGGGTCACTGAGTTGCAGGCAGAGGATGGAGAGCTCTGACTGGCACAACCTGCAGCCAGAAAGTGCAGCATGTGCATAGGTGTTTGCAAAAGCACAGGCAGCCTTCAAGTCTCCTGACCTTGGGATATTTTCCTGGAATTTGCCTCTTTAAAATTGTAGGTGCTTAAAAGCAAAACCAGATGAAAACAAAACCGTATTATTAGAAGCTGTGTGATGGGATAATGCCAGCTCATTTCATGAGCTAAGTTCTATGTTTTCATTTAAAATAACTGAGCAAACAATCTTTCTCAAGTCTCTCCCCCACCTCCCATTTTCTTTTAATTCTGGGCCAAGCCCAAATCCCCAGTCAGCCGTGTGTGGCTAACCTTCAATTTCTGTCAGCATGGTTTACCATCAGCCTGAAATCCTCAATCATGAACCTACACACCGTTACCTGAAGCAGCTGCTTTTTTTCTAGTTAACCTTTTAAACTATCAAAGCTCATTTTTTAGTCAGGGTCATCTTTCCTCTGCTTCCCCTTCCCTTATCCCTTTTTCTCCCTCACCCAATTACTCACACGTGAGCTTAAAGGCATGTTAAATGGATTTATTTGGCTCACCAGCCTTTAAATAAACAGTAAATGTTTCGTTATTTAAGATAAACCATTGCCTTTCTGTATCTATTTGTCTACTTATCCAGCTGCATTTTATTTTCAGTTTGGATTATAATTTACAACTTGGTTGCATAGCAAGAACTGAATCCCTCTTCCTGTTTGCTGAGGATTCTGAAGGAATGTTGTCAATGGCTTTTCAATAGTGTCCTGCCACATACATACACAAAATTGTAAAGCACCTTATATTACCTCAGAGTGCAACAATAGAAAAGCTATTTCTAGGAAAGTCAGAGTCTACAACAATGCAGTGCTGTCTAGGACTCCAAAATCACAGCTACATCTCAGCAGCATACTTCAGATTTTATTCATTTGAAGAAGAGCCAGGCCAATGCAATGGCACAATGCAGCTTTTTGTGTTGAGGTGTGAATAGGGTTTCTGACAATCAGTGAATTTGCCCCAGAAAAGAGTTTAATTTTGGCTTGGAAATCAGTACAGATGAGTACTTTAAATAAAAAATTTTCTTATTTTAGTAGAAGTAGAGCCCTTGTCCTGTCTTATTCAGAAAGGAAAAACCGTAGGCAGCGTTTTACTTGAACCCCTGCCCAACCTCTGGCTTGTCTTTAGGTGACTTTTATTACTCACAGTAATAAAAAGACCATTACCTTGAAATTCAGGTACACAATTGAGATATTTCCAGATAGCTCAATGACATTCAAAATAAGTGGAAAAATATGCATATTGATTTTCCGTTTTGACAGCATTAAGATTTATTTACTCTTGATGTTGCAGTGACCTCTAGTTTGTCTTGGTCAATACATACCTCAAGGGTTGATAAACCTTAATATTCACCTCCATGAGAGTCAATATCCACTTTATAATATAAAAGCTATCCCATGGGACAAACATTAATATTGTCGAATAGATTCAGTCCCTCACCTCTTTCTTCTCTTAATGTGAAAAATGACCGAGCTTGAATCGTTGGCAAAATTGAGGGGAAGGAAAAAAAAAAGGCAATGAATTCTGACAAACTAAAGGATGTGCAAAATGTACCGTTGACCTTTATCTAAAAGGACTCTGGATGAAATAATCACCCAAATTTGGGAATTAGAGAAGAGTCAGGCTGGTTTTTACAGGATAACTTCAAACTTGTTCTTGTAGAAGTTTACCTACAACCAAAAACTCGAGATACAACTTGCCTATTTCTGACTGTCTTCTGGTGATGCTCTCCCCAAAAGGCACCAACACATGGAATGGGATGTTGATTTCCTTCCCAGAAGGCAACAACAGCTGGATGGGATGTTGTTTTCCTAGTACCACTGTCAACTTCTGGTTGATCGTGCAGCTCCCAAAAATTCATTCTGGCTATCATGAATTATAATTACCAGAGCATGTTTGGGAGCTTCCTACAGAGACAGCCACAGTCCAGAGTAAAATATAGGAATTTTGTAATTACATCTCTCTTTGAACCATTCAGGTTGGCTGCTTTACCACTGAGGCTATCTTTAGGCCCTACAGGCTGTGCTCATTCCTTAAAAGGAACTTGACCAAGGGACAGAAGAAGTTTCCCCATAATACAGAAGCAGAGTGTGAAGCCAGTTTTCACAGACTGCTATTGCCATTAAAATATCAGGGGGTTTTTTTCAAAGCTTACTATAATAAACATCTGGGAATTCTTCTATTCAGGTAGCAGATACTGTGAGATGATTTTTTTTTTAGTTTTTTTACAGAACTGCTGTCTACCTCTGTGAGTGATGAGCTCACACCAGGCCAGGCTGACACACGCCTGCGTGTGCATCTTTTAGCTGAAGAGAGTTATCAATGCAACTCAACTTTCTGATGATCAATTCCTACATTTGAATTTTCCAAAAATTTTCCAAAAAAAATCCTCTGCAACAGCTGCTGCAGCCCAGAAAGGATCCACTGCAGGAACGTGGACAAGGGGAAATGTGTTCTGGTGTCCTACAGACCTGCAGTTGCCAGAGGAGCTCTGAAGATTTTAAGAGATGATTTATATTAGGATGGTTGTAACTGATACTGGGAACTGGACCAGTGCCCAGGGCTGGGCTGAGTTTCATGAAAAGCTTTGTATGTCCTCCCACACATTGCACTGTATGATCATAAACTGCTACATTCATGTTGAAAAATGCAAGAATTTTAATAAAACACACTGCGTAGAACAATTTCAGTTCTGCTCCACTACTGAAAATCTTAGGTAGTATATTTTTTATCAAATATTCTTGCAAATTTTTTGGGGTGTTTCCACACCTATTTTTACCGTACACATTAAATCAGATAATTTATTTCCCAGACAAATTAAAGAACTAATGAAGTTTTCAGAAGGTCTATTTCAGTTGCAATCTTACTCTTAACTTCCATTAATAATATAGTGCATAAAAGTCTTCAGTTCATCTTTATGCTGATTATGGCATTTTGTATTCAATGGGTACCTCTTGGTCAGCAGTAATGAAGACATAACAATAGAAGTTAAATAAAATTCAGGGAGTATTTTCAGGTATGCATTCTTCACTTGTAATTAAAACTCCTCTAATCTCTTTTAGAAGGGGTATTACCTGCAATATTGCTAGCACCTCACCTAAGTAGAAGAGCTGTAAATCAGATAGTGAAGCAAATCTCATTTTAAAACTACTTGATTCTATGTAAAGCTATTCACTAAACTTTAATACTTACATTGATTCTTCAGAGGAAGAAGGAAAATAATCACATCTGAACTGCAGTTTAACAATAAGTCCCACTGGACACAGCTGAAGCAAAGTCTTGCTTGTGAAAATTGCCAAGCCAATGCACAACATTTTTTATTGCCAAAAGCTGGGGTTCTGCTCCACTGCTGTGGTCCCTGACTGAAAGCTCTTCCAAAACTATCCTTGTGATTAGGAAACCTCTGTTAATCTCCAATCTAAAATTACTGATAGCAAGTTCAGATTTATTGATTCTTGTTATCACCATTATTTGGTACAAATCCTTCTTTCCTGGATTAGACCCTGAACTGTTCTGCAGGGTCATTTCCCTCATTGCCTTAATTTCTTTGCACCACATAAGATTTTCTAGTCTCAGAAAGAGGCAATTCACCCCTTCTTTCTTGTAACAGCACCTTGTGCACCTGCTCCAGTTTCCTCCATTTGGGGGCACAGCTACTGAGTCACAGGGGGAATTCCTGCTGGAGTCTCCTCCTTGACATCAGTTTTTATCAGCAGGCTTCCAAAAGTAAGGGTTAATTTCTGTCCCTGTGCCACTGATCAGGCACAGGAGCATCTGAACACCTAACAACAACTTTCCATCTATGCTCCTCCCCTCCTCCCAAAGCACACTCTGGAATTACCTGCATATGTTCACTCTCCAGTGTTGCTAAAAGTGCTACTACTTTTCAGTCTAAAACAGGAGTGTTTTTGGCTGTTTCAATAGTTTTCCACTAGGCTGGGCTTCTTATGTGAACAAATTTACAAAAATTAATCAATCTTCTCCTCAAGTTAAAAATAACTACCGGCTTTTCCCTGGAGAAACCAGCATGTTTACCTCTGAATACAGATTTTGATTCTGTGTTACTCTGGAAATCATCAGGTTACACCATAACAAAGCTAAGAATCTTCTGTGAAGTTAGGCTTGTCTCTTAAATACCCAGTACCTCAAGAAGAGGTGATATCTGGTGATTTGGCTCCTTTTTGAGACACAGAAAACTGAAGTTCAAGGGTTTATACTAAAACAGCGTGAGAACATTTGTAAAGTATGACATTTTTCATGGGAAAAGATGCCATTTCCTGCCCAGATCCACTTCCATATTCTCTTTTTGGCACAAGAATACAGGAGTCTGAAGAAACACTTGTAGTTATTTTTTATGATGTGTATTTCTGAACACAAGCTGTGACATTAATCTAATGTATGTCTCTCTGCATTAACCAATCAACAAATTCTTGAAATATTGAATTCCCAAAACTGAGTGCTGGAGGTTAGAATGTACCTAAAATGTCTGCTGATAATTTGTTTCTGCTCTTTCGCTTGGGTGGGTAAAGTCTAAATATTTACACTGTTTGGTATATAACTGATATTGTACTTGGAATCGTTCTGAAGTTCTGCAGCCTAGATTTGTTCTAGGAAGTTATGATATTCAAAAAAGTTTACAGTCAAACAATAAAACAAACAAATAAAAAACAACAGGATGGATTTTGGTTGTTGAATGCTGGTACTAGTGGCCAAAATGTAACAAAAAGGATAATGAGAGAATTTTTTTCCCCCCAGAGCATTTTAACAACGAGCCTGGAGGAGTTTAGAAACCCAGTAGCCCAGAAATCTGCTGCCTGTGTGACTGGTTCCCCGTAAGATCTGCTGCAGTCTGCTGGCTCTCTCCTCTCAGAGCAATCTTTAAGGATCCAATAAATCCAACCACCACTGAGAACAGCCTCTAACCTCATACTGAGGTCAGAACTGTTCCAAGGAGAAGCAGGTTAACAGGAGAAGACAAAGGCTGCATAAAACCTTTGCACTCCCATACAGCATCTCTGTCAGAATGTAAAAATCAGGAAATGGGACCAAAGTCCCACAACAAAATAAAGCAGGCATTTTCACTCACAGTTATCATTTACACTAGATAATTAATGAGATAAATATCAATCCAGAGCTTTTAGAGAATTCTCATATGAAGGCTTTCAAGACTTTCCATCCCAGTTGCTCAGTGTCCAGTGCTTCAGAGCACAGGCACTACAGAAGACAGAACTTCACTTTCCCATCACACTGGTGTGGAGCATGGCTCTTCCAGGAGCTAACTGCCACAGAGGCATGAAGATGGCAATAATTAACCTCCTATCCAAACCTCCAGACTTTGTGTAGTCCCTTCATGGCTAAAGACTCCAGGCAGGTGTTGGAGGATGCACTCCTTCCCTGCTGGAAGGGCACAGCACAGCAGAGGGTTGGGGGAGTCCTTTTTACAGCAAATCCCCACACCCCAGTAATTCAGGGAAGGAGATGCAGCAGTCTCTAAGGCACAGTGCTATGGTAAGCTCTGCCTGCAGAACAACCCACAATCGGGCCAAGAATTGGATTTTTTTTTTTAAGGAAACAGCCAGAAGTCTGATATATATACACCATGGACCCAAATATTTGATACCAATAGGTACAAAGGTGGGTACAAGACATGAAACCACTTTGATTTGTCTCCCGGAGGTGTGGTACAGACCAGTTTAAAATGCCTGTATTTTCTTTAGAGCACTTTCTAAGATACCAAGTAATAAAGCAAAGTAGCTGATATTAAAAAAAAACAAGCAAAGAGAAAAGCTCACAAACATCCTTGGGAACAAACCTGGGAGAACAATATTTAGACTCACACCCAGCACAGCAGGCTGAGTTCATGCTGGCACCATCTCTGCTGCTGAATTATAAACCTCTCAGAAAGCAAGGCTATAATTACAGCTGGGTGACACTTGAACTTTCCATGGCCAAACATTTCACAGGACATAATTTCTGCATGAGACTTCATGGCACATTGTAAAGCCTTGAACTTCTTCCATCGCAGTGGAGTTTTGTGATCCTCTTTTGCCAAGACATAAATGAATAATTATTGGTAAGTAATGATAAAAATTAATTACTTTCCTTTTTAGGAGCAGAATCAGTAAGAAAGCTCACTCTGTATTGTTGGTACTGAGGCAAAGGCTAGAGAGGAGTGGCCAGCAGTGTTATCTGCAAGGTTTTGTTACAGTGAGTGATAGCTCCTGGTTTAAAGGAGAGGGCATTTCATATCTTCCTTTGCTTTCAATCACATCTTTTCATTAGTGATGACTGAACCTCAAACCCAGCTGGAGATGGTGCAGATGAGCACTTATAAGCTTGGATGGTTATCTGGAGCTTATCTGAACAACTTTTATCAGCAATATTGCAATGGGAATTTCACAGGAAGGGTTTTTCTGGTTCTTCCTTTTCCTGATTAGGTACTGCAAGAGCTTGTCTGCTGCTGCATGCAAGAGTCAGCCTGCTGCCTTGCTGCAGTCAGAATGGGAACCAAACCAGTTCATTTCAGCTGATTTTCCAAGTGTCTTAGGGGTGCAAAATTAGCACTGTGGCAACATCACAGTGAAAAAGGCTATTCTTAATTTCCAGGCAAAAATCAGAAAGATAAAAAAGCTCACAAACTATAAACGCATTTTCCTATCTCTCCTTTCCCCCCTGCTCCCCTTTCCCTATTTATGTCATAGAACTAGGAAAAAACAAATTCAGATCACGTATGGGAAACAGCTGCTAAGATTTAGCACAACTGGATTGAAAAATAGAGGAAAATGAAAGCCTGGTTATTTGGGTCAGTGGAAATTGGACAAAGCAAATTAGTGGAAAACAGAATATAGAGAGACCAATTTTGAACTGGCTGGAGGGTAAACACAATGACTGATGCAAGCATCCATTTCCAGCGTGTTGAATTCCCCTGCTCAGCAAACAGCTTTTACCAGCATGAATGTGGAAAATCAGATGCCCAGTTAATGCTGGTCTCCCTTCCTGTGGCTCCGCCCCCCAAAAGCATCTCCATCCATTCCCAGGTGCTGCCAGCTGGCCCAGGTTTCTCAGAGAGAGGAAGGGGAGAGGCTCTGCAGGTCCCTCCCAGGGACCAGGCTCCTGCCACTGCCACCCCTGGCTCAGGCACAGCAGAACACCAGGGGCTGCTATGACCCATCTCATCCCACTTCTAAAGTCAGCACAAAGTGGATCGTGCCTCTGACAAACAACGGCAATAAAATTGTTTACTTAAATACTTTTAAACAGGTTTAGGTCACCTAATGTATTTAGAAATTAAATACCTTGCAGTACTTCCCTTCCTTTTTTATTGGGTTTTTTGTGTTGTTTTGTTGTGGGTTGTTTTTTTTTTGAGGAAACACATCAATTAACAGATATTGCCAAAGGCAGACTTTTTGCTCAACAGCTGTTCTTTCACTCTAAAAAAGCAGCAGAATACATTGCAGACAGAAAAGTCTCCATCACTATAAGCTGGAGTTAGATAACAGAGACCAAAAAGAAGTTCCAAGTGTGATCAGCCTGATACTCATTTTGTAAAAGTTCTTTTCCCTTTACATTGATTTTTCTCCTCTGAAAATGTGAAATGTAGTTCAAAATATCCCATGTGGCATGTCAACTTCATTTACCCACTGCATTTCTAATATGTTTTCTCCATACTCCTCTATCCCATCACAGCAATTGCTGTATGCCACAGCATGCTATCATGTTTTATGCAGAATTTCACAGTGAATTCAATGGTGACTAATGCTTAAAAAGAGCTGCCACAACATGGTCCTACCTTTATTATAAAAGCACCTACCCAGGGTTTGAGATCTGGCCCTTAAAGAGGAACAGTCCCCTAATTTCTGTCATTCATCTCCAATCATGGGAGGGGACCCACAACAAAATACTCAGTTCCAAGTACCCATCAAAGAGTCACATCCAGATCTGAGCTTAGATCTAGGATTTATAACAGCTTCTTGCTTTGAAGCTGTTCAGAACCAAAATGCTGCATCCAGCCCTACATCCACACGTGAAGAATGGGTGCAGTTTCCCTCCCTGGAGTTCCCACCACGAACCAATGTCAGTCGCCCCAACATCTTGGATGACAAATCCCACTTCAGTGGGAGAAGTTGTGTCACTCCCCTGTGCAAAGCAGGAGCTGACAATCTGCTGCTCATCAGTTCTCTGCTGGTTCCATCTGCATTCCACTAAAAGCTGAGCAATCACAATTAAACTCCATTGACATGACCCAGCCAATATCAGACGTTGTGAACGATATAATCCCAGTTTATAAAAATATTAAAGCTATTACGAGAACAAACATTTTCACGTTTTTTAATCACATCCAGCAAGACTTGCAGCAGGGTTTTGCAATGCAATAAATATTCAGGAGCTGGGAACTGGCCACATTACCAGCTTTGCAAACACTGCTCTTTAGAAAAGTCCTTTAGAACGGGATGTAGGTGGCAGTGTCTTTTCTTTGTTGACTGTGAGGGAGTACAAACAATTAGCTCAGTTGGGGATGAATCATCCTTAATGCTTCCAAACAGGAATTTGCCCAATTATATACAACATTGATTATGTTTCCTAGTGCAAGAAGATACAGTTTTAATTATACGATAATTTTTCATTCTTCTTGCACAAAATTGTTGCTCCAGACAAAGAATGTCAACTGCTATTGTGACATTCCCTAATTCTTGCCTCTTATCTCGTATTAGCAAAGACCCCTGAACAAAAGAGAGAGTGACTATTTTGACTTTTATTTTACATGCAACAGAATTTAAATAACAGGTAAAATTTAATGCCAGCTGAATTGAAACATTCTCAGCAGGTTGATAGCAGTCAATCTCTCCTCTGAGTTGTGGGAACACTGAATATATACCTTTCTACTCCAAATTTTAAACTAAGGATCAAGTGTGGTTCCTGCCTTGTCATCTTTCTCTCCCTCACTCCACTCTGACAAAACAGAAACAAAGTTAATGCTACACTATTTTGTCTGCATCTGTTCTGGATGTGTGTGGGGAGGCAGGAGAAAAACTTATGGGCTACTGACACATTTTTATGTCTTTAAGATTTTGGAATCAGCTGCTCTTCATGGTAAATTACAGCTCTCAAAATAGTTCACTTTGTTAGCAGGTAAATTGCATTATTTGAGTCTGTAAGGTCAGGAAAGGCTGATTTTTTGGGCATCAGAGAGGGAAAGTGGTGACCATTATGAGTAACTGTTTGTAATAAAAAAAGAAAGGAGGCACTGTCTGCATTCCAAAAAGCAGAAGTAGATTCCAGGGTAGAGAGCTGCCACTTGCATGGGAAGATGCAGCAAAAGGAAGCCACAAAGAAATGGAAATTCAGAAAGAATGATATTCTAGGAAGAAGAAATAGTCTGGTCAAAGAGACAGAGGATTGAAAAACCCAGAACTGAACAAGAGTGTAGGCAGCAGGAAGATGGGATCCAGTTCTAATTTGGGCTGCGTGCTGTCTGCTGCTTGTATTCAAACAAAAAGTGAATTTACTGAAATTTTCACATGCAGTTGGATCAGAAACAAGAAATTACTATATCAGACATATTCACCCATTCCCAAGCTGCTTTTTAGATGGGCTCAAACTGACCTTCCAGTGTCAAAAACCACAAGGTGCACATTACTGGCACTCCTGTATAGAGATGCAAACACGTGCAGGTGACATTCATCGTGCCTTGTTAGCTGCATTTGTAGTCTCCCCGTGTGATATCAATGTCTGAACTCCCACAGAGTTTGATGGGAGCAAGATCAGGTCTGCTATCTGTCACATCAGTAATTGCTACATGCATTAAAAATTAACAACCTAATTTGAAGGAGTGGCTTGTGAACTGAAGCTTTATTGGGTTAAAAGCAACACTTCCAGCAAGGAACATGGTTTATCTGCTGCTAAATCCACTGCTTCCCATTACTGTTAAAATGAGATCTCTCTCTCCCATCTGCAATATATAATCTACAAAATCCTTGATCCAATGATATACTCTTAGAATTGAAAGTTTAGACTGATGTTTTCTTGAGATTTTACAAAGCTTTCTATTCCCATCAGAACAAATTCATGCCCTGTCAACACAAAATTGACTGTTAATGTACTCAAATAATTTAGTTGGGAGAAAAGACAACTAATGCAATTATCCCTGAATGGTTTAGATATTAATGTCTCTGGAGCATAATAAGTGCCCCAAAAGCCAATTGTAGCTTCTTAGAAAATAAACCTTTAATCCTCTGCACCCCTCTATAAGAAAGAAAATCCACCTGGGAGCTTAAAAAGAGAGAAGAAGCCAAATTTTTATCCACATTACTAGAGAAGAGCTTAGTTTATACAGGCTATTATTTTCTCCTTGTTTCTGAAACTCAGCAACACTTGCAGAGATAACACAATGCACTGACCTTTTCTAAGACATTTTACAGTTTCATGATCATGCCATTCATACACGTAGATCACTAGTCTCTAATTAATATTCCCAAACCAAAATCAACATAATCACGACCTAAAATTTTTTATCCCCTTTCTCCAGAGCCTCTTTATGTTGCTGTATTAAAAATAGAATCTGGAGTGAAAAAGGAGGCAAATTAAGGTCTTTATGTTGCTGATACCCTTAATCATGCATTTCACATGTATGTGGGCACACCCTCGTGCTTTCATGTGCACTTAGGCAGCACCAGCAGCTATGCACAGATATTTGAATCACGAGCTTCTAGAGAAAGCATGATACCTCTTAATTTGCAGGAGGCAAAACAAGGTGGAACCAGGCTATGCGCAGGTGGTTTGATTGAATCAGCTGCTAAAACTCACAGCCAGTTCCCAAACTGTCTACTTAACACTGCCTCCAACAAGCCCTGCTGTCCCACAGAGCCGTGCCATCTGTGCCTGCTTAGTGTGCAGCTTTTCCTCCTCCTCCCTCGCACGTTTAGATTGTACCCCAAAGCCTGCATTTCCTGGCCCTCCTCCCAGGGTAGCTGCTCGTTCCTGTGGCAGCACACGGGAGCAGGAGAAAGGTATGCCAGCCTTGTACCCAAAGTACCATTTCTGCAACGAATGTGTTTCTTCAGGCAATTCCCTACTCGGAGCTGCTCTGCTAGATTTTAGGATTGCTGGTTTAAGTTGCAGTATATTAAACTGTCACTTAAAAAAAAAAAAAAATGAAACGGCTGAAACTGATGAGCAGTAATAAGAGCTCATTGCTGTGGAGATTAAAAAAAGTCAGTGGTAACACTGGGCTGTATGGAGAGTACTGCTGCAATTCTGTGTGCTTGATTCCCAGTGCTGGGGGTGAGGGGAGAGAACTCCAGGATTCCATCAGCTCTTGAATCGAAGCTGCCAAAGAGGTGAGGATTTCTTCACCTGCTTTACACAGTGGTGACTACAGAGTTTTTTTATCACCCCAGAAACACAGGCTCATGTCCCCATTCCCTGACATGTCCTGCAGGATGGTATTGCTCTGTCTCCCAAAGACACAGGCATTCATACAGTCCTTAAGCTTCTGACTTTAAGAATTTTGGAGACATTGGCCCATTCCAAACAGATTTGAGAGAGCTCTGAATGTTTTATGGATACAGAAATGTGAATAGAGAATGGAGACCTAGCAGGAAGAACATCTGCAGGGTATGTCCACACCTCACTGATTCCAGCAAATTCTGCAGCTTCAGGCAGAATTACCCCAAACCACAATTCAGCCCCAAGGCAGAATTCCACAGGAAACAGATTTCTGTCACTGTATGGCTTGAGGTTGTGGCCCAGTGGAAAACAAGTGGCTCCACAGATCAAGGCTGGCCTCTGAAATTCCCAGAGTACCTCATTTAGGAAATAGGATACATCCATGGGATCCAAAAGAATGAAGGTTCAAATTCAATTGTATTTTTCAAGTATAATTTTTCTTTGTACACAATGCTCCTGTGGCCTCTTGATAGTAAGAAAATAGTATCTCTGAATTAATCTCGGGTTCTTCCTTCCCTTATAGTTTCTAGGAAAAGCTAGAAATTTCCCTGATTCAATATTCCCCTGATTACTAAATACCCTATACCAACTCATTACTCAACAGCAGCAGAAACTTTATCATTTTATAGAACGTACTCTGAGGAAGTGCAGACTTCTCAGCAAGGCTAAACAAAATATCCAGACAGATGAAGGCTGTTCTGTACATGCAGAAAGCCACTGCAATAACTATGTAATTATTCACATTCCTGAGTAATGCCAGATATTAAATTCAGGCAAGCAGAATTCTGAAATGGTCAGGTGAATGCCTGTGGATGGGTTTCATTAAACAAAAATGAAGTATAAGGAGAAAGCCACATGCCTGGAAGACATTTGATTATTCTATAAAACTTGTGAGTAAATTTGTCCATGAATTAAACTTTATTGTGTTTTAGGAGTGGTAACTTGAAACAGATCACTTATTGACCAAACTGTGTTTCTTTAAAATCAACAGTGGACACTCATTACAGTCAATGAAAGCAGACTGGGATTAACCCTGAATATTCCTGAGTTTCTTTGTATGTGGATTATTACTTGGCTGAATAAAAATAAAAATGTACCAGGCTGTTATTTGTTCTAAAAGATATACTAAGAATTTTGGTGGCATTATAAACAAAACAAAATAGGTTTGTTGCTGAGACAGCTGACATAACCTTGAAAATTAAGAGTTTAAGCCTTCAGTTCATGTGAGGGGCAGAGCAAGCAATCTCTTACATCCCTACCTGCAGAAACAGGGATAATAATGTTCGTATCCTGCTTTCTGTCTCTCTTGTCTATTTAGACTGTAAAGTTCCAAGATAAGACCTATTTCTTCTGGATGGTAGAATGAAACAGATAAAGATTATACTGTTAGAATAAATATCTTTTAAATGCTTTAAGTTGAAGATGCATTTAGAATGTACAGCTGTACTAAATCAAACTTTTCAGGTTTCTAAAGCTATAGTGGACACCTTTTGAAAGCAGCTTTACCTCAGAGTTAAGTATTTTCTAGTTTTGGTCTTGGGGGCCAAGTTTATAATCTCTACACATGGATCCCTAAGATCCCAAGTGTTGTTTATAGCCTCTGGAGAAGATCAAGTAGCATTAAAAAGTTAGAGCAATTTTCAAAACCTCAATTTCCACACTGTCAAATCTCATAACCTACCCAAACCCCCATCAAATACTTTCTCTCTAAATTTTTGTTGTTAGAGAAGCTAAAATTTATTGATAGCTCAATGACTTTGACTTGGGTAAACTCAAATAAAGGCTGTAGGATGACAAAAGAAAGTGTCATGTCCCAACCCCCAAAAAATGACACAAACTAAAGTTTTAATCACACAGTCTTTAAAAGTAAAACAAGTGCTCCAGCTGAGCTGGGGCCAGACACTAATGCTGAAGGGACAAAGCAAAACGTTAAGATTGTGTGAAATTCAGCAGAGGAAGTCACAGATCTGGAATTTACTTTTAGTATAACTGTAAAGGAAAGCAGAGAAAAACAAACCATGTAGAGCCAAAAAACCCACTGTACCTCACAGCAAGATATCCTGACTTGGCAGGATATCAAAAATACAAGTAATATTCATTCTGAGCACTGCCTTAACATAATCCATGCTATGGTTAACTTTATCTTGCTAAGGTTGCTACTAAGAGAATGCATTAAAGCCTGATAGCATTTCCATGTAACTTCATGCACGCTCGGCTTGAACAACATGGTAGTTAAGTTATTCTTCTTTAATGCTATTTGTGGTGTTTCGGGGCAAAAGAAAATACTTCTGAACTCCTCAGCTAAACCCAAAAAGGCAGGGGTTTTGTCTGAGACTTTTGCTACACTAAGGACAGTAGATATCCCTGCTTGAGGAGGTCAGTGTCTGGTTCATTCCCAAGTTCCATTACAAATCAGTTACATGAAGAATGAGGTATTGAAAGCAGATTTTAAATCTAATTGAGCATAAAAGGTTTGCCAATTTCCAAGACTGAGCTGAATCATATGAAATTCAACTCCCACTAAATATTATTTCTCTCAACAGGCTGCAGGAAAGAGCTTTAATGATTTTACTTCTTAGACTGAGCCAGCAGATACCCAGAAAAGATCAGTATAATTGCTATTCCTAATTTAACATGTTTTAAATTATTTCAAGTATTAGAATGTCTTTCACGTTGACAACCAGAGGATACGGGGCAGAGGGAAGTTGAAAAACAAGATCCCCTTTGTGAAGACAGGTCCTGATTCTCTGCTACTTTGCTCCTGCTTCTGGGGTACTAAAGGGGCAGAAGCTCTTGTCAGCATCACTGAGGACAGTTACTAAATATTGGTGACCTAAAGACAAGAATCCGGGGATTTTCAGATTCATCTTTGCTATCTAATGGTTGGCAGAAGGGGAGTTGGTAAGAATTGTACAAGTTTCTGTCCAGGGCTATTAAGGCTTTAGAAATGCCCAGTTACTCAGAGCCAGCTCTGTGGTTTGTTGAGGGTTGCCCCAGGCAGCCCAGAACCCATGAAATCCTTGTTCATAATCTTTTCTGGGAGCCTAGAGCCAGACAGGCTGAATTCCCTTGGAATATGACTTAAGTCCACCAGGAAATTGTGCTGGTCATACTGTTTGTGTGAGGGCAGGTTTTAATTAACCAGACAGTCTAAGATTCAAGATGTTCTGATTTTTGAATCACTTCTGCTTGTAACTTAATGCATCAGCTTTATAACATTAATACTTAATAAGCAATATGCTTATCATCCTGGGCAGAGTGAAAACGGGCAGTATTCTGAATTTCTGCTGCCTATTGTACATGGGAAATATATGAGAACTCATCTTTTTGCTTATGGCTCTGGAATTGTATACTCTGCTCGGCACTCGGTATTTCACTTAGCAAAGGACAGCACTTTATAACTATTAAATGCACTGCCTTAGGGATGTGGTAACCCATTGACTTGACAAGTCTTTTAAAAAATGCTATAGTCAAACAGCAAGGCAGGATACATAGGATTTATCTGATAAGCTGAAAAGTCCCTAATGACCCCAAACACTTCAGGCAACACTAAGTATAAAAGTCATTTTGACGAACCTGCAAATCACATATAAATCAGGAGAGAATTTTTGTGTCCAAATATTTTTAAAGGCATGTATTTCCACTGTGTCTTCTTTTCGCCCTCTACAATTCCCTTGACACGAAAATATAAGAAATCATTGTGTTAACTGATCTGAATTAAACATTTCTTTCACTTTGGCTCCCTACCTCCTTTTTTTATGGCTTCAATGGGAAAATGGCAGCCTTCACTCATTTTCCTTTTCGATGCCTTTCAACAAGACATGTTTTTCTGGGATAATTTAAATTTACAAAGGGGTAGACAGAAACGATGCTCTCCCTACACGACCATGTGGATGCTATGCTAGCACTGAGGATAATTTTAGCTATATGGTACATGCAGAAGTGACAGGAATAAGCGACACACTCTGTTCAGGGTGCCAGTGCCTGCCAGTCTGCTATTCCAACAATATTCTGTAATTAATGTTGAGTGAGCAATAAAGAAAGACCCAAGAGAAAGGCAAATCTGCTTGTTTTCTTTTCATTATGGATGACTATGCAAGAGGAAACCAGGAATATTCTGACAGTGCAGCTAAGATCTGGAAACTGTACATCTGTTTTGATCATTTGGATCCCAGCATTCATAAAGATGAGCAGTTTATTATGCTCAGTGCCATTTGTCAATACATCTTTCCCTATTTGTCCCTGCTGAGATTATGGCTGCTACAAACTTAACAGCTGGCACCAGCGCTGACAGCCCAGGGCCAATTTATGGAACTCAGCTGGTAAAATACTGACCACTTCTGACACAAAAGAATGTCCCTGTCCCGGCCATCCAGCTCTCTGCCCTTCTGGTGCCTCCTCCGCTCCTTTTGGCCAGGCTGCTGCAGGGAATGCTGCCTGCCAGAGCTCCCAGCTCCAGCACACCAGCAACACTCCCACCCCTCCCATCAGCTTGGAGGCTCTTTGCCATTCAGCCCCCCCAGTTTTCCTTCTGGCAGATGGGCTGCTGCAGCTCATGAGTTCTGTGCCCTGACTGCACCATCCTGACACCGAAACTGCCCGCTTGGAATGCACTCGGGTGGATTGGGCTGGGAGCAAACATCCTCCTCCTCCCTGCCTTAAGAACTGCATTTAAAGTTCCAGGCTTTTCCTGCTAAAGGAGCCTGGTTTATAATTGTAAAAGGAATATTGTGCTTAAGAATGCCTTTTTTTCCTCACTGAGCAAGCCTGGGACTATTGACAGGCTCCCTCCTTTTTGCCCCCACTGTCCCCATGAGCGGAATTCCACTGAGATTTTGTATTAGGGGTGAAAAGATCATTTATGTTACAACTGGCACCGCTGTGAGGGTCACACAGCTCAGTTGCTGCCAAGAGGACAACTTTCTGTACAGAGCTTTACAGATCTGTGTGCTGGTGGGATTTTATGGTGGCACATAACAGATAGACCCCCAGTTGTGCCTGTCCTGGTCCTCCCACCCTTCCTGTGTAGAAACTGTAAGAGGCAGTCACCTGCTATGCTCCACCTTCTGTGTTCTTGTTTCGTACATCAGCATCCTGTGCTTGCAGATCCCCAACACATCCTTTGCTGGCACACAAGACACAACACATGCCCCTGGCTGGCACAGTTTATATTTTCTGTCCCCTGCATTCCAACTGGAACTGTTTGTATTAACTAACTAAATCCCAGCATTAGTCAAAGTCTACAGGTCGGATTTTTGCGATTTAAAGTCTACAGCTTTCTTATTAGGTGAAATCTAGGTCCAAGTGAAGTAAACCAGAACAGTTTCAATTAAAAATTAGGAAACACTTGTGGGCCCTATGCCTAGCACAGTGCTATTTCATCTCTCTTTGGGATGGAGTGTTACTTGTTCTCATCACTGCCAAAGCAAAAAAAGGACAAAATTAAGCACACATGAATTCACAAGTCAAGCTCTCAGGCCTCTTCTGCCAGTGCCTTCTCCGTGGTGCACAAAGAGATGCAACCCCTCTCCTCACAAAGATGTTTTCTATTTACCCTTCACCTCAGCAGATAAAACTTTCTGTAAGGCAATAAAAAATGGCATTGTCTTTTGGAGCATATTTCTGTTACTTGTCTCACTCCCAGGGAAGGAAAGTGATCTCAACAAGGGTGGTGGGACCTGAATGCCTGTTTGCTCCTGGAGGGTTCCATTTCTGTGAAGAGCTTCCAATGGAATCATGCTTGTGACAGCTTTGCTTTGCAGCTTTTGGGAAAGTTTCACAAGCTCAACTGTTCAATAAATAATCTGTTGGAGCCACAACAGCGTTCAGAAAAGCTTTACAAGTTGGCAACTTGTATGTAGTGCAGCCACTCTGAATAGATTTTAGAAGCTGAAGGTCTTGCTTGGGCAGATAAAGTGTCATTTTATTGAAAAATGGTGTAAATTATAGAGATAAGATACAAATTTCCCTCAAACACTAGTTTTTAACGTGGTTGAGTCTATCAAGTGCTTCAAAGTGGGAACGTGCAAGTAAGGCCTTCTGTGCAAGAGAAGCTTGTATCTACAGAGGATATTTTACAGAACTGCATTGCAGGCAGCCCCTGGGCTCTTTGTTCATGTGGATTGTTTCAGTTCTGCAGCTACCTGAACCCTGTATCACCAAGAATAATATACTTTGCCCCAATGAGGTACCTTACAAACAAGATCTCACTACCCTCACAGAAGAAAATCAAGAAGTGAATTCAGGCTAATTTGTCCCACTAATAGTTCAAATTTTCCTCTTAAGTCTCTACAGAAAAAGAAAAAAAAAAGCAAAACAGAGCAATAGCAGACTAATAATCATCAGCCCAGACTCAAAGTTTCAAACCATGTCTAACAAGCATCTACAACTCACAGTTTGTCTCCTACTAGATACACCTAAAGCTTATTTTACACAGATGCTGTTCCTGCATCTTAAAATCTATGAAACTTGTGTGAAGTTAAGCCTGTTGGAACCTTAAAATAGACTTCCAAAACTGAGCAATCGAATCACAGAGTAAATGTGTATGCAAATCTCAGGCAAAATATGACAGCCTTGCTTTCTGGGCTTCACAGAAAGATCAGTCCATCAGTGATAATTAGCTGGGGTTAATTCCACCAGCACTTGGATTGTAAGAGAAAGCAAATCACTAATTGAAAGTTGAAACTGGGTATAGGCATCAGCATTGCAGTCCTTCTGAATGCCTGCTGAAGAAGAGAATAAAGTAATGTGTTAATCTATATGAAAACAAAAGACACCTTCATTAGTGTTCATTTCAGCAGGCACTGCCTGCCACTGCTGTTGCATATGAATGACTGAATAAAGCTGCTAATAGAGCAGGACCAGATTCTGCCCCTGTAAACTAACTCTGCTCTCAAGCCCAACAGCCTAGAAGTTGGTTATTTTACACCTTTCATTATTTATCACCATGCAAGTGATAAAAAGTAAACGTCTGACATTTTTTATACAAATATTTTAAAAACTGCTAAAAAAAAAAAATTCAGAGTTCCCCTCACCATTGCTGCTCATCTGCTGCCTTCATTTGGCTTGTGAACTGCCAGCAGAATGTTTGGCAATGCAAATTTTTAGTGGCATGCAGCTGCACCACAGGTAGCTACAGAAACAAACAGGTAGAGTTCTTTTCACAGCAGCATTTCTGAAATTATTGAGATAAAAATACAGCAAACACAAGGATTCAGGCCCAGAATCCAAACAGCCCATTCCCTCATTGGGGTTGTTATTCTCATGGGCAGTCCTACAGAAAGTTCCCCAGTATCCAGGGTGTCCAGGTGCCCTTGGATCTCACTGCCCTACTGGAATTATTGGGAGCAAAGAGCCACTGAACAGAGCCCTCACTGCTCTCCAGCACCAGTGCTAAACAATCCACCCCGCTCCTGCCTCCCCAGCAAACACTTGGCTGAGCTGCACATGTGAAGCATGACACTGCACATGCAATTTTGCTGTTGGGAAGAGGGAACAAACCCTTTGTGACAGATGGCAGCCGTGCTGCTTAACGCAGGACTGGAAGTCACTTAGTTACACACACTTAGGGTGCAGCGATGGAAGCAGCAATATGGACCTACACAGAATAGGAGAGGCACTAAGCTTAAAACTTGAAGCATTTCTTCTGAAATGGTCTTGTTCTACCAGAGACATTTACTAAAGGCAGAAACGTTGTCCACACTGAGCCCTAGAAAAGGATTTGGTGATTTAGGGGAGGAAAAAATAAAAAGGGAATTCTGACACATGCTTCCAAGGCGAAAGTGTACATGCAGCCTTCAGATTTCTCATGCTGCTCTACACTCCTGATACATCTCCTGAGCTATTTTTTAAATGTATGTACATCTTAAGGTCTAAGATCTAACATGAATAATAACTGAAATGATACATAATTAAACATTTTGCACATCAATGTGTGATATTGATGGTTTAAATATTTCATGACTAATATGTTCAGTTAGGTTTAAGCCAAGCTACTGAGTTATTTCTCCCTCACCTCCACTGCCCTACATCAGAGAGTATTGATATAGCTTTCACCACAAGTTGAAAAGATTTCAAATCTACTTCCTGGAAGGGTAGTTAAATAATTACATTCATGCTAAAAAAAGGAATACTCAGACCATGACGGATAAGGAAAAGGTATCTTTTTCTACTAGCACATAATCCTCAGCATCCTCTCTTGTGCTTAGTTTTCAGCAGTACGAATGCTGGTAATAGAGCTCTTCATTTTCAGGACTAGTAGCCCAAGGTACCAGCCCTCAGAGCCCCTGGACCCATATCCTATATGTCATAAAACATGGTGCCTTCTGTAATGCCAGCATTTATTTGAACCCATTTACTGCACTCGGGTTAGTCATGTCAAGATCAAGGCCTCCAGCTTGAATAAATCACTGGTTCAGCGTGTTCCCTCTGTATTGCTCTGCTGGCTGGTGCTGAGTTACTAGAGAGAGAATTGCTCCTTAGGCTCAGTGAGCGAGATCTTTATTTTTAGTGTTGAGGACGAGAGGATCTGTCCTTGCTGATGACTCATGTCTGAAGGTTGTTACATTTGCAGCCTGTCAGAGGATGTGCTACACATGAAGAGTAGGGGAAAAAAGTCCAGTGACAGCAAAACTCCTCTTCAGGTTGCCTGACTTTTTTAGTTCTATTCAATGGAACTTTTGCTGGCATTTCCTTCTAGCTTTTTCCCCGTCTCATGTTGCATTTTCCACTATCTTTAAACTTGCAGAGCACTTTGAGGCATCACTCTGAAATGCCTTTTGAACTATCATGTTTATTATACTTCAGTGTATCCAAAGCACTTTTCTTTAGTTCAGATGGAAGCATTTCCCCTTTTCTTTGGCTTATCCCAGTTTTCTCCTATAAAAGTGCCAACCCCAAAAACATACACAAGAGCTTCTCTCACTGTCCTGTAAAGTCCAGCAGGATGTACAATACAGATACAAGTTACCCCTGTTACAGCACAGAAGATGCTGAAGGCCAAACCTCAGCATCACTTGCACCTCTACAGCCCTTTTCAGAACCTCAGCATAAGGCAGACTGTTAGGAAGATAAAAGTTACACCCTGAGAGAGCTGACAAAGCAACAAAAGCCATGAAGAACACTAACATCACAGTTCTGCAAAAGTTTATATCCAAGACTGGTATTCAAAGTCAAACTGCTAATCCCAGGGGTTGTGAAGGCATCGAAGGAGGGAGGTGCCCAATTCCTTTGGGCAACAGGACTGAGGAACTCAGTCCCCATGTCAATACTTGTATGTCACCTGAAACACCCCCAGGTACAGCTCAATAAACAATGAAAACCACATCAGACAGCCATTGTTAGCCCTAGTTAGGGAGATATGTATATTCCACAGGGATTAACTGGTCTGTGACCTGCTGCCAGAGCTGGTATCATACACACTGCACACTGTGCTGAGTGTGCTGTCCACGGGTGACCATAAATATCTGTTGTAATAAGGGAGATACAGTCAGTTATACAGCTGGGATAGCAACAGAAGGGCACATTCACTGAAAAAAAATCAATTTTAATTAGGAAGACAATTATATTTTCTCCCAAAGGTTGCCAGGGTCTCAAGATTTATCTTTAAGGTGATGGAGAAGTAATCTTTTGCCATTCTATATCTACTGGGTAGCACTGAACTGTGGAACTATTTCAGGTCCAAGGAAAGACCACGAGGTCCCTCAAGGTCTTAGAAGGAAAGGCAATAAAAATCACTGGCACATCATTAGCCTGTCCCCTGCAACAGCAGCTTATGATTACATCCTTTGATTTCTCCTAGCAGAGGTTTGTTCAGCTTATTCCCAAACTGTGTAGCAGGGACTGGGCCTACATTGCTGCCTTCATTCCATTGAGAGCTGAGCTTTGTGCAGGTAGGTGGCTCCAGGTTAGCAACCATCCTCTCTAAAGTAGGGACAAACTACCCAAACAGAGACAGCTGCCCGGCCACTGGGAGTTACTTTGGGACTTTTATTAAGGAAATTTCTTCTAGCAGCTGAGAAAAGAAGTTATCCAGATATTTCTGAGGCAGCAGCCAATTGCTGCCAAGCCTTTCCAGTGGAATGAGGAAAAGTCAGCAGTTGAAATGGACAGGAGGTACTTGGTAAATGTTTCTAGATGTCAGTGCTTGCCATTTCTCTACTGCCTCTTCCTTGCTTTCTCTGCTCTGAGTTTCCTCTCTGCTTCTCCATGGGAGGAGCTTTGCTCCTGGAGAAAATGTCAACAGCCACTTCGGCCTTGTGCCTCTTCACATCATTCCCTCAACACTCACCTCTGCCAGGGGAACCTGCTAGAGCTGCTCTGTCAGACTACTGAGGCAGCCCGCAAATAGCAGCCAGTCTCAATTTCCCTTCTTCTTGACTACTTGCAAGAAAAATACCCTGCATGTAACTACCAAAGCTGTACCCATGGGCTCAGAACCACCTGGTACATTCTCATCCTTGACCCTTTGCCAGCTGAGGTTTTGCTCTGTTGCATTGCCAGGCCAGATCTGTCTCTATTTCATGAGTGAATGTGCACAGAACTTGGTGCAAAGCACTTTGGCATTAGAATGCCCACTCTGTCTAATAAGCGAATGGATACAAATCCCAGGCAAACTACTGAAAAATCATAGCTGGCTACAGACACTCCAATCTACTTTGATAAACACCACCATTTGTAATAAAAAAGATGAGCACTGGATCCTCCCAAGCACTGCTGGAAAAAGACCTGTCAAACTATTGCCAATGCTCACATCTTCCTCTTCTCTCTATAATGGATTTCTGTTACAGACTTCAAACATGCTCTGCTCTGAAAACAGCCCCATTGATGTCAAGATATCTTCAGCATATAAAACAAGTGCAGGGCACATAAGAGAGAGGCACAGCATGGCTCTGGAGTTTTGCATATTCTTGCAGCAGTGTTCTACTTTTTGAGATGTTGGAATTGCCAACGAGTGGCCCAAAGCTGCAGGATCTTCCAGGGTGATCAATCTGTAATTTCCACATGTCTTATTTTCTCTCTGAAATATATCCCATTATATATTGCCATGGTGATACTGCTGTGGTTTTGTTTCACATCCTAGTCAAATCAAAGAGGAATGCCTCAGAAACAATAAAATATTCCCGTGGCTTTTTAACACCACAGCAATTTTAAGCTGTGCAATGCATACTCTTCTATTCACTCATCTCCCAAAACAGTGAAAGCCTTCTTGTCCAGCTGTCACAAATTTGATCCTGAAATGTGCAAACTATTAGCAGTTCAGGGGGGCTGAAAACTCCTTTCTGACACTGACACAGCAGCAGTGGCTCAACACCTCAGAATGTGTGATTTGTGTTTATCAAAGGCAAAGGTCCAGCCCTGAGCAGCATCACAGTGAACAGCACCTTGGAGGAGCTTCAAACCTAACACTCTTCAGTAAGTGTAGTGCAGCCATTGGGATAAATGCAGGACATTCTTATACTCATAAAACATATACAAGGAATTAATATCTGTCTGAATTTGAATAAGTAACAAAATAGAGCTCAGGATCGAGACTAAAAATGCAGGAATTTTGTTTCTCTCCATCTTGGTGATCTTGGAGTGCCCAAAGTGGTGTGAAAGCCACGGAAGTAAATCCATGGAGGGAACTCAGACTTCAGAGGGACATTTAAAGATTAATTTCAGTTGTAAATAAGAGACTTGCTTATTCTTTTCTGTAGAACACTAGAACAAGCCTGTTTTAAATAGTGTTTTATCACTATAAATTCTGGAAAGCCTTCTGATGAAATGCAATTGCATTCAGGGATGTTTTTATTATGCGATCTCAACAAACAAACTTGAGAGTAAAACTCAATTTAATTTCAGGAAGCAATGAGACAGGGTAAATTTAATAGGAACATATTGTTCCAGGCATGCTCTATGCCAGCCTGCAGACCTTGAGCAAAGCCAGCCATCTGAGAGCAGCAGGGGAGAGAATGAGAGAGACAGAGGGAGGTAGAGAATGAGAAGGAGGGGGAGGACAGCACAGAGAAAGAGACAGATAAGAGAGGAAAGTTCCTGTCAGACTTTTCTGTGATGAGAGAGAGAGAGAGGAGTTGAACACTGTGGGAGAAAGAGATATGAGGGAGACTCTGAGCTGACTGTGTATAAAATAAAAACATACATACAGCACAAGCCCAAGACGCCATCCAACTTTCACAAAGTCAATGGAAAGACTCCTTTTAATTTATCTGGTGGCATTGCTCAAGCTGCCAGTAAACAAAAGCCAGTCCCTGTCCCTCTCTTCTCCCTGTCTTCACACCAGGAAGGGGCTGTGGAGCACAGGATGACACTGTCTGAGCCTCCCTAATCAAAGCCATCAGGTGACAGGAAGGGGTTCCCCTGGAATTAAGCAGGGATAGTTTTTAATCACGTGTGCTCCCCCCGCCCTGCTGGCACACCCCAGAGAAGCACTGGGAGGGGAGGCGGGGGGGCAGGACTCAGCACACCCAACCAATAATATTTTCTAGAGCAGGCTGTAAGATTTCAAGGTTTTAGAACATCACATTCTCTATGAAGAAGAGCTTTTCAGCAAGTTCTAGTGAAAAGTAGAAAATAAAAATACCCCTAAGCTCTTTAAGGGGAGACACCAACTTGTGAGAAGAGCTCCAGTGCATCAGCTGACAAATCTGTTGCTATTCTTTGGTCCTTCCTCCCTTCAGCTCCTGCCTCCTGATAACTCTGTTTATTGAACCAGATTGTAAGAACTTTGGTACAAAACCTGTGACATTGTATTTAAAAACATGCCATATGTGTGTTTGGTTAGAACAGCACTGCTAATGAGAATGTTGAGCACAAAGACTTCACCCTGGTGATTCTCAAAACGTAGCTGAAGTCCCTGGGATGCAGGATGCTCAGTCTGATGTACAGACACGGGATGAGAATGAGTTTTACCAGGTGTACACCAGCTGAGCACCTGTGGGTATCAGCTGGTATAGCAATATATACATTAAATTCCTCAGCACAAGAGGGCTCTCTGCTTTGTGGAGCCAGTTGTGTCTGCACAACCAGGGCTGGGCTGGCTTCTGGGACAATTTGGAGTCAGGATCCCTTCACACCAAATCTTAGCTCTCACAACATCTGTATACGTGAACTTAGGCAAATAATTTAAGATATGCTGTTTCTACTCATACTAACATTTATTATTCCAATTGTTCAAATCAAACCCTTAGCCAGGTTATAGAGCCCTCTCTTGCTCAGAAATTGTTTTGGTAAAAAGCTTGTAAGAAAATTCATTTTCTCTTCAGGATGGTGAAGATCAACAAACTTTTAGTTATAAAGTGGCACATTTCTAAATAATACAACCCTTTAAAGTTTGTTTATTTAACTGGAAGGCCATTTAAGATAGTTTTAGATTCTTTTGGAAACCTCTCCTTCAAGCAAGGAAACTTTCAATGCAGAGCTGGTTCTCTATTAACATGTTCTCAGTGGCTACGTGGTTATCCTACGATGTACAATGATTTATGAACACAGATAGGATTAACTCTGACCTTGTGAAAACCAGCAACTTCCCTGTTCCTTTTCTCCTCACCTGAATAACTTACTGGACCCCTTAAACAAATTAAAGAAATAAGTAAGAGTGACTGGAAACACTGCTGGACTATTTAAGTAAGCCTCAGAGAACTCCACTGGATAATTTATTCTTGTGAGAAACATAATGATCACCCAACAAGTTTGGTTAGGAAGGTGGTTTATCAGGCCACCTTGATATACTAGGGCAAAAAAATACACAGAACACCTCCTGATGATGGATTGCAAGATATATTAATACAGAAAAGGATTGAGATTTACTTTCAATAGTAGATTAAGGTGCTCCAATGCAGCTGAGACTAGTTCTTTTAAAACAACAGGGACTGAATTTCTTCTAGATAAGGACTTAATTTTTATTGAAAACCTACCACCTTCAAACTGCTCGAAAGTTGAGGCACTATAAAACTGTCAAATAACACCATTATTAAAAGCTTTATTTGACAAATCTTCCACTGCTGGGATAACTTGTGTGTTTGCCTTCTCTCTCACATGAAATAAAATCATTCACTTATGCAAACTGCTGACAGGAACGGAAACAAATGGGGTTCTCAGCACAGGGTGAAACACACTATCCCCTTTCTGCAGCTTAATGGAAACCAGAGTTATTCATAAATCATAAGGCACTCAGACCAGAGAGCTGCTCTACTGCTGGTTGCAGAGTACTTTGGGAAATGTTTGGGATGGACTCAGGAAGCTCTGTGTGGTGTTCTGGAGTAGCTGTAATTTTTCAGGAGCAGCATCTGCATGAAACTGTCCAAGAGGAACAAAAGCAAACTGAACAATATCTGACAACCAAATTTTAACCTCCTAACAAAAAAAGTGTGAGCAGCTCTGCTAGATGCTCTGATAGTTAGCCTTTTATCTGTGACCAGTGACCTTTTGCTAGCACTTGCTATCGATTCATAGATTTTTTAGGCCAATAAGGACCTTTACATTTTTCTAGGCTGACCTCCAAATTAACCCAAGCTTGTGTGAGCTTTCTTTTCTGAGCATCACCTTAGAGCAGTCTGGTGTGAGCAGCTGATGTGTAAATACCTAACAATATACATCCCTTGTAGGAGGGATTGAGTTGCAAGTGAGTCACAAGCATTTGAGATTTACCAGCTTCAAGCATCTTTGAAATTCTCCCAAAAATCAGGAATCCTTGCATCTGGAAATGACTGGGGACATGTTTTTCTGCTACCCTTTTAAAATAAAAAACAACCTCAGATTCCGAGCCAAATCTCCAGAAAAACAGCAGGATGGGCCTTATTAGGCAAGTAGGCAAATTCCTTCCTTGGGAGACCCCCCAAACACCACATTTTCCATGGCCAAGAGAGCTGCCTCCCCTAGGGATTGATTTCATCACACTTCTGAATTTTGTACTGGGGCAGCCCTTATGGGATGTGGAAAATCCTGGTGATTCCTGAGTGATGGTGGCTAAATTTCTTGTGGTGCATAAATGTGGGGCAGTGAGAAACAAGGCACCTCCTGGGCTCTGGGGAGTCTCCAACCTTTCACAGGCAAAGTGAGAGTGAGAGCAGGGGAAATACAGAGTTCAGGAAATTCAGATCAGGCTGTATTTTAAATGGGACTTAACAGGGAATTTGAACCAGCAAGGTTAGAGAAACTAAACAAAATTTGTTATCTCTGTTGCCACATAAAGACCAGGAAAAAAAAAAAGATCAATAAAGGGTAGAGGGGGATGTGAGCTCAATCACACTCGGAGAAGTGAGGCTGGAAGTCCAGCTGAGCCATTGCAAGAGCACCAGAACTCTAACACACCTTCTGTAATGAATTCTGTCAATCAGAGCAGAAAGTCCCACTTGAAGTTAATGTTCCCTGAATATTTTCCCCATCTATTTTAAACTATGAAGCCTGGACCACTCATTGGAGATCTGGGAAACATTCTATCTATCAAAAACATTATTGGGCACAAGTAATAAAACACTGGCAATAATAAAATCACATTTTCAGGACCCCATCTCACAAACCTTTGCCATGTTCTACTGCTGCATCACACACACAGTCATTCTTGTTTAATACCTTGAGTTTCTAAAATTTATAATTTACTTTCTTACCAAATAATAAGTCTATTATTTTTTTTCCCTTCTATCCTTGTGACAGGCCATTCTGGTTCTGGCTGTAAAGGATTAACTGCAATTTCTATCAGCAGTTGGTAATCTAGACTTTATTTCTGCACTGCACCTCTAAATAAAAACTGAGTTGCTTTCCATTTGCTCTAGATTAGGTAGGTCCTGCAGTTTTGATAATATAAATTACAACTCAGCCCAGAAGATATTTTTGGGTTTGATTAGCAGAGAAATATGTACATGTCCTTAAACACTCTTTGTCCATGAAAGCAAGAGAGCTTGTGGGCTGTAAAAGCATGATCACAGAGGTTAATGCACGGTTATGGGCAGCTTAAAACACCCTCCTCTGCAGTGTTCCATGAAACAACCCACACCCCTGTTTGTCTCCTTTCCTTGGCTCCCCTGAGCTTCAATTCTCTTGCCCAGAATTTACTGACACAACTTCAGCTCCAGGAACAGAGTCAATGTAATACAAGTGATTACTTCCCTTCTAAAAATTTTTATTAAGGCTGTAGAGGGGCAGCTTAGGGGATGGACTGTCTAATTTGTAAGAGTGACCAAAAAATGGGGAACATCACTGAAGTAAAAACTTGGCAGGTCTATTACTCAACCTAATGAAAACATATAATAATCTGATTTTTAGAATTAAAATAACATTTGGAAGCAGCAGATGAAATCGAGCCCTGTATGGTAGGTAATCTACTGTCTCTCAAATGGTGCACAAGGTACAGGAGAAAATACAGAGGGTAAACTGAGTGTGGAAAGGGAAGAAGGAAGGAAAACTGAGATGCAAAAGGTTGAAACAACTCATCAAGGACAAGGACAATAAACCAAAGTGATCACAGATGTCCTGAGCTCCACCACTATGAGTCATCCTGTTTCACAAATCACTGAGTAAGTTGATGAATTTAATAGACTTTTAAAAAAATACTGAATTTGTTGGTATAATATTCTCCAAACATTGCTTAGGAGAGAGTATTTTGCCTCAAATTACTAACAATTTTATATCTTTTCTGGAATGATTATAGCCAGTTTATTTTTCCTTTGAAGCAGAGCTACCTCTTCTTGTCTTCTTTACTCCCTTGCCACATTTTCACCTCAAGGAGCCCCTCAAATATTACTTGTTTATTGACTGTAGTTTGACTTTTCATTGCAAGCCTGAAAGGACTTAGTTTTTCTGTAAGTCAGCCCAGCCTTCTGAGAAAAACACCAAGAGTGGTGTCATCTACCCAGTGAGCAACTTGAATTCTGGCATCTTCAGGATCCCCTCTCTGGTAGGTGATCTTGTTCTGTGCTCTGGGTGGATGCTTTTGAAATCCATATGTGTGTGTGAGAGAGACAGGGAGGGAAAGGGAAAGCAGGAATGAAAAACATATTCAAACATTAAACTCTATTATTGCAATGGACTTTTTCATCCATGCTGAAGTTTCAGATGAAAATAAACAATGATGATTGAGTAAATAAATGTGAGAGGGACAAACAGCGAGAAATGAAATGTTCTTCATAGGAAGCCTTACTGTGCAACAGAATATTTCCTTTTTTTCATGTATTCCAGACCCATGAGCCCTGAACTCCTGTGGCACTTCAGCTGCTGGATTTTCTACTCCTTGTTGACTTGAATTGAGCTCATCCAGAAGGTTAATGCTTGCTTTACCTTCCACATGTGACAGCACTGGGCTAAGAGGCCACAGAAAGCTCCTCTCTCCACCCTGGAACAATCAGAGGGGCCTCAGCAGGGCCTGAGGCTTTTGCCCCAGGATGTGAGGCCAGGACATTCTCCTCAGCCTGGCAGGATTGGGTCTGTAAGGAGGCAATAGACACTGAGAATGCTCCTCTCTTCTGGAGGAGTGAGGCTGGGAGCCCTACCAGCTCCTTGGGGCATTTTGCCTGTGCTACTCCACTGCTTATTCCTGGTACTGTCAAGCTTGCAGAGAATACAGATTTTCTCAGCCCGATAACAGAGATGGAATGGTAATAGGTAGTAGGAGATAAGAGAGTGTTAGAGGAGCACCACTTTCAAGAAGTGCAAACTTAGCACGATTTACTACGGTGCTTCATGATGACTGACTGAAAATTCTTACCCAGATATAATGGCATGTAAAAAGAAAAACTTGTAACAGCTACGGCATTTTTGGAATCCCTTTGCCAGGTTTTGTCAGGCGTTGAATAACTTCAGTTGGAGAAACAGGAAAGAAGATTTACAGGTAATCAGTGTCGCCAAAAAAAGTAGACTACAACAGCTGAAATATTGTAGCAGAGATTCCAGACAAATCTTTGTTTCACAAATAACATTACAACGGGTACCTCTAAAGAAACTGACTGAATATTGTTCAATATGTGGAGAGCTGTGTGTGCAAAACAATAAAAATTTATTGTAAAAAGCAAAAGGAATGGGTGTTTTTCTGCTGGACCTGCATTCAGCACAGCTTCTGAATATCTTTGAAGATCTTACACTGCAACCCTGCACCCAGTGTGCTCTGTGGGCTGTAACAGAACCTGGCACAGGATGTCTGTATCACCAGAAATTGATATACAATGAGTATTTTAGCACTAATAACATAAAAGACAGCTTGAGTAACAATTCTGAAGCAACAGCTTCTCACCGGGGTGGGTCTGGCAAAATGCATGTCCCTGGTATGTTAAAAACATCTTAATTTCTGCTGCACAACTGGAGGGCCTCTGTGTCCAGCTGAAAGGAGACAGCTGCCAGCTATCAAGGGCTGACACCTGCACACCAAAGTGAGACACCTGGCCTTTGGGGGAGAGGATTATTCTCTGAACAAGGATCTTGCAAAGCCATCCTTTCCATGCTGCTACTCTGAAGGACCCTCTAAAAGGATGGCAAAGCAGGGCCTGATGTTGCAGAAAATACCCTTCATCACACCCCCACCTTTTTGGTCCAGACTGCAGCACAGCTAATACTGAACTGTGCTCTCTGATCCAGGCTTTGCTCCAGTAGAGAACACATAATCCCAATGCAAAGGAATAGCAAGCACAGCTAAGAGAAAGAGAAAAAAATAACATATATATATTGCTCTGAGATCCTTATTTTCTGGGGTAGAGAAGGTAGAACTTGTCAGTCATATTCCAATATCTATTTCTGATTTAAAACCAGACAATGTCTATCGATGTAAATGGCTTATAAGTATTTCTTTCTGTTAGGAGATAGACAATATTGGTATTTCCTTTTTCTTATCTGCCAAGTGCAGAATGCTATTTGTCAGTAATTTGCCTCTCAGCAGAAAATGAAGGCAGCACCTCCATACCAAAGAGGTGATAACACACACTTGCACTTCTGTGTAAATGTATTTACACAGATGGGTGTTTGTACACAGTGAGCAGCACAGACATCTCAAGGAATTCCAACAGATTCTATATTTTACACATTCTTTTTCTTCCCTAGGAAAACACCAAAATGGAATATCTTTCCCCTGAATCCCACTCCTTTTCTCCAGTCAGGATTCCATTCTGTTTTTCCCTGCCTGCATCCTACAGAGGCTAACATCTGGATGATGGGAATGACTCAAACCATTCCTGCATGAGCCCAGTGATTGGCTCTCGTGCTCGCAGTGACACCAGAGAAAAGCACTTGTGGGTGCCACATTTTAAGCCCCGTGTCACCTACGCTTACTCCCAGCAGGCTGAACTGATGTGGTTCTGCCAGCACAGCTTCAAGAGCTCCTCTCCCTGCTGCTACCACTGAAGCTGCCATTCTGTTAACAAGGATAAGAGTTTTGAGGGCATGCCCAGAGTTTTACTGGTTGGGTAAAGCTTTACTGAAGATTTTCAGCCCTTGTGTCCCCCCACGCTGACTTTGAGAATGTGAGCTGTTCGTGTTCAGTGCTGCACATGAGGATCTGAACCCAAGAACACTCCTGCCTTTGTGCTTGGACTGCTAAACTGCTACCCAAAGAACAAAGGAAATGAATATGATGGAGATACTCAGCAGGTCAGCAATATCTTTGAAGAGAGGGATTTGACTTAGACATTAATCAGTATATAATTGCTTATGTAGCATGCCTTTCTTCACTATTAATGATTTAACACGATGATTTACCAAGGCACTGAGAGGATGCCTGGATGGAGGGAGAAAAAGCACAGAAATATAGCCTGTGGTATTCCCTGCCAGAGAATGAATCTACCCATGCAGGAGTGTCAAATTGATAATGAAAGATAAAATGTATGGTGAGCCCAAGAGGCTACTTTACATATTGCAGTGAATAATGCTGCTGCTCTCTCTGCCCATTACCCTGGATCAGCTCCTTGCAGACACAGACAAAAAAAATATGGCAATGCCACTTCGTTCAGAGAAATTGTTTTTCACTCAGGACACCCTTCCCAATGAGCAATTCCTTATTTAGACTTGTGCTAGTGAAAAAAACCAAAATCAAATCAAATACCTGTTGTAAATAAGACTTGAGTACACAAAGATTTCCTCTTTTAATATTAACATCAGACTCCTAACTATAGCCCTTCCTAGCAATTGCTCTGTTGCTGAATGATCTGATGAAAGAAATTTCCCTTTTAAACAGGGTATTTTTATCTGTTGAGACTATTTCGACCTAGAACAGTGGTTTTCAGGTGTTTTACTCTTGGGCAGCTGAGAATTATTTGTAAGTAATCCATAAAAGCAAACCAAGAAACTAAAGCCTACTCTCAATAGATTTAAATTTCCTTACAGGAGTTTGGATCTCCAGACTACAAAGTTCTTAAAAATCATATGCCAAAAATGCTTGAAAAAAACTTTGGTCCAGGAAAATACTATGTACAAAATATGCTGTTAAATCTGCTGGTAAATTAACAGTGGGATAGCTTGCTGTCTTCTGGGATTAAGGCACCTGAACTATCAATTAGCATCCCAAAATGCTGTGGAAAGACTTAAAAATATTTAACGAAAGCTGTGAGAAGAGAAACATTTTTAAGATTTCTCATTTGGATTACCAAAAAATTCTAAGTATCTGAAAATTTGTCCTCATTTGACATTAGAGTTATATTGAAAATAACAATGTTCAACAACAGCTTGAATTTTTCTGTCACAAGTACCGTGACATCCATTCTTCCCTTTTCTAGAAAGGGGAACAGGAGCAACAATAAGAGTTGAATAACATTGAGACTGGAGCAACAATAAAAGAGTTGAATAACATTGAGACTGAGTGAAACAGAATCCATTCTAAGTTATATTTGCATAGAATCAAATATAATTATATTGATCACAAACTCTGTGCTTCCGTAATCTACATCAAAATTAATTTTGGGACCGAGTACACACTTTTTGTGATTCACACCCTCAAAAAACCCCCAAAACAATGCAAAACATAACAAAACTGCCTAAACTACTATCTACCATCCAAAACATTCTTCATCTTTACGCCCAAGTATAACCATACATGTATCTATGTGAAAATACAATTCCACTGTTTATAAAACTTGAATCTCTACCATCGTATCAAAATAGTGGCTTGAAGAAAAAAAAGTCACTACTTCTAAGCTCCTTTGTTTGCAAATTTGCATTCTATTTGCATTTATGGATTAAGAATCACAAAATTCTAAAGTAAATGGGGCAGAATTGTTTATAATGAACTAAGCTGTTGTAACATCCTCCTGTAGGATGTTACTGTAGGAATTAATGGATCCAAAAATTGTGAGCATGAGGCAGTAGGTGTTTCACACCATCTCAATTATCTATGGTCCAGTTTCTGATCAGTGGAGTGGTACAAACTGTGTGGGTTATTTTCTTCAAAGCCAATTAGCTTTTAGTTCCTAGCAGTGGAATGATTCTAAGTGCCCTTTACTGTGTTTATTGAACACAGCCTGAAATGCCTAATCAAAGTATTCCAGTTGGGACTGGTGGACTGGCCTTGGAGCAGAAGAGCCTGCACTGACCCACTGAGAGGGAGGGGAAGGTCCTCAGGAACGCTGTGGTGTCAGAAACATCCCACTGGGGAGATTCATGGGCACCAGAAATAAACATCCCACTGGGGAGATTCATGGGCACCAGAAGTAAACATCCCACTGGGGAGATTCATGGGCACCAGAAGGGTGGAGCTCGAATTGGGACAGTTACTTGGACAAAGCTGAGCTGGAAGGATCCCTAATGAATCTATCTATGAATGAAACCTGTCACCTCAGCAGTCCAGCCTGGTGTAAAAAAGAGGGATTTTCCTGTGGTCTGAGCCTCTTCCCAGACAAGTCGATATGAAATGAGTGGGGCCTCCTCTTCCACAAATGTGTGCAACAGAGCACGGCAAATACAAGCACCTAATGCAGGACTCCACAGGCTGTCTCAGCACGGGTGCTAAATCCCTGTTTATTGTCAACCCAATCTGCACATGATCAGCTCTTCAAACTCCCTGCAAACGCAGACACAAAGCCGCTGTTCGTGTCTGGGTGTTGTGAGTCTCTCCCAAGAGGCTGAAAGAAGCCACCTGCTAAAGGGAACAGATCCCAGGCTTTCCTGAGGGTCTGGATGGCACCAGGTTCAGCTTTCACCGTTCCCTTACACTGGGGTTTGCACTACACAAAAGAAAGTAGAACTCTTGCCAGGTCAAACGTTGCTGCTGATCCTCACCACACTTTCCCTGATAAATGTGCAGCCCAGTTCAGCCAAAGTCAGCCAAACGGGGCTGATAAAGAAGCCCACATGATCTGGGAGAGGATCTGGGCTTATGGGCTTTGCTGGCAAGATGGAGCTGATGAGTTTAGCTTTAGGTAAGAAATTACAGCGCTGGAAGTCACCCCCCACCACCTGAGAATGCTTGAACTACAAGTGCATTTGACAGTTAACTCTGGAAAAAACATGACACAGTGAATAAAAGCATCTGGCCAAGACATGGCCCCTGGTGGCCTCTTCCTCTGTAAGGCTTTCGTCTCAGAGATATGGAGGAAATGGAGAGGGAGAGAAAAATGGATATAAAACTGCTGACACTTCACAGATGATATTTCTAACTTACGAAATACTAAAGCTCCTTTCTGCTAATACACTCCGCAGTGGTTAGCATTAGATCCACCTGGGACAATGGACAAAAAAGAATTAACATAGCTGCTTCTTATTCCATCCACACAATCTGTTTCCATTTTAAAAGCAATTTTGTAAATTTCTCACACTCCTTTTATTTAATCAATTGTGATGTAGAGTATTAATTTCTAAATTGCATGAATCTTAAGTATTTGAATACCCCTGTGGTCCTAAACCCTCTACATCAGTCCTGTGCATTTATCTTTGTTAGTAAATGACACAGTGCATAAAGAGTACAGTTAAAGAGTAGAAAGATCACAGCTGCTGTCGTATTAATATTTAGAGAGCAGATTTAATAAATACCATATCTCTCTCTATGTTATTATCTGCATTAGTGCTATCAGGTTTTAAGGGAATTCAGGAGATGGTTTCTTATCCATCAGGTTGTCAGAAGCAGACAAGAGGAAAATCAAATGTTCATTTACTCACATCTGGTGTTCCACAGGGATCCATGTTTAGACCCCTACTGTGTTTATCTGTATAAATGGTTCCTATCTATCATCTAAATCAGAAGAGTTTATGTGTAGAGCAAACAACATCAGATAAATATCCTTATCCACTAACTCGGTATAAAAGTACAAACCAAATGTACACAGCACATTGTAATTTCTGCTATTTACTGAGGTTATAAAACCCTCTTCCCTCTTCCACTTTTATTTTTGCTCGAGGTTCATAACTTGATTTGCAACCAATTATTACTTCCCCCTTTTCCTCATGCCTTTTATCATTACACTGATACATAGCTTCTCTTTCTCTTGTACCGTATCAAGGAGCTGGAAAATCGGTTTTAAAAAGTGTTATAAATAGGTAACGCTGAATATAACATGAAAGAAAAGCAGACGTACCCCTGGAAATGAAATATTCAAACCAAGAGATATATTGCATCTTGCTGCAGGGAACCTGCCAGGGAGGACAGAGGGGCCGTGGCAGAGGCAGGGGATTGAGCAGTGCTCTTTGCTAATGCTGCCATTATTATTCTCCTCTCTCCACCTGATCTTTTTACAACGCCAGCTTCCTTCCCCAAGGAGGAGCCGGGAGATTTTTTTTATGGGAAGAAAGGAGCAGAGAGAGACCATAAGTGAATGCATCTTTGATATCAACAGCCATTTTGGCTTATAGGTTTTTTTACGTGAGTTACCTAAATTGTTTTACTTCTATGCAAATCTGGGTAATTAATGCATAAATATTGAGACCATGAACACCTGTGATTTCACTTCCCATCTTAAACAGCTCAATGGAACTGCTGCTGCTCTCTTCCCTTCAGGCAGCTCTGTGAAGTGCATATAAGAGCCATATCCTTCTACAAAGACAACCGTGTGAAGGACATTTAGGTATTGTCCTGTTTTAAAACACCTCCCTACAGCACAACGAGTCTTGCCCAGCATTAATGCAAGACCCAGCTCTGTTAGGAAAGTGAGTTCTAGGTATCCTCTGTCCTCCAACACTTTAATCAAGACAAATAATCGCCAAAAATACCCTGTTTCTTAAAAAAACAACCCAAACCCCTCACCTCCAACCCCACCTCACCTTGCCCTTCTCTCTGCCCTCTGGTTTTTATACACTAGACTCATTCCACGAGCTGCAATAATGCCAGACCCTGGATTAGGCTTTAACCAGCACAGCAGACACTAACCTGCTCTCTAAATAAGAGTTCCCTGCTGATTGTATCATATCAGTTAAAATAATAAATGCATGATTCATTGTTTTCTGCAGTCCTGGAACACGGTCGTACTTTTGTTTTAACATTCAATTATTAACAGGAGTGCTATTTTGAATGTCTCATCTGCCTTATTTAAATAGAAAATAATTATTAGTCTCCCCCAATAAAATACATATACACTAATAAGCAGTCTGTGGCTTTCTTGAAGCTTGTTTTTAGAAGGATGTAGTTTGAAATAATTAAAAAGCAATAAATTTTAAGACTGTTATAGATAAGAGCTCCACATCTGCACATATTTTACCCTGAATAACTCTGTGCAAATCCGAGTAAGTCCTCAACACTGGAGTTATTCTTACTCTTTCCAAAAAGATGCATAAAATGATTTGACCATCTATGGGCCAAGACCTTTCAATCCACATGCTGTCAGTAACATTTTGCCACACATACTTTTGATTATTATCCCGTTGGAAAGCATCACAAAATAAACAAAATACAGAACACATGTTCATTAACATGCAGAGGATGCAGAAAGAGAAAACGCTGTTACTACGACTGTCTCTCTGCAGAGAGTATGAAGTAGAAAAAGTGTTAATCTCAGCAGGAGGATGGGTAGATGCATTAAAAAAATGACATATGGGTGAGGCTACTACCTGTAGCAAATTGAAAGGTGAAGACCCTGAGAAGGATGATGCAGGGGAAACAGAGCCCACATCACAAATCTGTGCTAAGGAGACAGAATTGTATCTGCTTGTGCTCTGAGATGGCCTTAAGAGTTGAAAATGTCTTTTACAAACATGCTTTACAGGGTTTATTGGCCAAGCTAACATGCCAAACCACAAAGTGATCTGCATTGCCATGGGCTTGCACACCCATGATTTTACAGGAAGAACTAAGATAAATTAATGCAATTATTTCAGGGAAAGATATAAACAGTTCAATAATTAAGTTAACCCTGCTTTTATTCTATCATTGCCAGTCATATAGTTTAAGACAGAATTTCAAAAATCAAATTTTGAGGTCCATTTATCTTCAAAATCCACACCTGTGAAGCCAAGCAATGCTACCAGCTCCTTTAATGCAAGCAACAGAGGCTCAGGGATGTAAATGACTTGACCAAGAGCCATACAGGAAAATTCAGTGCAGAAGCCAGTCTCCAACACATCAAACTTACAACTGGACTTGACTGCCCTGTTCTGCCGACTTCCTTTTGTCCTCCATAGCCAGAAAGCTTCAGTGAACTTTCCAGGGATGTGTTTTGTGTGTTGTAACTGGACTCAGGCACTGGCAAATAGCAGGAACACTCCAAAAAGCATCAAGGCGAAGGCAAGCTTTTTCTACTGTGTAGCCATACAAGCACACACAAAGGTTCATTCTAAATATGCAGAATGCTCAAAAGCAGTATTATTCAACAAAATATTTTGCCAGCTGAGATTTTGTTCCAATTCACAGTTATACCATGCATTCCACATATTTCTCTGACACAGCTGAATAAACATGATCCTGAAAAGCCAGTTCTTGTTCAAAAGCAATGTACAGATGGCTTCTTTACCTGTGTAGTAGAAATTACCAAACTTAATAAAACCCCAGTTCTCATATATTGCAGATGAGAATAAGAAACATATAACAAGTACTTTCTGTGCACAATAATTTTTACTATACATTAAAACAATCCATTGTCACCACAATATTTGGCTTTTGACAGTGAGCATCTGTGCTGTACTGATGTCCCTTTTCCAGGCATTTCTCCCTGGTCTTTAGCTGGTCACACACTTCTGCTCTTAACACTCATGAAAGAGTACAATGAAAACAGTTCTAGATATTCTCATTTACAACATGCCTTCCCCAAAACTTCTCATGAAAATGTCTGTTCTCCTTTCCAACCAGCGGCATCAACAATTTCAAGGATACTACAACAACAGTTAAAATAAATATGCATAAAGCATTAACTGGTGGAAAGGATCTCAGATTTAAAAAAAAAATTAAGATGAAATTACAGTTAGCATCAAATTAAATACAAAAAGTAGTGATGGTGCTTTAAGAAATTGAGACGGAATTTATCACAGTAGAAAACCACAAATCTAAAGTGTTATTTAAAAGCAGAGCACAGTAATGACTGCAGTTACAAATGGCTAGCTTTTATGCTATATATTTAATTGAACCTGTGTTTAGTGAGGTATGGATCATTGCCTTTATATAAGCGGCAAATTTTACTTATATTTGGAGTTGCATCCCATTTTTAGGATTTCAGATGTATTTTACTACTGTTTTTCATGTTATGGAAAACTGTGCTAAACTTTACAGCTTTCACAAGGGGTGTGGGATTAGCCCTGTATTCAGGTGTACCTGGCACAACGCCACTGCACACAAAACTTTTCAAGCAAACATTTCCAGTGTCAATAATGAAACTGAAACCTGCATTTCAATTCACTTGATGCACTCCAACAAGCTCACTAAGGTCTGTCTGCTGGCAATATGCAAAGCACAGATTTTGAATTCCATGGCAGTTTGCAGAAATACCAGACTGCAAGTGTCACCTCGCTTCTTTCCGAGCCAGGTGCTTGGGCCAGGCTTTAAGCAATGACCAGACAAAGTGGGTGCAACTTTGCTGAGGGTGCAAAACCAATTCCTTTCATACTTTCCTTGCCTGACTAGACAGATGCAGATTTAGGAATTTGCCACTGAAGAGAAGGTGCAGAATTTTTCTGTGGCGCGAGTCAGGTTATAGCAATTCCGAGCGCCTCCGGAGCTTCCCCCAGTGCCCTGAGCCCCTGGGAGCCCCGGTGGTGATGGCTCATCTGCAATACTCAGCAGCAGCAACAGCAAAACAGTTTCATTTCCTCCCCCCTGATTCACGTGGGATCTGTCACCGAAAGCAATTCTGACAAGTGCTGGGGAGGAGCTGCAGGAGCCAGAGCCAGCGACTCTCACACGGCTTCATTACAGCCCCTGCTAAAATTCGCACCGGGGAAACCAAGATGAGATGTTGCTCCTGAGGGAGAGAGTGCATTCAGGGGATCTTTTTCCAGGGACATTTAATCCACCCCTCCTTGAGAGCTTTAAAATAAAGTTTTCTTCAGAGGCACATCGAATCATACATCAAGGAGGCAAACCGGCTTTGCAGCCTTGCAGTAATCAAAGGAAAGGCTCGGTGGTGAGCACCATCTCTCATGCACTGATAAATTGGTTTCTCTCCTGTTTTCATTATGCACTACTGGAGTTATGTTCATTGAAGTTAATGGGAGGATTTCCATGGACTTTGGTGTGTAGTAGGTCATATAATAAGTCCCTCCATACGTTGTAGTCTGAGGGCCAGAGCGGCACTTACTCATTTTAAGCGCTATTTTAAGATTTGATGGATGACTTAGCTCTGTTTTCCCAGTTTTCCAAGGACGCAAGGCAAAAACAAAGCTAAATACAAAATACTTCATGGCATCCTCCTTTTTTTTCTTGGTTGGTTGTGCTGTTGTTGGGGGAAAAATGAGCATTTTGTACAGCCGATAAATCATTTTGTCACCTTAATCTTTTATCGATCTCAATAAAAATTGTATTTTGTTTCTTAACAAAAATTCACCAAGAAGGACATCACATCCAGAGATGTGTATAATGTAGGAAGTGCTCATCATTTAACATTCTTATTTATAAGACAAGATATGGATTTTTGTGGAAAAATCTTCAACTGTTTTTGTAAGGTGATGCATCATATTTTTAAAGACGTGCTTGACTAAAAGGCAGGTTGTTTACCAGCTACACTAAGGAGTCATATATTATTGTGAGGTTTTATATAAAGAGATTATCAAAACACTTCTTCTGAAGCAGTAGATGGGAGGGAGTAGACAGCTTTTCCCCACTAAGTCTGTCCTGCCCCTTCAGGTTGGTTCATCACAGGCATTTCATTTTGTTTCAGACGATCACACTGGGAAATCTTAGAGAAAAAAAAAGAAAAGAAAGGAAAAGTGATTGCTAAGGCAGCCCTACCCTTCCCCACAAGGGTCAGTGTGAAACCACACTCCCACGGAACACCCAAGAAACATAACAGCCTGACTGTATCCCATGCTGGCACTTGCTTTCGGACCCTCTCTGAGAACACAAAACCCGTGCTCGAGCAGCAGTCTGAGCTCGCATCAGAAGCACTCTGGTAGAGCAGGATTTTCTGTCCAGCGTAGCACAGGAAGCACTCTGGAAGCCATGGAAAGGGGACCAGTAACTTTTGCACAATGGAAAGCGGGACCAGTAACTTTTGCACAATCCCACACCAAGGTACTGACTACAGACAGGAGCCACACCAGTCTGAGACTTTCTGATGTCTCACCATAGATGAATTGTAATTAAGTCCAGTTATTCTTCACTATAATTGTTTGAAGAATCTTCAGGCCCTTCTCCTTTCTACAGTCTGGCAACACCTTTACTGAAGGCTTTGGTGCACCATAAGTCTCTTTGTCACCAGAATTAATATGTGCTTGCAATAATTGCTTAATAAAGGTTTCACTAAACGAGGGTAACCTAAACGTAGAGTAACCTAAACGAGGGCCAGAATCTTTCCTGTTTCATTTTCATAACCTACAGGACTACACCCAAAACTGGCTCCAAGAACTGACTTGCATAGTCTGCAGTATGTCCAGGCTGCCTTCCTGCCAAGAAAGGCAAAGCACAGGGAAAAGGCCTCCGCAATCCCTCTTTGCAATGGAATTAAAAAATGAAGTCTGAAAAGTCGCCAGGGCTCTTGGGCCTGAGCTTTCTATCCATCAAATCAAGTCAGAGTCTGCACCAAGAGTCCCCTTAGTCTCTTACAGAAGGAAATTGCGTGGTCAGATAAGCATGTCCTTAACATCAAAGATTCATTGCTCATAAAATTATCATCAGAACCATCTCTCACGTGAGGCGATCCATTCTGCACAGCAATAGCTACACCTTTGATTTCCTCCAATTATGGGTATGGGCTGGTTTGGGAGGGTTTCAAATCCAATATCTCAAACAGACCACAGCACCAGGCTTTCTCAGCAAATACTGCCTGCATAAAGGATACTTTTTTTCATTTTAATGCTACTCCCTAAACCATTTTTATAACATGCTGTCATTGTCAAAAGATTAACCTTAAGCTGAAACAAGGACTACTTCTTTTTCATCAGACTCTTGAAATTCTCCAAATATTCATCTAGATTTAGAGACGGAGATAGAAAACCCTCAGGTTTTTCATGTTCTACTATTCAGTCTTTCCTTGTTCATAGTCTGGGCACATACTGTTTCAGACTTTAGAGAAAAAGAAAGTTTCACCACTGCCCACAATAAACCAGAAGGCACTTATTCCTTGCTCCTTCCTATAAGAAGTGAAGCTGAAGAAACACTTTCTCTGTTCTTTATTTGTTTTTCAGGGTCAGAAATTCAAGGCACATTGCGCAGGCTTCTTATACCATGGCTAGAGGTCAAATCTCGTAATACATGACTTGTCAGTATCTTTTAGCACAATTGATAGGAGTGTGCTGCTGACTCTTGCATTCCAGACTGAGAGGAAAATGTCCAGAGCAACTGAGGTTGTATGATAGATTTCGTGAAATATCACCAAGTCTCAGAAAGAAAGATGGTGTTGGAGGCTAAGAAAAAGGGCTGCACATCAACCTTACAAAATGCCAGAGTTTTGATTGATGTTCGAAACTGGTCATTAACAGCAGTGACTCCTGCCAGCCACAGAAATCTCTACCTAGTTTAGGAGGAGCTCATATATGCAGCAGAAGCACTGAGAGACAGATGCCCCATCCCAACTCAAATTAAAAAAAAAAAAAAGGGCAAAAAAAAAAAGACATTGCTCCTTTATTATAGTTTGTAAATATGTATAAAATATAAAGGTGAAATTCTGGCCATCTTGGAGTAAATGGAGAAATTCTGTCTGCTTCTGTAGACACATAACTGTACAAAATGCTGTTGGGGGGGCAGGAAGAGAGCCCAGAATGAGTCTAATTTTTCATAAGTAAAAGGAACTGACACGTTCTCTGTTAGTATGGAGAACTGGCTTCCAGTAACTTGCAGTTGATCTACTCTCTGTTAACATTATACACAGAACTGTTTCCAGCAGATCTTGTGAAAGAGAAGGTAAATGCAATCAGCAGCCAGAAACAAGGACTGGGGAGGGAATCTGAGATTTAGTGCTAGGAAAAATGATAGCCATTGTTTCTTATTTTGAACTCAGCTTCAATCAGCTAATGATAGTAAAATCTGTTTAGGACTCTGAAAGCTTACTAAAGACATATGAAGACCGAAAAGCAGGTGTTCTTCCATTAACTGTTCCATCTATTTCCCTAGCAATCGGTGATGTAAATAAATCTCTCACACACACCTCAACACAATCCTCCCCTCCCCGGCTTTTCTCCAGTTCTGCTCAGGTTAGGGCACAAGGAAGGATGGTTAATAATCATCAGGGAAAGGTGAAGCTACATACACACAAACCCAACCTATTTTCTACAGAAAAAAAAAAGTTTTGGAAAATTATGAGCAAAATATTAAGTAAGCTACACATGGTTGTGGAGGATCAGACTCTTCCCTTTACCCCACTGGAATCCTGGATTACCTTCACTTGCATAAGGACAACACAATATTGATTAACAGGAAAGGAAGATCAGTCAGCCCACACTGAGCAGTCAGCAGGGAATGTTCTTCAATGTACCCTGCTTAGTTTCCAAACAAATAATCTTTTGGGTATAAAACAAAGTCTACTTTGGTATTTGATTACAGATTGGTATTAGCATTTCCTTTGTCCACATCTCTACAAATTCCAGGAGAGAAGGTTAATTTTCATTCCTGCAACTTTCCTTTTACTATAATTCCCATTTGACACAACTTTTCGAGAAATTACTTCTTCAGGCTTCCATTATTCTTCCAGAACTCTAACTTTTCTTATAGATTACATTATCAAAGATTATCACAGTGGTATCACTTCCTGTCAGCATGAACAGATGATTGTAAGGAGATTTTACTTGATATACCAACATTTTTATATTTAATAAACTTTTAAAAAAATTCCCAGACACAGAACAGAGATCACTTTTCCATTATGTATACAGTAGAAAAAGATTATTTTTTAAAAAGTTCCTACATTTAGATTTGAAAGAGAGATATGCAGAAGCCTTCCTAATTTCACAAAAAAAGTTGTAATATAGCTTTTGTCACATGACTCCAATGCTGTTTTCAACAAGTTAAATGTGAAACGGGAGCAATGGAAAACAGGGTGAAATCCTAGAGCCAAGTTAGATCCCTGTCAAGCAGTCAACAAACTCACACTACATGGCAGAAGCTGTTAAAACACCAAACTTATGAAAACATCAAGGTCCAGAAAGCATCTGTTGTGCCACCTGATTATGGTGCACATCTACTAGCACCACTTTTACCAAAATTATGGGTACAACGCTTGTGAAGATCAATCCTCGGGTGGTTCTTTATGTTATGACAACAGTTATATCTCACATTAATTGCTTTATTATGGCCTTCCAACACAAGAAACTTCCATGTTTCAGAGCAAAGTTCTTGTGCTTAGGCAATTAGGAGGAAATACATATAATGCCTTTTTATAAGAACACAATTAAAGAGTAATCACACTTTTGTCGTGGCTGACAATTAGCAGCCCTCCTCCCCCAGAGACATAATAGAGCTATGTCATTATCATTACCAAAACCTTAAGCCCACTGAGGGAGTATTAGATCTATGCAGAAAAACAGGTTGGGAGAAATCCTGGCTCCTCTGAAAACAATGGCAAAACTCCCATTTTCCCAGCTCTAATTAGCTATGGTTAAATTACAGTGAACATATAGTGAACTCGGCTAGAGCTGATGAAAGAAGAAAAGCAGATCTTAATAGTCAATGATCCCTCCTGAGTAGTGACTCCAAAGAAAGAAGTTCAGAATACTTTTTTGAGGCAGCAATCCTAAATCTTCCATTGTCTCCTCCTGGAAGTCTGTTGGCTTCAATCCCCAGATAAAAATGAGAGAATCAAGGTAATGAGAGGGAAAGAGTTACACAGCCAGGCAGCACTGCAACATGTGCTCATATCATTTTTGTTGTGTGCACTTTTAACCCTCTAATATCATGTATCTTGTATTATCCCCCTCCTCCACAAGGCAGGGACCCCAAAAGCAGAGCAGCCCTCTTCTGCTCTATCCGTCTGACTGATAAAGGAAGTGGTATCAGGCTGAGTTGAAGGGGACAGTCCAGCTCGCTCCAGATTTCACCTTTCCTGTTACCAGAGTTGGGATACTGCATGAAAAGCATTACTCCACCATTGGTGCACAGAAACAGAGTAGGACCACGTATCAGCATCATTAATACCTCGATAATGCTGGTATTTAACACTTCAATATGTATTCTTCTAGTGGAAAAAGCAGGAAGTAAAATCAGAATATAATCATATCATTGTGCAGCCCATCTCCAGAAGAGGAAAAGGCAAAGTTGTTGAGATATGCAGAGGAAGCAAACAATATTCATGCTGAACAGGCACTGTTATGAGACCACCAGTGCTTATGGAGGAAGCAGAATGAAAACCAACACTGGTTATGGTGATAACAAAGAAGACCACAGAAACAATGGTAAGAGTCCTGACAATTCTCCTTTGTGACAGATCTCTCTGCTCTTCAGTTTTAAAAGGATTTACTGAGTTTACATTTTTATAGTTAATTTTCCACATCCACAAAACACCAGACTCGAGAGGTTTCTCATCTGTAACTGAGATTTCTGCTCCTTGTAGCCTGCAAGAAAAAGATGCTGTGTTCATCCATCATTTTTTTGATAGAGATACATGCTGAGAAGATTTGATTATTCATCTCTCTGTTTTTAAATACATCAGCTAGTTAGCATGGCCCACTGTTCTATCCAGCTGCAAGTCTAATATGTTCTGGCACAGAAAGAGAAATAGATTGGGCCCAGCAGGACCTTGTAAAGAGTCTGCTGTCTCGACTGTCCATCGGGGAGAGGAATGACCTGGTCGCGAGGCTCAGACTGCACATACAGCACCATACCAAACTAGAGGAATGCCACTTTGTGGAAGTGTGTTAAGCCCAGCCCTCAAATATTCTGTTCTGTGTTGTCCAAGCAGATTTGGATGGTAGCCAAAAAACGAGAGGCGCAAATTTTGGCGAGAAGCCAAAAGACAAGAGGCAATTGACCCAGCACTTTTCTGTTTTTTCCTGGGAATTGCAGAGCTACAACACGCCACAATTGCTTACAAGTGTTAGGATTGTTTTCTCTACCTGTGCATTGTGTAAAGAGACTAATGTGCTTTGACCTGCAATTTGCAAAGGGGTTACAACTACCATGGGAGAAGCAAAGCGCAGTGCTTAGGTTCAGAAGTGTTCAGGTGGAAGAAATGGAAACAGCTGAGTTATATTGCTCCCTGCAAGGGATGTGGTGCTCCTAAATCTTTGCTTGTACACAGACCCAACCAAGGCTAGCAGTACCAGAAAAATCCTGGACTGATTAATGCACAACCTCACACAAAAACCCTCAGAGCACCCAGCCTCTGCTTCCAAACAGGGCTGTGTTTGCACGGCACCTGAAGGCCTTTGAGTTTTCTCTGAGCAAGCTCTTTTCTTGAGCTGTGACACAAATGGACTTGGGAAAAAGGGGTGCCCAAACCCCCTGCTCTGAAAAGAGGAATTTGGGTGGGTTTCACCACCCAGCAGTGGGCACACAGGCAGCTCAAGCTGTCAGTAAAACGTGCCCAGCAGGGCAGGGAACGCTGACCCAGTACAAGCAGCCCTGTAGCTGCACAGACAGAATGCTGTCCCCAGCTATTTACCTCCGAGGACTTATATTAATTTCATTCTTCCCTCAGCTGTGTCAATATGTGGGTGCAGCTTCATTGCCACTTGTCCCAGCACTCTGCTCTGGAATGGCTCAGTCAGGAAGCAGCACTTGGGATGTCACCCCGGGCTGAGGAAGAGCTCACACACAGAGTGCAGGGCAAGGATGTCTCACACAGAGTTAACAGCGAGCACAAGTCTTTCTCAAACCATTTGATTTTGTTGCCCTTTTATAAAATGCAAATTAAAAAAATTATGAAACAGTAGGCAATAAAACCTGAATTTTTAATACCAAGCAATCACTGAACCTTTGCACGTGAGTATGAAGGACTAAATAATCCCATTCTTTCTCACAGCACAGACCCAGGAGAATTTCTTTCTCTATATTGCTTTTATAACAGCTATCTATCTTAGTCTGGTCTTGTTGATATATTTTAAGGCTTTTAATTTGGAGGCTGTTATTTGCTCAGATGTTATCTTCAGCATATTAAGTACAGAAAGCTTCCACCAAGTCATACACTGGGCATTTGAGCTGGGGCAGAATTTCTGACTTAAATACCCATGTACAATGGCAGAATAAATAAATAAAGAACACCTTCAAGGCCTCCAAGCACCTGGTAACAAAATCACTCTAACCTTACAATAATGCTCTGCTTACAGTCCTCCCAAAATGCAAGTCATTTGCTGGATCCCAAATGATATTTGGTTGATGGATTGCTGGTGATTTCCACATCAGAGCACCTTGGAGCCCTAGTGCTAAACCCCTGACAGCGTTAGCATAAAAGATTTACATTTATGTTATGAGGGCCACACAAGAATAATAATTTTAAAATACATTGCCTTGGCTGCCGGTGCACCATGGGAAATCTAAGAGCAGCAGGCAGCATTCCTGCGCTGTAATTACAAAATGGCAGCACGGGAGAGGCTTTGGAGACAAGGAACCAGAGACTGCAGCCATCTGCATGCCTTGGCGAATTGAAATTACAGTAATATATGAAGACATTACCTGAAAAGCCCAGCACCATTTAAATGATTTACTATTACGCCCCAGCAAGCTTTAATTTAAGGATAAAGTCATTCAGCAAGCTAATCTGATATAGGAAGCATTATTTCACACAGTTAAGTTAATTTACACTAGCTGATTGTTGTTGTTGCAGTTGGCATTATTATCTGCACAAACAGCCGATCGGCCCTGACAGAAGCAATATACTGTTTAATACAGCGTCTTAATTCAGCAGGCCAGCTATCTGTGATAAAGGTTTGTTTATAAGCAATAATGGGGAGGAAAGTCATTTTGAGGCTAAGCTGATAACACTGATGAGAACTATGTGGGGGTTTTTCTGGTAAGAAAACAAGCAGGAGCCATCCACTCATTTGTCCACCTGTCTCATAACGGGAACATCCCGACGGATTTCTCTTACATGGGTTTTGCTTTCCCACCCTAACTGCAGAGTGGATCTTTGGCACTGCTTTCTGAATATATTTCCTGTGACAAACAGCCATCACCATCCCAGCACTGTGTGATCCCCATCACGGCTCCTCTTGCCCAGTGAAATACAGGCTTCAGGAAGAGCTCCACAGCGAAGCTCTCCGATGTGAGCTGGCCTTAAAAGCTCCTAATACATCACAGAAAAGGCAAAACACACATGACACATTGCATGGTTTTGGCTGGCTTTCCTCCAACAGCTAATGGTGAGATGCACTGTGATACTCGTAGCTGAATAAAATAATCCTATGTTATAAAAAAATCTGATGGAAAGGGATGCCAGGGGAGGCAGAGACAGCCAGTGCCTGGGCCAGGGATGGTTTTGTGCCTCCTTTTGAGCAGGGCTGGGATCAGGTTAGCCTGCTAGGCATTTGTAAGCACCTTTATTCATTAAGAACTGAAAAAGTCCTCACCAACAAACATCAGCATTATTTTTCCAATAGAAAACAAGCAACAAATGAGAAGCTGTAAGGGAATTACTTCCTGTTGCTTTCTCTTCCCCACCTGGTGAAGTCATCTACTGAATCACAAACACCAAAAGTTGCTTGAGGGAATTCCTTAAGTCTGCTGTCCTCCTCCACACAATATTTAAAGCTCCAGGAACATGCTCCTTGAAATTGCCCCTCTTCCCCAATAAAAACATTTGTCTGTTCATGAAGTCAGATTGAATATAATGCCAGTGTGACCACAAAAAGAAAAAAACAGCCAACCTGCCCTGAATTTGCAAGCAGACTTTCTTCATCTTTCAACAGAAATATAATAGTCTGCAATACTGGCTCAGAAGTAATGGCAACAAAAGGATGTTTGGAGACTGCAGCATAAAATGTATCTTAAAACCAGATCATCAAAAGCAGTTAGAGGGCTCTGTACCATTTACAAGTCAAACCCCATTGAGTCAGAATCCTGAATACTTCTGAAGGCTCAAGAGTTCAGAAGTTTCTGAAAAAACATCTTTTTCACAAAGAAGCTTAAGCATAAGTTTACACAAGCTGCTCTAATCTCACTAAATCCCAAGTCTGTGGTCAGTGTTTCTGCTGGTGTAGCAGCACACTCTGAAGGTTTGAGTCCAGTGGGCTATCAGCAGTTTGCACCTCCCATGGACACAGGCACTGCTGCACCCAACCAGACCTTTCAGAAGTTGTCCTGGCAGCTGAGAGGATGGGTGCTCCTTTCTTGAGGTTGTCTGGGGCACGACAATAACTCACAACTCTCAATACAGAGCTGTTAAACTCCGACACCCTTCCCAGCACTCTGAGCCCAGTGCTGCAGCATCTGATGCCATCAAACAAGCTCTGCCCGGCTGTAATCTGGAACACACTCCCCTTCGACCTCTGCATTGCATTAACATTTCAATTTCTGCACAGCTTCTGTCTCACCTACCCCTGGATCAAGTCACAAAATCCAGCTGCACTTCCCCTGGGAGCCAACAGCCCCTCACAGCTCCAGCAGGAAATGACTGCACGTCCCACACGGCCTCATTCTCCTGGGTTTTTGTTACTGACAAAAGAACAAGTGTTGTAGAAATTCTTTTTGATTGCCCAGTCTTAGATGCTCTGTGTTTTTCAAGCTTTTATTATGTAGGAATTATATTATTTAACATCTTACAGAAGAAGGTCACAGAACCTGCACTCATTTCAGCCACTCCACAATTAGTTCTAATCAGAAATTGGTGGAAAGCAGCATGAGAGCACACAGAAGTAATACATGGCAAAGAACAGTTTAAGGGATTTTTTCCATGTTTTATAATAGTAACAGGATTTCATTTACACTTTTTTTTCTATTAATTTGATTTCTTTTTTCATTTGTGGTTTTTCACCCATATTTGTTTATGTAAGTATGCAAATAGTGCAAAATAATAATGAATACAAGATGTTTAAAAACATTCACTTAAAGCTAAGTAGTTACTATGCTATAGTAATTTCTAATTATATTTTAAGGAGCCCAAGCTAGAGCCTTAGCTGGTGTAAAAAGACAATCATGCCTAAATATTATTTCCCATTCCAACACAAGAGAGGCAGCTGAGTGTGTGTGAGCCATTAGAGCACCTGAACCAAGGAGTGAGATTTGACTCCTGTGTAGGCTTACATTTGAGTATCAGGGTTCTAATGAAGTATTTAAAATTTGGATTATAATGGAAAAGGAGAGAGAGAATAAAAAAATGCCCGTTTTTGTGGTTTTACTTTGAACAGCACAAACACATTCAGACATGCAGAAAATAAAGAGGAATAACACAAATTAATTTGAAATTATTTGGATGAATTAGGCTTATGGTCTGATAACTGAATTATGCAGTCACATATGCATGACATAGCCCAGTGTATAGGAGTCTAAGGTAATGAGACTAAAAGCTGAAACATAATCAGATATTAAAGAATAAAAGGGAGGCAATGCACTTTCACAGATCATTTGGGGTAAATTCAGAATAAGATGATAAAACGGCTGAAATGTTGCAAATGGAAAACAGATATCAAGAATACAGGCTGAATAAGTTATTCATAATTAACTCACATACATATTTTCCTATTTACAATACTCCTTACAGGGAAAAAAATTTCTTCCTTTTGTAATATTAATTTAAAACAGGGACTAATTTTATAAATCACTGAAATTCTCTGACAAAAACATGTCTCTGGCCTTGCAGAGTTAGAGAGAACTCATGTCCAAACTACTTTTAAGTACTCTATTCTATGACTTGGCTCTCACTTCTCAGCACTAAATGTTCTTTCTCCCCTGTGACTGGGTAAGTTTCTCAATATCATTACTCCTAAAATGAATGGCACGATAGCCTGACAGGGGTGAATTCCATCCACGTGGAGGCTGAATCTGAGAAAACATTTTGGGGTTCTTGTTTGTCTCATGCAACTTCTATCTAAATATTAAAATACAAATACAGAGAGAGTACATGGAGGTACTATACATATACACACGGACAACTGGGAGTATTTCTAATTTCATAACCTGTTCTATGGTCAGGGAGGTATGTCATTAAACTGTTTTATTCCACCTAATAAAATTAGTAACATTTATTAACTGCGGCGAAAAACACTAATTGATTTTGTCTCCTGGACACACACATACCTCCTAGCCATGTTTAACTGCCTGGGTAGTTGTATAAAAATGTAGTGTACAGTTAGATAATGCATGGAATATGAAATTAATGGTTGAATTCTCATGCTCGATCCATATTTAGTAGGAACCATCAACCCAGCCCCTGCTGCCTTCCATTCCAAACTGCAAGCCCCTGTTGTGAGTGGCAATACACGTTAAAAGTAAAGGCATTGGTGGAGTAGAAATGGCAAAGCTCCCTCTCAGTCAGTTCAGGGGTGTTTCTACTGAAGAAGGGAAAAGAATAGGCTAAGACAAAATTTGTTCAGTACAGTCCATCAACTTGTGACTTCATTTCTTGATGATGGCTTCATTCCTCTTGATAGAGAGGGGACTAAAAGGAATAGGCAATGGCACAGGTTGTACATTATTACAACAGCTAATAGTGGACTTTCATATTTAAACAAAGCAGGATGGCTGAAATACCTAAGGCTTTGCCATGGGATTGCAGTGGGTTTGCAGACCTGCACTCCAGCTTCCACTGGCTGCAAACAGCCCCAGGTGATAGCAACTCCTCGGTGCAGTCCTGAGGGTCCCAGGCCATCCTCCATCCGTGTAGCACAGGATGAAGGTTTATCAGCTCTCCAGAACTCAAGGTGAACCATTCAGTGTACTGTGTCCGTGTAAACCTGGCACATGCAGCTCTGAGTCACACATTCCCCCCCAGCAGGGTCACGGGTAAATCAGCACTAAAGAGTCATTCAGGGCTTTACAAGCAGAAAAACTATCAATTTGCTTAAATTTATGCATTCAGTGAGAGGACAAATCACACTTTGGAAGATTGTTTCTGCAAACACCACCTGAAGCTTGCAGCCTGGCAAAGAACAGACAGGTAGGCAGTGAAGCACCCAGACAGCCCAGAGTGGTGTGGCTGTACAAGATAAGTTCTATCAATTAAAAAAGGAGTTCAGTGCATTGCTTCTGATCATGCAGCCCAGCCACTTCCTTGGGGGTGTAACACAGAACAACCAGGAAGCAGCAGCACTTCCCAAGATTCCATAAAGAATCATCAATAGGAGTAAGAATTTCTGCTACTGCCATTCCTGTCACGGTTCTGGAAAGATTTTTAATGAAAAATTCTGTGAAATAATGTACAATGATAAGTTTTCGGTTAAATGCTTAAGAATTTCATTCATTTTTGTTAACATTTTTTTCATTTTGCTAGTAAATAACACACAGAGATGAAACCCCTTCACCTCTGGGCATGGATAAGAATGAGGCAGGGTTTGTGGGTAATATTACTTATTAGCTCAATGGAAACAGCAAGGAAAGGACAGACATGCTGTCAGGTGCACAGGCAAGTCACATCAGTCAGTCTAATAAAAGATACTGCCTCTCCCCTCAAACTCCATCTCACATTCTTAAACCACTTTGTTTACAAGAACAATGTGGTGCACATAAAACAGCACTGTTGCTTGGATCAATCAGATAAGAACCTTGCCAACAAAATAACTTCGTCATTAAAACATAACACATTTAAAATTGGATTCTGGTCTTATATGTTTCTTTAGGGCCTCTCTGATTGTATCACCAAGTAAGGAATTCTAATTGGAAATACACATTGACACCCCTAATTTGTGACACATTAGAGGTGTGATTCTGTTTTCACTGAATTTTTGTACAACACTGAACCATCTTCAAACTATACAGCTATTTCTGGTTCATAAAGATCAGAATTGAATAAATATGTTTTTGTTTGATAGTCAATATACACTAGAAATATCCAATATGGGATATTAAAGGCCTTGCCCCTGCATCTTCCATACGTTTCAACTCTTTAACCCATTACCTAGCACGCAGATATAAATATTTGGATTAAATCATGCACACACTGTGCAGGCCTTCTTTATGCTCAACTTTGTTGTCTTTCTGTACTCTAAATCACATGCATCAAATCTTCACCACTTCTCTTACATTTAATATGCAGCTCTGGAACTGCAGTTATACATCATTTTCATTTGTTGAAGAGTGATATATAATCTGGACTGAAATTAAATAATGTCATCCTGTGTTTAGTATTTATTGATACAAATTTAACCTGCTCATATTTCAACCTCCAATCTTCCACCGAATAATCTGTATTTAATTATGCATTCCACCTCTCTATTGACCTTTGAAAATATCCCTCATGACTACCAATCAAAAGTGATATAAATTAGAAATTCTTTTGAGTCCTTTTACACTATTTATCATTCCACTCCCCAAATTAGTCAGCACTTCAAGTTCGTTCTCAAAACCTGTCCCCCTAATCCTAAAACTCAAAGCCCCCAAGCCCTTCAAGTTCCCCACAATTCCAGCTAATTATTAACACATCACTATCCATTTGACAAAGAGAAGATTAATGAATACATGAAGCAATCCCAAGTTATGTAATGGCTAAAAGCAAGGAACATTTTGGGCATACCATTTTAACTACTGTCACCTAAGTTTGTTCTTAGAAGAAACTACAGCTGCGCTTTTTGATATTCAAGTACAACTTACTAGAAACATTTATTATTTGATGAAAGAATCAACTAAAAAAGGTGCAAGGAGGTAAAAAAGTGGGCAGAATTCTAGCCCCCTCCACAATTTATTTACTCATTCTTACAAGTTTTTTTAAATAACTAAGCTGCCGTTTGAGCTGCAGAGGAACGTCTCTTATGGATAAGTGGCTTTTAATTTACTGCACAGTGCATGAGAGTTCAAACTTAGAACCAACTCACAAAATAGCAACTTAAAATGTTTTTAGCATGTAGAAAAGAGCAACTATTTTGATAACTAATTTCTATGATCTTACCATGAAATTCACTTTACCCCCCTGAAGCCTAAGTGTTCTGACTGTTCTCAGAGAAAAAAGTTCTTGAGGGAGTGAGATCCATCTCATGTAGACTTTGGCCTAACACATACCCTGTGAGCAGGTACAGGGTTCTGGCAGGGGTAACTCTCTGAGGTTATCCCTCTCTGAGGCTGAGAGAGATAAATCCAAGTTTCAGCAGCTGGTGCTCTGTGCACACACAAGGAACAGCACCTGCTCCAGCCCCAGGCCTGGAAGGACAGACTCCTGCAATGGACAAGTGGCTAAGTCACAGCCAGGAACTCCAGGATACACAGGGAGTATTCCAACTCATTTACATGGCAGTAGGAGTAAAATGTCTTTGTATGACTGTAAAACCTATATTGCAAATAATCAAGAGCTTCAGAACTTCCGTGTCCCATGAAAAGAAAAAAGCACAACTTGGGTCACATTTCACTTAAAAAGTTCCATGCACGTAAAGAAGTTAAGGAAGTAATCGATGATTTACACACAGTGGCAAAACCACACCAGTGCTCCCAGCAAAACAGATTGCAGTCACCAGTAATTGGATGAATTCTATCATATGAGCAGAAAACTGAAGGAAGGTACCTCAGAAACTTCTCAGAATTCCTTAAAAGCTCAGTGTCTGACACACCAACAGCAGAGAACTTCTGGTGCTCCAGAGACTACTCCCACTCCAGCTATAATAAGCCAAAGACAAAGGATATTTTCAGCCTTTTAGAGCAACTTAGCAATAACTCTGCTATTTGGATTAATAACAGTATTTGAACGCAGGGCAAATACACTGGAAACATCCATCCATTTTACATGGACTTTATTAAGTACTGTCCAGAAAAAAAATTAGGCTTCTTTCTATGTTGCTTTATGTTCTAACAGTTCTCAAGGATCATTTATGTGATTGTTAGCAAATTTGGTCATTTTAAATATGATCTTGTACTGGTATTTCCAAGTTGGTACTAAATTTTTGTGCTTGTCATGCTCATAAAGGAATAATCACATTCACATACAGCTCTTCTTTGGTTAAGGGAAACAGAGTTCTTTAAGTTTCATCACCCAAAATAACCTGAAGATGTCCCTGCTCATGGCAGAGGTGTTGGAATAGATAAACTTTAAAGGTCCCTTCCCACATAAACAACTTCATGATTCTATACTATAAATCAGCTTCTCCATTCCTCTGGTGATGCTCTAGGCCTTAAAGCATTCTTTCATTTTAAACTTCATCTTTTCTCAATACAAGGTACAAGTAGTTGTGCAGTATTTTGCACATCTTCATACCAACATCTTTCTAAGGATATTACTTCTGCTTCTGCAGTTGGCATGCAAAATTCTAAAACCACATTACTGTAGCCCATGCCTTCACATTAGCTCCCAGAATTTCCTTCAGCTCAGCCCATGGCTCACTGATGGGGCTGGAAGCCTTCATTTTTGTGCACATAAACGCACCTGTCTGCAAATCAGCCCTAATCCTGAACAAAGATTTCCTGCTATGGATTCCCTTTGCTGGAATCCCATTTGGTTTGGACAAGGATGATTGCTGGAATAAATCACATTATGAAACAGCACCTTTTTTCTGACAATGTAACCAAACTTTCCACCTTTCCTCCAGGACTTTGAGGGTGGTCTCTGTCACTGCAGCTGAAATCTGCCCATGACACCCTCAGGTCCTCAGAAGCATAGGCTGTTGGTATCAGGATAATGCACATAGTAGCAGTCATTAATTAATATTGCTAATATACTGAATATGCCATCCCCTTGGTGAAAAATAAATACTGAGGGGAAAAAAACCCAACAAAGCATAGTAGGAGTTGTATAGGTTAAAGTTTTGATTTGGTTTATCTTTTGAGACAGTTTGATTAGATAGATTAAGTTTCTGTGCATCTCTCTAAAGACCACAGTAATAACCAGTGTCATGACTTTCAAATCCTTTGAACTGCAGAAGGGAATCAAACATAGTTGTCTTTTTATCCCAGCTTTTACTCTTTAGAATTCTAAAAGCTTGCTTTGCTCATCTGTCAAAGGATTGGCATTAAGGGGATCACTGTTGACAAGTGATAGTACAAATTATGCAACACAAATGACATTTCACTACCTCTCCTCTGATCTGCAATTCCCACTCTCAATCATTCCCTATTCTATGAAAATATTAAACCACAGATCCAACTGCAGAAAAAGTGATAGTGTAGGCGTCTCTTGATATCTTGCTACTGAACAAAAATATGTTCTGAAGCCCACACCTATAATTATGTTTGTGAAAGTGGGTTCCATTTAAAGTCCCCTGGTTCCTGTGGGGATCTTGAAATATAAGTATACAGATGTCATGACAGGATCAGGGCTATAAGGTCTTTTCTAAGTAAATGTTAACAGTTCTGAAAGGTCTTACATTAAATTCAATGTAAACCAACAGGCAAAATCATTAGGCTGTGCTCCATCAAAGAGGTTTCTCCTTAGGCAAGGAGAATTTGAAAAATTTATGTGTCCTTCCAGTTTGCCCCTTGCCAAAACCTTATCTCAGACCCATTCAACATCAGCTCCTGAGGAGCATTCTCACATTCTTCCATGGTTTAGAAAGAGAGAATTTCAGTGACAAGAGGATTCTGAGAAATCAGGTTGCAGCATTCAAGCTGCTCAAGTTAGAGCAAGAGCAAGCAACCAAACAGGCAGGAGAGTGTCAGAGTGGTGGTGGTGAGGAGAGGAGCAATTCCAGCAGTGAGGACACAGCCACAACCAGCATGGCCTCAGACAATCCACACACAGTGGCTGCACTGCACTAAACAGAGCAAAAAATAGGTTTTCAAATTTTAGTGCTGCACTCTCATCACTGCAGTGAGACAATTTGGTCCTTAGACATTACAAATCAGACTAAGACAAGGCTGAAAGTAAACTAGTTTCAGACTGCCTTGGAGGAGGACTGGAGGTGGGATTTTTTTCCTATTGGATAAGATTACTCCCACCCCATTGACACATGTTGATGCTCATGTAAACTGGAATAATACAGATGGCAAATAATTTGAAGAGTCATCTGATGAGATGGCATGGGCACCACAAATGATATTGTTACCAAGTAAGTCTCTGCACACAGCCTTTGCAACCAGGACTTTCAATTACTCTCAGAGTCAACAGTACAGAGAAGGTTCATCTTCAATAGCTTCTCTTTTGGAACAAAAATGTTGACTGAAAACAATGCACAAGTGTTTTCAGAAGTGAACAATTGACTCATTTTGGCACCTGATCCCAAAACACTGTCAAAGCACCGAAATATTGAAATGAACATGAGGGTTGCATCACACAAGAGGAAGAGAAATGGGATTAGAGATAGAAGTTTTGCCACAAGGCTGTATTTAGACTGAAGAAAAAAAGCCAAAAGAACAAATAAAATTGTATTAATCTATTTTTGCCCAAAGCTGTAAAAAGCTCTCGTGTCAAAAACCATCCCTCTAAGTTACACTTGGTATCCCTGCTATATATTATATTAACTGCTTTTTATTAGCAGTCTTATTACTCTCGATATGCACAAGAACAGAGTGGTTTGCAAACAAACAGAACTGGACTGCAAAGAGTACAAACCATGGGAAATGTTACAAGTTATTTACTGGCTTGGTATAAATCTGCATATAGATTGAGGAAGTCACTCATAAAGCACCTCCAGGTGAGCCCCAACAGGCGTGATTATGGGGGCACTTGGAAGCTTTGTGTGCACACAATGGGCTGCTACAAACGGGAGGGAGCAGTTCAATTTGTCAAACACGCTTAGGCATCTCTATTTATTTGGGAATTATGGTATGGTATGTCTTGGAAGAAAAGGAAATACAGACCTTGGCTTACTGCTACAGAGTAAGCCACTGGAGTTCTTTGTAAAGTAGGATTATGCTGAGTTTAAGGATAAAAATCCCACATTCTAATGCGATTTAGGACACGCAACTCCCTATGCAAGTTCTCCCAACCTTGATCACTTTTTTAAAGCTGATTTTAGTTCTGCTGAGTAAATTATCCAAGAATCAGTCAGATTAGGGGGATAAAATGGAACTAGAGGGAAAGATAGATGCATTAAGAGCATTAGAACATAAAATCTTCAGTATAACTCCCAGTTTAGCTGAATGCTACTCCTTTTTAAATTGATGATGTAGCCTGTAAGGATGCCTTCTCACCTGCTGATGGAAACTACAGGTACTGCAAGGGAAATGAAGGGTACTTATTGTGTATAGCACAGTCAGTTCTTAAACACGCTTTCTTTTATGTTTGTAAGAGTTTTCATTCAGCAAAAGGAGAATAGTCAGGGGTAAGTTAAAATTTATTTGAAACCATAGCTCTAATTTATGCTTTAATCCAAGTAAAGCCTGGGCACTAACATGACAACCACGACCATGAATTTTGAAGGTTAGATTGTTATATAGTAACATAATTCCTTGCACTCAAGCAAAACTTCCTTAATTAAGATAGGAATGTTCTGTGGTTGTATGAAAGAGGATAGTCAGCCCAAATACACTTAATTTTTGCTATCTGTTGTATGATCTACACAAGACCACTTGAGTTCTCTTAAATATTTGCATCTCTAATTGAGAAGGCAGTATTTCTCAGGGAGATATATTAAAATAAGTCCTCAGCTTCATCTGATCACTGAATTATTATTATTCATGGGAGTTCTACTGTTAGTGTCACACCTAATGTAATCTCAAGCTATATTAATTAATGTAATTTTAGAGTGGGTTCCCCGTATTGCTCCTCTCCTCTCTCCTCATCCTGTCCCTTGTGTCATTTTGTCACCATGTTCAGCATGGATAAAATTGTCCTGTGGAATACAGTGTTTGACAAAATCAACCTTTTATGTCTTGGACTGTCTCTTAGCTGGGGCAGCTCGCCCATAAGGGAATTATTCCTTACCAGAGCTGTCATTAAGGATTCTGAACCCTCTACAGGTCCATAGTAGGTGAACTTACAAAAGTCAATAAGCCTCTGAGGGGACCTTAAGCTGTGATATGAGTATTTAATCCTCTGTTTCTTTTGGAACCTTTACACAAAGTGCTCAGCAGTTGAATTCTGATAAAATGAAAAGGTAAACTCTAATTAGAACAATGCAGTTCAGGCTTTTACATTAAGGTTGTCACAGCATTTTTAATATAAAAATCAATCCATGAGGGCTTACAGCTCAGACATGAAAAGGTTTCATGAACTTCACTGGGCTGGCAAAGTCTCTACCACATTGTAAAGCCCATTTTTTAGCCAGGTTTCATACAGAAATAAGGGTACAAGTGACACTGCATTGGCATGAGAGCTTGCCTTACCTAGCAGCTTTAGAACCCATTGATTATTTTCAACCAAGACACACCAAAAAAGTGCAGTGAGAATTTCTTCCCTGTGTTCTCTATAGATGTAGTTGTTGGGTAGAGAAGGTGCACACCAAAACACAGAGAAAACTGCAGCACAGAACTCACTCCCTGGTACAAGGGCCAGAATCCACTGAAGCTCACACCTTATGGACATTATTGCCAACCACAGAATGCACAAATGCAGAAAAGCTTTAACCATAGAAGCACTTGTTTAATATAAACTTTTTTTGTACAGAAAAATCCCCACAGAATTGAGTGAGGATTACAGTGGGATGGACTGTTTGGTGATACCTACACAAAACTTGCTTTACCAGGCACAGAACCTGCTTACCTTGAGTAGAGGACTGAACTCTCAATTCCAGTCTCTCTTAGACACTTATATTCTGCTCCTTATTTGTGAATTAAGATTTTGGCAAAGTTCATTGCCCTAAAAAAAAAAGGTGGTTTTTTTTTTTTTTTTTTTTTTTGGATCCTTTGTGGCCATGTGGCTACTGACATATGAAAGAAACCAAAATAAAAATTAAATGCATTAAGACTTTAAGACTTTCCTTAGAGGCAAGGGTCACACTTTTGCTCAGGATATCTGGGAGCTCTGAACCAGGACACGTGCGGAAATGAGACTCCTTTGTGCTGAGTCTATACAAAGTTAACATTCCAAAGTGTGAAGCTACTCAATAATACACAAAACACATCCACAACAAAGGTACATTGCTTCCTGGCAATGCTTTTCATCTCAAGCCTAATTACAATGTCCCAAAAATCTTCTGCTGGAACTCACTAAAATTAATTCCTTCCTAAATCTATTTCCCTTTAGGACTAAATGCATATATGCTTTTCTGGGACTTTAAAAATACTTTAAGCAAAGAACAGCTTTATAAGCAGAAAAAAAAAATCAGCAAATTAAGATCTAGATCCTTTCTGCTTTTCCATGTGGCTCTAGAGCTCTGACAGTTCCCCTTTTCTAATGTATAACTTTATGTAATACTGTGCCATTACAGTTGTTCTATAATTCAGTCTCCTGGGTAATTTGCTTTTCTTGTTTTGAACATGCAGTGAAAAATTAAAGAAATATTGATAATTACCCCTAAGACCTGAGATATGAGTGACTTGAGGACAAGCATAAAACAAAACAGGCTTGATGTAAAACTTTCAGTGAAAGGTTTCTTAAAAGAAAAAAAGATAATTGGAGAATAACAACACGGGTTTGGGCAAAAGAGGGAGGAAAGCAGATTAATTTTAGTCCTGTTTTAGATCACATGAAATAAAAGTGAAGCAGCACCCTTGAACAGTTAGCCTAGAAACATTAGGCCATTAAATTCTTTCTTGTTTCATCCTGACTCTCCTGTCGTCCTCTGGCTGTCCAACTATGTTAAATAAAATACTTCAAAGGAAAGTCTCAAGTGTTCAACAGCTGATTTTGCTCCCAGAGGTGCTGAACTGGCAAAAGTGGAAACATGTGGAGCAAATATAACTAAGCAGAAAGGAAGGATGGGCTACCAGAGCATTTCAGAGCAAGAAAATAAAATAGTAATGAATAGGCCTGGAAGATGAAGGGGAGCATGAACCAGGCTTCATTAGGAAGGCAAGGAATGGCAGGGATAACAAATCTACAGCTTCCTAATACACATCTAATTTGTGCAGATAAAATTATATTCCCCAGCATAAAAGGAAATAACACCTTCCCTCTGCCTCTGGTTGTGAATAAGGTGTCAGGTCGTTCAGCACGGGGTCTCCAGGGTAATAAAGGCTGAGGAGGGAGTGCTGCACAGTCCTGCACAGCCCAGGCACAGCTTTCTCATGGGATTAAGGATCTAGGTACCTGAATATCTGGGATAAAGCAGAGCTACAGTCACCCACCATTAATACGGTGTAATCCACCATCAGTGTAACCCACTTCCTTCAGAAAGAGTCATCCGTGCTCCTCAATCACACAAAAACCCCCAACCCAGACCAGATCCAATAATTCTGTGAGAGGAAGCACGAGCACAATCCTTTGGGCTAAATATTGCCCTGCAGAAAAGACCAGACCTTCGGGCAGAACTGGTGACACACGTCCCCACCATATCAAAAGGTCAAGTGGGAAAAGCAATTTATTCATGCACCACATTTCAGTGGCTACACATAAGATCATTACACATTTCTGTTGCAAAATATTGTTGATAGAGTGTCACAGAGTATTAGATTCCCTGTACCTTATTTATTATACATGTCCACATATTGTGATAATTGGGTTGAATAATATTTCATGCAGGCGAATGTGAAAATCATTTTTGTTGAATATAAAATTACTTATTTTGATTCTGCAGGGGTTTGTTTTGTCAAAACTCATGTAGCATTTAGGAAACTAATAATTGTTCAATTGTGGAGCAGAAGTGTAAAATTATCTTAACAGAAGTGCAGAGAATGAAAAGAACAATGGATCTGACCTCATTTGTTTGATTATTAATGGTGTTTCATCTAATTTACAAGGTCTAACCTTGTGTAATGCAAATGTAGAGTGCAAATCTATCTTTTTATCTCACAGTGACTAATTAGTTATGCTATATATCACCCTGGTTTTGCTCTAGTTAAGCAATGGGACAGAAATCTGCAGAAAAAACTCTCCAAAAATTTTTTTTAGAGAACACCATAAGATTAGAAAGACTGAAAAAATATGTGAAGATTATTTAATGTACTTTATAATTTGGTACAGCTCTCACTCCTCAGCTAAGGAAAACAAACCCATTAAATATTAGAAGTGAAACCTCGATGGCAATGCTGTCATTTACTCAGAAGTCTTTTTTTGTCTCTTCCTAAGACCTCACAGAGCCACCAGCCACTGGCAGGAAATGGCCCTGTGTTACATCAGTCACTTACAGCAGCCACTCAGGCTCCACACTATCAGTGACACTGCTTTTTGCATTTCAGGGAAAATCACCTTTTCTAACGACTAGCATAATCAGATTTAAGAGCTGAGGACTGTGAGAATGGTAAAACAATGCAGAACCTGCACCTATTCCCTCCACCACTGACACATAAAACACAGAGATGGGTTTGCTGGGAGACGTGAATAGGAGCAACAAGCCCTTCCCCGAGCTATGTGGGTTATGTGCACAGCAAGGAGCCAGGCACAGGGTGTTGGTTCCTCCCCCTGCCCCAGATTTTGTTGCATCAGACTTCAGATGTCTTTCACGACTTTGGTTTCTCAGGAAGTTTTGTAAAGTAAAAAATCCACACTTGCTCAGTTGATGGATTTTGTTCCTCCTGTAGTTAAACTACCATAACAACAGAGCAGGGCACACGCTGGGATCAGGCCAGCAGCCTCAGTTTGGGTGGTTTCTGTGAGGCATTGGCATACCAGCACAAGAGAAAACACTTCTCCACAAAACAATTAGGTAAAAATTAGAAGGTGATAAAATGGAAAATTAGTGTACTTAGACAGAATTTAGGACTGAAGCTTCTCTCCTTCCCATTAATTCAGTGATGGATTATACCACTGTGTCCTCAATACATTTGTTTTAATTAAAGAAAACTGAAGGATGGTCCGTGCTCATTCAATATTTTAGGTCAGCACCACTACAGAATGCTGTGCAAGTATATATCCTACCTATCTCTTCCCTTATACTCTAATGAGGTCATATATCAGTGAAAAGGGTGAAAAGCTCTAAATCTTTAGTTTTCAAACTGGTTTTTTTTTTCCTTTTAGAGTTTTCCTTCTGAAGGGACTGCCCACCCTCACCCCCCATTAACAACAAAGTCTTCTCCTCTCTTTTCACTCCTGTCTGACACCACCTAAAGGATCCAACAATGACAAGAGGAGACTAACCAAGATTCTTTCTGCTCCTTATCCATTTGATTTTATCTTTCTGTTTGATGTTTCTGAAGTTCCTAGCACAACAGGACACTGGCCCATGACAGCAACTCGGAGACACAACTATAATACAAATAAATAAGAAATGTTTAAGGATGCCTTCTTTTCAAGGAAAACTAAAAGGCTCCGAAATAACACTATTTTTCAAGTTTTACACTTATATATTCTCTTTAAGTCAATTTTTCTTGTTCTCTGGCAATTAGCTGTCTTCTCAGTCCTCGAGTCTGTCTGGGCTGCTGAGCTGTGACCTACTCGTTGTGGCTTCTGGACAAAGGGACCTGTCAAGGGCAGCCAAACCCGCCAATGCCACCCAGGAGAAAAATACTCTTAGCTGGTGATCACACACAAACAAACTCAAGAACCTGCTTCTAACACACTGTAACACCTACTGGGTTTTGCAAAGTCGTTTTCAGGTTGCTGTCATTATCACTATTGCTTTCATTAAGCTTGTGCTGCATTTATTTCCCTTTGCACCGTGCCATTATCAGTTATTTACACGATGCCACAGATTTCCACTGCACACAAAAAGTGGATGTTTTGAAGACATTGAACTAGAGCATATCAGAGGTGGGAGGGTAAGAGGGAATGCAGCAGAATGCAAAGGTGATCCACAGTCTGAAATCCTACACCCAGAGCACCAAACACCAGTTAAAGTACCACAGGCACACAGGAAAGAACTCAGGCTGGCAGCTGGAGCAGAGAGGTTTCTTCACAGAGAATAATGCCAAAAGGTGAGAGGCTTTTCAAGAGTGAGGTGTCTGTGGAAAAAGAAAGCCCACAAAAACACCAACACCACCCAGCCTGAAGAAAAAAACTCAAACAACCAAACCAAAAAAACTCCAACAACATCAGAAAATGTCCTTTGCATCATGTTTTGTTCCCTAGCACTGTGTATACGAGCTCCAGGGCTATTCCCTGGCAAAGGACTTCCATAGCTGCTTAGAATTTTCCTCACTGTAACAAGGACAGCCTTCAGCCTGCAGGGGAGTAAAAAAATCTTGCAATATCAGCAGATCAATACTCTGGTATTCAGCAAAATTCTGTTTCAATTTTTTCCCCTTTCTCTTCCATCTCTGTTGGCCAGCATGTTCACAATTCTCTCTTCCTGACCAGAAATCCACAGAATTCTCTATTCTGAAGCCTGATTTTTTTTTCAGACACCCAAGAGGCTCACTTACCTTCATATTAGAAATGCAGAGTATAAGACTATCTTTATTTTTGATCACTTTGAGCACAGAATCACTTGCTTTGCCAATGATTTCATTCATATCCTGGCAAGCATGGTCCCTCTCTCTCTTTCTCAGCCTAGTTCACTCCTCTCTCTATGAACAAGTTATCAGTGCAATTTTTATCTCCTCATCCATGAGGGTGATCCTTTTTCTTTGAAGAAAACAATTCTCTTTTCCTCTGTAAGGGCCCATCAAACCCTGACCACACCGACTAGCTCTCAGTTAAGGAAGAGTGAGGATAACACGTAGCTCCATAACACAGCTCAGCAGGAGCTTGGTTTCCCTTCTGCTTCTGAAATAATCACATGGCATCTGCCCTTCACAAAAAGATGTGTGTGGATTTGTTTTATTTTACCCATCTGTTCAGATACTCTACTATCTAGAGAGAATGTCTTAAGATCATGCAATATATCTTCATATGACTGGATGCTGTGCAGTAATTCTAATTAGAATCTCCTCAATGCTGCTGCTTTTGGATGCTTCAGCCACTGAGCTTCATTTTGCTTGCCCTTCTCAAAAAAACACACAATAGGAATAGGAGAAGGTCAGAAGATAAAAGGAAAGTGATCAGAGACTCAGGAAAACACCTACTTATGAGACTGAGCTTACAGAGATATTTACAACAAGCAACATTAAGAAGGTTGGCAGAATATACCTACTTATCTTATAATATTATGGAAGAGGTTAAAAAATTCCACAGAAGCAAGATATTGATAATTAATGAACAATCCTTTGTTCTTAGTTGTCTAAATTGATTCTAGTGTTTTAATAAAAATAACTTAAATAAATTAAACCCCAGACAAAAAATAAAAGACTTAAGGAAAGGAAATGTTCAGTTAATTTTGACAGGCTGTTTAGGCACCATGGTGCTCGTATTCAGAAAGCCCTGTTTATAATGGTGCACATTTCCAAACACCAGCCCCTCAGAGCTGGGTATTTTGGAGCACTCTGCTGTGGTGTCCTGGCTCTGTTAGCTCTTAATTCTAAACTTTAGATCAAGGTTCTGGTTTTTTTTTTTTTATTTTTATTTCAAGGTCTTTGCTAAAACATCTGTATAACACAGTGCTGCTCAGTCCCATTTATTTGTGCTTATTATCTTAATTATTTTTGCCAGGAAGACTGACAATTATGCATTTGCAGATGTAGTAGATCAAAACCCCCTGAACACTCTGGTGTTTGCTCTGGGCTTATTACTCCCTGATACTTTTGCTATCAGTAGAATTTGCTTGTTTACCATTGCTATCTCTATTTAGATCATTTATTTAGATGAGAAACAGTGAGGAGCTGCACTTCTGACTCCTGGGAGGCCTCATTTGTTATCTTCTCCTAAATGAACAGCGGCTACTTTACTACTGTTTGCTATTTTAAGTCAAAGCTCGCCTCACACCTGTGTTCTCACTTACACTTCACACAGATTTGAGCTTAGAAAACATTAAGCTGTTCCAAATTCAGCAAATGGGTAAAAGGTTTCCAGAGGAAAGAGAAATATTAAATTCTGGGCCAATGAGGAGAAGCATTTGGCTTTTACAAGTTGGAAGAGGAGTCATTATATTGCTAGCAAATAAGGGAAAAGAAAAAATTAAAAAGAAAAGGGAAAAAAAGAAAAATAACAGCTTAGGAAATTTGCTGTGAAACTTCTCTAGCAGAGAAGACAAGTCATCCTCAGCAGAGAGACAAGTGTAAAGCAAGAAAGTAATTTTATTTGGAGGCCAGGTACAGTTCCAGGGAAATGAGTATTCCTTACCTCTAATGTTTCAGTCTTTTTAGAGGTTGTCTTTGTTTCTTTTTAGAGGAAGTAGCTGAGCGCACAGGAGAGTTAATAAAGCTGGATTCATAGAGATTTCTATTTTGTGATGGGATTTGACTGAAATTTATTACAGTGTAAACTCTGAAACTTTGGTGGGAATCTTGCTGTGGGGAAGGGAAGGAGAAGGGAAACTCATTCTTAATTCTAGCTGCTATTTTCAAGTAAGCATGTTTAAACTATTAATTCTCCATCAGACTTGGCTGAAATAGGCTGATGCACTCAGAATGGAACATCATCATAACAGATAGAAATCATGATTAGATGAGACAGTTCCTAAAAAAACAAACTCTTGGAAATTAAAAGAATTAAGCAGCAATGCCAAAAAGCACTGTGAAATCAAAGGTACAGCTTTGGTCATGAGTCAACCCACCCTCTCAAATAGCTTAAGGTTTGTTTTTTCATGCTAACTGGATTAACTCGCCTCAACTGAGGACATCCTACCCAGACCTAACTTTAAAATCTCCAGCTGAAGCCCCAAAGCTCTAGTCCTGACTCTAGGCTCTTGGCATTTTCTCATGATGCACCTAATTCTACCCATCCATCAACTGATTTGAAACTCAAACTTGCCATCCTGTGTAGATCAGGCTTGTAGGAAATTACATCCACCTGGTCTTTAGAAAAATCACATCATCCTGATGACTATTTTCAAATTATAAGCTACCATAAATATAAGGATTTCATGGTGGATCAGGGAGGGGCAAGTAATTTACTTTTTACTACTTTCTGTAGTTCGCAATCCCATATCAACCTATTTATGTTATGCTTAGTATGGCCAGGTATAAAGGGGGTTTTGTTTGTTTGTTTTAACAGCAAAAATTTCTAATATTGAATTTCCCTCTTCTAAATTTATAATTTCAGAAAATAGGACAAAACCAATGTGTGAACAGGACTGGACTTACTGTACCCTTCATTAAAACAGCTTCAGGTAAATTAGTGAGGTAATTAAGAACTGCACTTTGAGTGCCACATGGCATTCGGGTGTGCAGTGAGCTGGCAAGCACAGCAGTCTCCAGAACACCTTAATTGAAGCAAGGAGATTGCCCACAATTAGTGGTTTCAGCCACATCCCCAAGGGTCTCTGCCAGAGAGGCAGATCCTGGCTCCCACGGGCTCTGTTGTGCCTGTGAATGTGGTCAATTGTCACCTTCATTGGAACAAGAGAAGTAACACAGAAGACTGGCACAAAGGGCTTAGAAGAAAGCATTGGTGGCCAACTTGGTCTCCATCTTCAGGGCAAAGAAGCAATTTGCTTTTCTGCTCTCAAACACCTTACCTCGACCCAACTCCTGTCACAAGAACTCTTTTTGCCATTGTGGAAAACATATTACAAGTATTAAAAGATCCTTCTTATTTGGGATGACTCTGTAGGAAAGTGTAAACCTGACCACTAGCATTAATACTACATGGAATTTTCTGTATTAAAAAATACTGCCTTTTCCTTTACACAGCTCTTCTCAGCCTTTATATTTTTCATATCAAGGATTATCTCAGCCCTTTGTATTTTTATGGAACAACACTACATTGAAACAAGGATCATGTAGATCTAATATTCTTTCTCTTCTGTGTCATTGCTTAATTGCACCAAATACCTGCATAAAGTTCTCTTCTGTCACAGTCCTGGACCTTTCAAAAAGTATTTCAGCAACCTATACAACTGTGACTTTGTTTGAAGAACCTGATAAGTAGATCACAATTGTTCTCAAGACATTTTTAAAGCACACTGAATGGAATCTTAGGACACTGAATATCTCCTGCAAACCAGAAGCACCGTAAATATTACAAACAACTAAATGGTGCTTGGGTTACACAAAGTGTAAGATTTAAATCCTCAGGCCACAGGTCCCTGGTGCTCCTTACAGATGCTTTCCAGCTTTGTTACTGTTTAAAGAACTACAGCTCAACTGTGGGGCATTGACATTAACACTGCATCCAGATGTTCTCCTCTGATCTTTGTTTAAACATTGTCTAACTTCACAGTGTAGCATACTGTATGACAAGGACTACCCTATCATATGAACCCAAGTGTGGAAACTCTCTCTTTTCCAAAAATCTTCAAAATATTGTAGGAAAATACAGTGGGGTCTCCCTGAGGGCAACAATTGTCCTTAAGCTAGGGGTTGACAAATCTCTACAGTGAGAGGTGACATTAAACTGCTAAGTTCTATCCAAAGAGGCACATGCACTGTGGTTAAGACTTTTCTTTTTTTCTCTGTGGATAAAAGAGACAAAGGGATGCAGGGCCTGCATCGGCAGGCTACAAAGCTCTCAGGCAGCAAGTCACTGGAACAAGGAGAAAAGGCTCTGCCTCAAAACTTCTTGGAGCAAGAAGGAACACTCCAAGCTGACTGCAGTGCTTTCCACAGCATATCACGACTGACTTGAAATCATTACTGAAAGCCAGGCCACCGCTATCGACTTTGCAATTACTCCATGTCTCAGCGTTGGTGCGGTGGCAGCCCGGATCGACAAAGAGTAGCTAAAACTGGCTCTGGGCTTTTCTATCTATTGGTCTTTGTTAATTGCATTTCTACTTTCTTTATCACATTTGCTTCTAAACACTCAGCAGTGCCGAGGCTGCTGACAGGGCAAGGAAGTTTTGTCCTAAGTTCACAAAGAAGCCTGTACAAATCAGGCTCCAGGCTCGGTGCCGCATTATGCGGCTCCTCTCACCGCGGAGGCAGAAAAACAAAGCAGAGCAACTCTTGGCAGTGATCCTAAGAATGCAGGATGGAGAACAACAAATGCCTCCAGGGACATACTGATACATGAAGTTAACTAGCACCTGAAAAGCCCCACACCTGTGATCCTCCCACTGCTAGAAGCAGCGCTGTGTTGACTCAGAGCATTACTCAGTCGCACGGGGATTCATCTCACCTAATCTGAGGTGTTTACAAAGTAGGTACTGACACCTCAGTTAGTTATCCGTGTATAACCAGTGGAAGACAGCTGACACTTTTACTACAGCATGGATCATCTTGTCCAAAGAGGCACATCTAAAATAGGTCAGAGGAATCACAGCCTGGAAGCAATGATTTCTCTCCATTTTTTATAAAGAACTCTGGATGAGAAGATGCCTTGAGAGGTGTAAGGGCTTTTCAGAGAATGAAGTCGAAAATGAAACTCAAGATGTCAAGCCTATTTATGTCAATAAATAAATTAGTCTATTTTCCATTCACCACGGGGTATGGAAGAGCAAAATCATATATGATTTTCTTTATCGTGTTATCTCAGCTTGTCATTCTGCAATTTCTTTGTGACACACAAACACACCAGCCCAGAACATACCTGTCACGGAGCAGAGCACAGCTCCCTGGCTTCACACTGTTAGCTCAGAGAAAAAGAAAAGAGCTCCATTCCATATCGTGCTCCTTTTTCATACTCCTGTTCATACATAGCTACAATAACTATCCGTGTGTAAAAGAATATGGGAAAACTGCTCTTACAGATCACAAAGCCTGACTGCCAAGAATAGAGTACATCTGTGACTACTTTGAGGTGGATGTATGCTTCTATTTCTCAACATTTATATCAAATATAAAGTGTTTCACAAAAGCACAGCTCCTGTCTTTTAGCAGAAATTCACAGTTTGAACCTCCCCTGCCCTACCCTTGGTGTGGTTGTTCCCCCTAGTGCTGACCACAAGGCATCCCCTCACCTGCACAGCTGGACACAAGCTGGACACAAGCACCTGTGCTGGCAGAGGCAGCCTCCCTCAGGAGCCACGAGGGCTCTGAAGTTGTATTTCAGTATATATTGTTTCCTCTAAATTGGATCAAATTTGTTTCTGCTGAAAAGTGCATCGCTTCCTAACTAGCCTGACACCTGAACAGACTGAATAAAGTCTCTTAGGGGAGAATTCTATGCTATATCTTACACACCAAGAGCATTCCTGAGTATGTAGATCGTGTTCTTGGATCCTATCAGTTAAATAAGGGGAAGAATGGTGTTTCCAGTAGTGCAGCAGGCCCCAGAACCGTGCTGGAATATTATAGCCAGGATTAACTCAGATGCTGATTCGGCTCTTCCCTCTAAATCCGATTGCTCAGTTTTGTAGTGGTGGGCCAGGATCATTACAATTTTGGTGGAATTTTCTGTTGTTTGGAAAGGGTTACATATAATAATAGTGTTTTATGAGATACAATTTCTTGCAAGTATGGGAGAATCAGGCTACAAGAGATTTGGGGCTTTTCTTTAAACAAGGAACACTGTACTCTGAGCAAGAGGGAATGTTGCCATTATCCACTGGGACTCAAGGATCCTGTGGTGCTAATATACCACCTCTGCCTCTCTTAGAGCTGTTGATCCTGTATCATGAGTATAATGTACATTTATGCATGTGACACTACAAGGACAAGCAGCACTTGTACTGGCTTACGTGCAGTGACACACAGATTTTGATAAAGCTTTGCTCTAGAGAGGGAAAACTGACTCTCCACACCAACCCTCTGCCATGATTCATCCAGATGTCCTCTTACTCCTAAACCAATTAGTCCTCAGAAGATTAAGTAGCACAGCACAGGCAGAAAGACTAAAGGATTGGGATGCATTATTTAGTTACGACTCAGTGCCTGAGCTCTGCTGTTTTCATATTCCTAGCCTGCAGCAGAAAACACCTCTAAATGCATTAGCTGGAATGAATGGGTTGAACTTAAGTTGTTGCTCCTCATGTCTGTGAAACAGGAAAAGTACCACAGCTTAGCTGCTGTGAAATAACCAGCAAAGGTTTGGATATCTGAGCACACAGACACACAGTGAGTGGGTGAGTGATACAGACAGATATTCCTCACTGCCTGAGGTGATGTGGTGGCTGTAACCTGCCTTTGTTCCCAAAACAGGGGCAGCTTCAGTCAGAGCTTGAATATTAATCAATGTGTTTTGCTCAGGTGCTCACTTATTAAGCTTCTACTTAAACCTAAAAGAGATAAACTTTTGACATGGTTCAGATACATTCCTTTACTACATCCAGGCCTTTTTTTTGTGTCAGCACACCTTTCTTTGATTGTATTGCTTGTGTCAAGGCTTTTGGAATGCCTTCCACCCAGCAGCACAGGTGCCCTGAGCACTGCACCAGTGCAGCCCTCACCGAGTCAGGCAGCAGCCTTTGGAGGGACTAGTTGCTCCCTAGCTCACCAGTTTCATAAGAGTAGCATAAAAGGTAGCATTTAATCTCTTAATAAACCTGTCAGAGGTAAACAATGCTTTACTACTTTCTTCTTAAGGACACTAGAGACACTCTCTGAGGGAGAGATATAGATTTAAATGAAGTAATCTCTTAAACTACTCTCCATCTTCCATAAGAATAAATCTGCTTCAAAGGGCTCTGACAATATGACTGGTTTGGGGATTGGGGCAGGAGGGAGGATGAGAAGGGGAGAACAAAACAAGATCATTCCCCAAAACCAAACAAGATTTCCTTTCTGACCTCAGACACTGAGAATACAAGATTCTCTCTATTGCTTCCAAGCACTTTCCTATCCTACGTGCTGTGGTGCTCCGAACCGTGGCTGATTTTTGTTGCTTCAGAATAAGGCAGAAAAACAAACAGGATACAGCCGAGTACATGCTGGAGGGGAAAAAACATCCTTTTAATGCAGTAGGAGACTAAGGCACAAACAGTGGAGTACAGAATCTCAGCCTGAGTCTCTGCAGCTCTGTGTAAGGTATTATACAAATGAAAAACGAGTTTAAAACAGTGCTGCTATTTTGATCAGATACGACAGTTCACAGGTCAGGGCACTGGTACTTATTCTCACACAAGATACAGGTGATTCAAAATCTGGTCCAGCCCAACACATGCTCCCTTTCCAAACCTGGATCAATTCTTTCTTCCTGTGACAACTTCTAAAGCTTCAGCTTTTTTTTGATTCACCTCTGAAGACATCAGCTGTCTCTCCCTGCTACTCATTTGCTAAGCCACGAGATTCTTCTGAGCCAATGCCCAAGCTGCACCTCCAGCACCGTGCAGGGGAAGCACCAGGCTGACAGAGAGCTGTCTGTGGGACACAGAGGTGGCACTGCCATTAGGGGCCATCAGGAAAAGCTCACAGCAGCTTCTGTCTGCACACATTAACATCCTACTGATCCAGCCACTGCTTCTGTGCCTCTGAGTCACCTGGATTGCTATGGATTACCATCCCTCAGGAGATTCAGGATGGCATTCCCATTATCCACTTAGGTACATGCATTTACTGTATCATCTACTTAACTTAAGCTGGTCCTACCCACTGCCATTACTCTGTGTTATGAATACTGGAGTTGATAGACATCAACCTGCCATTGCTCTCTCTTCCAGGGCATGGGAAATCAGGAAGTGCTGCAACATTTAGCTCAGGGCTTATGAAACACCCTGAAATGGCAAAACCTAGGCTTTGAAATTGGTTGGCTGTAACTTTGATTCCTTGGCTATTAGTAAGTAAGCTTTACTTGTTTCAGTACTGAAATGTCAAAATTCTCCACAAAAAAACCACTTGCTGTAAATCTAAACCAGACTGGGAGAACCAGACATGTTCCTGTCACTCCAGCATTTTGTTAACTTGGTCCAGTGAAAGACAGGACCCAATTTCCACAGCTTTCCCACCCACGTGTGTAATGTGTCACTTAGCACAATAAAGTTATGAGTCACAACAACAGTAGTTTGCATTTAAACAAATGGCAGGTGTAATATCTACATTATTATCAAATCTATTTTGTTAGAGACAGATAAAATGGCTAACTTACTACACAGAGTTGAAGACCATGAGCCACAGTGCAAGACATTCTGCACTCAGTTCTAGAACGTTATTCCAGTTTCAAGACATGCCTGGTTTTAAAATGACCTACTAAGTGACACTACCCCATTAGGTTTTCCATAAAAATCACCTTATTACCTCCAAGTGCTGTTCTTTTCCCGATGTCATAACTCGTAGACTGAATACCTCTCGTGAAAGGACAAAGTTATTCGCTATTTCAAAATTCTCTCTATAACTTTTAATATTACCTTCATGGAAAATTTGACAAAGTTGACAAAGTCTTCATCATGTGTATTAGAATGGCCTAAGGAGCTATGAAATAACAACCAAACTGTTCCAGGCACTGTTTGAAAAGGCAGAAGGACCACAGCCTGAAGAATTTTAATTTAGAGGGAGAGGAAAAAGAACAACAACACACATAGGAGGGACACATGCAACACACAAACAGAATGAACAAAATACTCATTATTTTACAGCTTTTGGAAGCAAAAAGGTAGCTGGGAAGGCACAAGGTTCTGAGGGAAGCATGGGAAATGATGGCAGGGCAGGAAAGGCACAGATCTAAACTGGGGGGAGGTACTATAAAGAGCAATGAAGCTGTAGGAACATGTGTGCTGAGCAGAGCCAAGGCTGTACAAAATCCTCTGTATAAATTAGGTATTTGCTGAGAGGGAGGAGGAATTTTACCTTGAGGGAACATACCCCTTCCTCCTGTGGCTTTTATTGCCACACACGGTGTCCTGTGTTATGGAATTTCCCTTTGGTCAGCTGGGGCCAGCTGTTCCAGCTGTGTCTCCTCTCAATTCCTTGTGCCCCTGCAGCCTCCTCGCTGCTGGGACAGCATGGGCATCAGAAAGGGCCTCGAGGCTGTAAAAGCACTGCTCAGGTTTTACTAAACTAAAACGTGTCTGCTAACGCTGCTTTCGTCACTAATTCAAAACTCAGCACCACACAAGCTACTATGAAGAAAATTAACTGTGCCCCAGCCAAAACCAGTACAAATGTCTCTGCAAGGCAGCAGTGTCCATGTGATCCCACAAACACACACCTAAAGAAGGAATTGGCGAGCCCAGGACTATTGTCTTGTCATAGCCCAGCACTGCATGCTAGTCCCACAACCTGTTTGATATAACTAATAGGAAGGGGATGCAATCCCTCTTGTCCTCAGTGGTTTGCTTTGAAATCACAAACACTGCCACCAGGAAAGCTGGAAGCTGCAGAGTATTTTACAGGATGGTTCCTGGGCTCTCTGCATGTATTTATCTGTGTGTAGTACAACTAGTCATTAAAAAGTCTGTCCCCTTCTCAAGTGAAAAAATATTTAGTTTCTCTGGCTTATGACAGTCTTTGTAAAGAGCAGTGCTATATTGATTCTTTCTTCAGTGTGTATACAAACTCATTTATAATGTTGTGACCTGCACTGTAGAGCACAAATTTAAAATGACCTGTACATATTACTTGGTAACATTTGGATTGCAAGTTAAATACTCCCTGATTAAACATGAATGCTTTTCCCTGGGAGTACGAGATATCTTATCAGAAAAGCCTTCTTATCAAATTCACCATCCTGGAGGCAGACACATTCTCTTGCAGTGCTGGGAGTTTATAATGATAAAATTAACAATGTTGTATTTCCCAGTGAAGTCAGCAGTAGTGCACTGCATCCCACCATTAATCATTAGAGCCAGTTCTCATAACAGAGCCACTTGCTGGCCCTCAGGCACCTGCATCACTCCCCAAGCAATTCCAGTCCCCAGCAATAACTTATCGCAGAAGCCAGGGATCAAGATTAAAAACCCGGTGAATAATGGGAGACTGTGTGCACCTCTATTCCTCTGGTAGATACAAGCAGGCTAATAACCTCCTTAAAGGGGAAGCAAATCATTCCATATTTTTCACTTTATAGACAAGCCAGAAAAGACCTGTATCTACATCTCAGTAAAATTTATTGTATTGTTTAAGTTACTTGTTTCTGCCTTGTGCAAGGCATCAGCATGCATAAAACATTGGTGGGGGAGGGCCCTCTGTGTAGCACTGCTCCAAGCACACTGCATTCTGCTTACAATAAAAACTGCAGGGGAAGGAAATTTTCATTTAAATCAGAAAATCAGAAATATTACCCGTTTTGTAAAAGCATTTGGGCAAGCAGTATAATCAGAGGCCGGATTTTCAGCAGGCAAAAAATGGCTTGAATTGACATTTGTGCCATAGAGGTGATGAAAGAGCCCCTGAAAATGCATTTCAGCCATGGCTTCTCCCCCTCTCTCCTTCCCAGTCACAGGGCACAGCAGTAAAATACTGTTTGCTGCAGCTGAGATCAGTGCAATTCTCTGGGAAAGAGTCTGCTGCAGTGGATGCAGCTCACAGCTTGCTAAGCATGCAAAAGAGACTGGCAGCTCTGGAAATACAAATGGGCTGTGTTATAGAAACATTCCTGGGGATCTCACCTCAATGTCCCTGCTGGGAGGACAAAAAGCATGCATACACCCACCTAAATATGTATGGAGATAGGTACAGCTATTTACAGAGAGATTCTTTTCTCCTTCAATTCAGCATCAAATATCTTTCCATTTTTGAGACCACGCTCAGAGGTTATTCCAGATATTCCTATTTTTACTTACAAACCATATGCAGCTTTTAAATCGTGCTTATTATATTGTTTATTCAAAGATTAATCTGGAAAATTAGTGCTACAGTACTTTGAAAGGAAGGAAAGGAAGCAGGGTCTGATGAAAGAAGCTGAGACACTGTGCTGCTCCTTTTCTCAAGAATTTCATATCAAGTTTTCACTTTTTTGGAGGTTACTACAAAAGGAGTGCTTGAACTCCTGAGATAAAAACAATAACTACTATACTTAGAATAATTAATACTTGCTATAGATTTTGTATGAGGTGAGCAGAGAAAGAACTTCAAGTGTGGCATTGGAGAGAAAGAGAATGCAGGGAATTTCAGAAAGGTAAATGTAGAATTGCAGTGGTAAAAGTATGCAGTTTATTCAGTGCTCTTTGGCCCACCTGTACATGGTGCCTCAGTCAACAGCAATCTCAGACAGCACACTGAGTTGGAGCAGCCCAAGGTATCACTGCATGTTTGAGAATAAAGTGTGAAGGAAATATAACTGAGTCACAGTCGGGCTGATTTCAGAATGAAAACTACATGGACACAGAGGAGAATTCTCTGTCATGTTGGATCTAATCTGCCATTTAGACTACGTGAAATGTTAAGAATTATGGAAACTGCAAATTAATCTTTAGAAGCTGAAACACAGCACTAAAAAAATCTGGGAGAGAAAGGAATGAATATCAAATATGACCACAAAAATTTGTCAAGTGAGATTAATCGTTGAGCCTAGTTACAGATTCTTAGTGTTCGACTGTTTTCCCAAGAGTTTTCATGAAACATTTATTTTTGATTGTCAGGTCTCAGGAATCCTGCCTCGTTTTCTCATCTGCTAAGAATATAAGTTCATCATGGTTATAAAACCTTGATACCCCCAAAAGCTTCCCAAGCATACAGGCAAACTAGATAAAAGTCATTACAACTTACCGATATATCTGTAAACTACATAAAAATCACATTATGCTTAATGATTTAGAAATGAACAACAATGCATTAATGTAGTGGATGCATTTCTGAATGTCTGCATCTCTGAATACCATGTGATAGAGTGGAGTGTCAAATGATACAAGCCAAGTGCTACTGCCATCACTTCAAGAGGTGATTAGAAACAGGGACGATGTTAGACTCTGAAATGTGTTGAGATCAGTCCAAAACATGAAGTAAACAAAAAGAAAAATTACAGACACTTATTTCCACCCCAAAATCACATAAGATGTCAGTGTTCTGTTTTATGTTCAGTTTGTGCCAGGGTGGGAAACACCTGCAAGAATTCTGATTAATGATTTTTCCTGATTAACTCTGACAATAATTCATCTTCCATAAAAATTCAGTCCTTCCTGATTTGATCTTCATTCTGATAAAAGAATTAAATTCCTACTATTATAAATCACGTTTCAGCAAAATATCTCTACTGACCCTTTCTTGGAATCCTGTGATTCTTATTCATATTACAGAAGCCTGTTGTAGAGGGAAGAACAGAGAATAGTGCAAGTCATAAAATTGCTGGGATTTTAAAATGCACCCATGAATGCATGTCAATCACTTTACAAACATCAGAACTGGTGTCAGCTGGAGGCTTTAGAGACATCGTGCTGTTAGCAGCTTCTCCTCAAGTTCTTGAAGGTGGGAGGATCAATGAGAGGATGCTTCAAAAGCTGGGTACAAGTGATGTACATACTACTGATGGGAACAGCAGAGGAGCTTTGGTCATGTCTTAAGGAAGAAAAGTGACAGTCTCAAAAAAATTTCTACAGGATTGTGCTTCAGAGAACACAGTTCACATGTGGATGAAGAAAGCAGCACAGCAAACCTTTTTTACAAGTTTGTGGGTTAGTCTGATAGCAAAGGGTTTTATTTAAGAGAAAGAACTGGCTTTCTAACCATGCCCCCTGGGGTCATAGAGGTTTGTAAATTAAATCTTTATATCTGATCAAATGATTCATTAAGGACATCGCCACATAGTGGGATCTGTTTTCCATTCCTGAGCTGATTTTTGCCATGCAGAACTCAAGTGCCAGAAAGTCCTGTACCTTCCATTTCAATGTTTATTTTGCACTACTTTCATCGGCCTCTGCCTATTTATCACCTTGAAGACCTGTCCTTTTGCTGACTTTAATGATAAATAATCAATAGCCCCCTTGCACTGTCACTACCAACTCATTCACATGCAGTGGGGACTAAGCCAGATGGAACTCGCTGCTGTCCAGTGCAAGAGCAAGAGATGGCAAGCACGAACCAAAGTACAAGATAACCTATTTAAACATCACAAAAAGCTTTTTTTCTCGGGGGTGGTTGAACACTGGAACATGCTGCCCAGACAGGCTGTGAGTTTTTTCATTCCTGAAGCTATTCAACACTCGTTTGGACACTGCCCTACACAACCTGCCCTGTCTGACCCTGCTGTGAGCAGGAGGGTTGGACTCGAGGGTTTCCAGACATTCCTACCAACCTCAACCATTGTGTCATTTTGAGACTCTATAAAAAGGCTTTATTAGTTGACACTTTGTGACTCACCCTGGTCCCATGCCTTTGATTGCAGACCTGAGAGATACCTGTGATTACAATCAAAATGTACAGATCCACGTTCCCTCAAGCGTTCCTTCTCATCAAGCAGCTTCCAGCACACACCCCTCACTCAGATCCAAAATAAGCCCTCCTGCCTATGTGCAGAGCTCCACAGAGCTACATCTGTCATCCTGGGACCAGCTGCTGGAGGCTGACACAGCTGGAACAGCTGTTCTCCACAGGAACTCCATGTATGGGACAGCGGGCAGAGGGCAGCCTAAGCCAGGCTTAGGCAGTGATCCACTCACAAAGTGTGGGAGACACTCATGACACATCACTGCTGCTGGGGACAAAAATGTGCAGTGTGCCCTGGCCATAGAGCAGACACATTTGTGAGTTCCAGAAACAGGGATGAGGAAGTGAAGCTGATTTAAAGATACAGGACAAGTATCAGCTAGACCTGACTTAAGACTGGAAAAAAATAAATTTTGGATTAGGGAAACAACTGACAATATGCCAAGCTCAATCCTCTTTCTACAAATATACCAGAAGGGGGTTAAATTTAAGTAAATGCCCAGGCCTTGCTCAAGGTGTTGTTAATTGTCTTCTCCAAGAGAGATTCTAAATCAGCAGAGCAGGAAGAGACAAAAATGCAACAGGAGAGACAAGGAGAAACTCCACAGTCACAGACAGTCAAGACTTCCAACACTTCGGAAATTCAAAGCAGAAGTGGAAGAGGCAGGCTGTGCGTTATGTTACGGAGGGAATAGTGGATTTGAGTAGATGGACAACAGACCAGAAGAAATCTGATTGTGACTACTCTTACAAAAGATCTGACATTGGAAAAGTCCCCCCTCCCCCTTTCTAAGACAAAATGTTTCATCCCATAGCTCCTTGCCCAATACAATTCACTATTACTCCCTTTGTTCTATGAAAACAATAATTTACTTAAGACCAGGTATTCGATGACTGTATTTATGAGCTAAAATTTAGATTCCTTAGATTGATAGAAGAGTTTCCTTAATTGGGTTATTTTTTCTGTAAATTGGTCTAAACATATCAAAAACACTTTAGTACTGTTGTGGCACTGCTCATGGAGATTTAAACAAAACGCTGCAGTAAAGTAAACCAAAATGAAGACATACATAACATTCGACTTTTCATGAGGAAGCAAAAAGTTGGAATTATTCTACTAGGTTTGACTGTGTGCAAAAAAACCCAATAAAACCCCAAACCAATATAGGCACTATAAGAATGAAATCAACAGTTTAATCCCAAAAATGTTTCTGCACATGAATAATTAAAAGACTCTAGAGTAAAATTATTCCTGTTCTGGACTCCACGCACAAGTATCAGGATGCAAAAACCACAAGTTATCATCTCATACTGAAATTTACAGTTTTATTTTGCCTATTTAAGCTTCCTAAAATTCCTGCTGATTGCAATGAGGAGTTTCCAGGAGAAGTTGATCAGTATATGATGATGCCATTCAAATCCTGCCTGTTTTGGTTATGGAACACATCATTTGAGAGAACATCTGAATCTTATCAAGTCCTACCTCATATTTAGGTACAATCAAACCCAACGCACTTAGCCCTTAGCGTTAAAAAATTGTATTTCATCTGCTAATGCTTTCCTTGACACTGCTTAGATTAAAAACATCTCTAAAGGAAACAGAATATGAAATTTCAATAAAGCCATATTCTTTGTAATAGTCCCTAAACAATGCATGCAGAAGATCAAGCTGTTGAGCACAAGCACCTCTTTGTGAAGGCCCTCAAATGCGTGAGCAGTTCTTATGAGAGGAAAAACACAGACATCAAAGGAACACAACCAGTCCTTAGCCTCGAATAAGAATACTTTAATTCTACCAGAATTGCTCAGGTGCAAAATGTCATTCAACTCTTTTCCTCTTTCAGGTGGCTTAATTTTACAGAAACTTTCTCTTCAATTTAGAAGTGATGTGACTTTAGAGAGAAGAGGGATTTGGGATTTTTTAGTGTGTTATTAAGCCATGAAGAGTCAAACATTTTGCTGAGTTAAGGTGATTCACTACACTGCCCTGCTTAAGCTCAATATCTATTTCTGTGTTGCCTATTTTAATCTTAGTTGCAAGTTAAACTGACATTGCTGGAGCTCTTTCCTAAGGGTTTCCAACACATAAGCTAAATTGCAGTGCCTTGTAAATGGGGTTTTGTCTGTTCAGCAGAGGGATAGCGATTGATTAAGCTTCAGTGACTTGTCTTTGGATATGAATTCTTAAAGACACTGATCTGCAAAATCAGAAACCCAGTGATAGGTTACATTGGTAAATATTCCAGCACAGGGTTCCTGCAATTAGTGAAAGTTGTGCCTGAGACAGAAGGGCTGATCCAGCACTCCGTGTTCATAGAGGGCAACAATTTTATTCTCTTTAATATTCCACCATTTGGAAGAACGGAAATACATCTAACTGATCTGGTTTCACCGACGTTTAAAGGACTTCAGTCTCCAAAAAGGCAGATATTTTTAGCAAAGTATTTGTAACTTCAACAAATTGTAGAACTAGTGACAAAGTACCCTTCTGAGATGACTTAAGGCACTGAGGAAATACAAATGAGTTTACTGAACTCCACAACCTGATGGCTGATGAAAGACAATGGCAGAGAAAGGTGGGCCACAAATTGCTTTGCATGGCTCAGGATGTGTGATTCCACTCAATATTTTAAAGAGAAAAGTATATTTCAGGGTTGAGCCAATTTTGAATGTAAACTCAGACTCCGTCCTTCCAAGACTATTATCCTTATGAATACACCCTGGAGTACATTGGTTTTGTTTTCTCTTCTGAGCAGCAAACTTTGATACAAGCAGCTTGTGAATCAATAAGCAACTTGTTTTGTGGCCTCCCTGTGCATCGACTCACAAACCATTTGTCTGCTTGTAAACACTGTAATAAAAAAATTATCACTTAATAATGCACCATTACATCACCAGTAGCCAATCAGAATGCTGAGGAATCACAATTTTCTTCTCTCCATATATCACCTGTACATTGCAGTTCATTCAATTTCATAATAAATCAATATATATTTCTTCCCATGGCCTGGGTGTTTTGGGAGCACTTATATAATTTTTCCCTAAATAAACAAAAGACCACCTGAGAAAATGAGGTAACTCTAGGCCTTAATAATCTGTAAATAAAGGAAAGAAAACCAATTTTAAATGAGAAGTATTGAGGAGTTTAGCATAAAATATCTATTGCAACTGGTATTCTAATTTTTAGATAGAAACCTGCTCTGAATTAATTTAAGGAGCCAATCTGGGGAGCTGTTTGCTGAACTCCCCCAGTTTATCAGGGCCCGTGTTGTGGGTCCTAAATGCAGATGCAGCATTACAGACACAGCCTAAGGACTGCTGCAAGCAGAGGGGAATAACCTCTTCTCTTGATCTCCTGGCCATGCTCCCGATAGCCCAGCCCATGGCACTGCCAGCCCTCCTGGCCACCCAGACACTGCTGTCTTCTGCTCAGCTTGGGGCCACCAAGGCACCCTGAGCCTTTCCTCCTGCATTTTCCTCAGGGCTTCTTCCTTGATGTGTGCAAGGGTTGAGGTTTTTCCCCGTTGGATTTTGGGGGGTTTGGCTCAGCTCACTCCTCCAGGTCTCTCAGGACACCCACCCTGCCTTTGCTCTACCAGCTGGTGCCTCCAGCTTCATGTCCCCTCAGCAGCTGATGTGAGCAATCCCTCACCTGTAACACTGCTAAAACAGATGTTAAACTGGAGGGTTTTACACACACACACCCTGCAGTGCTCCCCTTGTGAGCAGCTCCAGACAGAACCTGATCCCTGACCTCTACTCTGTGACCATGGCCACAAAAACAGTTTTTACCCAGCTGGTTGTCCACCCATCCAGACTGGAAGATCCTGACTTGGATGTTAGACTACCATGAAAAGCAGTGTCAAATGCCTTGCTGATGTCAAGACAAATGATCTCTGCTCTCCCCTCATCCATAATGCAGTGATTTTTCACAGAAATCAATCAGGGTGGCCAGGAATGCTTTACCTGGTAAATTCACATGGCTGCTCCCACTCATTATCCTTTCTTTCACATGTGCCAGAAAGACCAAGGTGGAGCTGACTGACCTGTAGCTCCCAAAATTGTAATTTTGGCTCATTTAAACTAAGGAATTCTTAAAAAAAAAATTATTATCTGTGATATTCTGAATATAAACTCTCATGTCTCTTAATCACCTGTTGCAAATAATCTCCTCTCAGATTTACACTTATAGGTGACACCTCTGGCTTGCATCTAAAATGCCTTTTGGCTTTCTGTTCCAGAAACAATTGTGATTTATGTACCAATGATTTTTTTTTTTCTCCAGAAAAGAAAATGTTTCTTTCTTGTAAAGAGATAGTACCAAGTCCTGAACATTCTGATTTTTTTTTAAACAAATTGCCAATTTGGTCACTTGTGTTCCTATTTTTTACTAACAATGTGAGGCTAAGAGACTATGAAAAAAATTAAATGTGACATTTAAAACTATTTATTTGTGGAAAAAAAACCCTGTATGTTTCAACTTCTCCAGTGAACCCAAACATTTGGTAGGACTGTGGTGTAAAAATACCTACCGCTATCTGTCAGTAAAACTTTTCTCAAGATAATTGATAAATTCTCCTAGTCTAAAATAAACTTATTCCTTCTGCATGTTGTAGAAACCTACAGGTGTACTATATTGACACTCATTTGATCATTTTTAGGGCAGATTGCCAGATATGACTGAAACATCTCCAAAAGGGACCTTTTGAGGTCATTAAATGAAACCTCCCACCGATGTGTATAAATCTTACTTAGGAAGGTTCTCATAATTTATTTTAAAAAGAGTAGACTTTACATCAACAAATTAAAAAACCAAAAACACACACTTGCAAGTCTCACATCCTTTACCTAAAACTAGTGAAAATCTACCTCTGTTGTGATTATCCATGGCTTTTTGGAGGCATTTAATCCTCCCTCCCTTGATCCTTCAGAACCAGCACTGCGGTGGACAGGTGGATAAATGGAAAAAGGTTATAAAGGGAACTCCCTGACACAGAAAAGTCAATAAAGGTCAACAAGCAGATGTTAGCCTGACACAGCATCAGGAGCTGTGTCTTTATATACATACATGTAATGGATCATCCCCTGCTGTTTTCAGATTGTGCTGGAACCACAAATTACAGCAATTTTTGGTTGATACTCCAACTACTACTCTAAGCCTTTGGACAGAATATTGTATTCTGGGAAGACAGGCTAGGTCACATTTGTAAAAACCCAGAGTACCTAGGGTATTGGGAAGCATGTGCTTCCCATATCTTTATTTGATTGTAACTTCAACAGTACTTTATGTTACATGTTCCAGAATTATTTCTTCATGTTATTATTGTGTTGGTCAATTACCCCACTTTTTGGTATCTTTAAGGAATTATCTTGATTCCAGTGACCAAGGAAGCACCTTCTGTAGTGATACAGACTCAGAGTGTCAGAGTGCACTGGACACTCCCTCTTCTGAGCATAATTCCTTCCCAAGACTGATAAAGCCCTCTCTCAGCCTTGGTCTGACAAAACCCTGCTGTAGCTGCCTCCATTTGGGGAATTGCACTGCCTGCTTTCACTGCTGCAGCACAGGAAATTTCTGTTTCCATCTCCAGTCACAGCAGCTGCTGCCTCAGAAATCAAAGTTTAACTCCTTGGAGAGAAAAATATGCAGTCAGAAGAACAAAACAGGGCACTGACTGCAGAGTTATCCCAAAAACTCTGACACAAAAATTGCCCAGTTCTCTGTTTTCAAGTACCTGCAAGGGACCACCACCACCACGGTGACAGGAGGGTTTAGTTGATGCCAATAGTGCCATGAATTAGAATATTCCTAAAGAACAATGATCCCTGGAGGCTACAGGAGCTCTAGAGCAAAGCCACCTCAGACATTCACATCTTGCATGACCACACAGAATTCTGTTGTAATTGTGACCTTTCTGTTACACCCGATGACTTTTCAAGCCCACTTCTTTCCTTAGACAGTTATTCCTGCAGCACTGGGAAGTGATCAGAGGCCCACATTGCCGAGAATGCACAGGATGTTAGAAAAGAGATAAACTGCCCTGGGTTCAGCACTGCACTGTGCTGCACTCACCAAACAACATCACTGTGGGTAGCAGCTCCTTTTCTCTCAATAGCCCAGGGCCCATCTGCTGTTACTGCTGCTTCCACCTTGGGGAGAAGGCCACTGCCCTGGCTTTTTTGGTGTTGTGTTTGGTTTGTTTGTTGTTGTTGCTTTTTTCTGGGTTTTTCTTTTTTTTGTTTGTTTGTTGTTTTCTTCTTTTTCACTTCTCAGGGAGAATATTTTGGAAAACCAATTCGCCCTAAGCTAACAAGCCCCATCTCTTTGATGGCAGGGACAGAGGAGCTGCTCACAACTGAGGCTTTCCATGTTTCCTGTAACAATTACTTGGATTGTAGTCACTGTACTTTTTCCAAGTTTATAAATATTATTCTCTTCAACTGCAGTATCTGCTAATTGCTGTATGGCCGTTGAATTGCATAAGCTTTTAAAATCCTCCATCACGCTGAGGAAAGGCTGTGCTTGTGAGGCCATAATTAACACTGCATGGTAAAAGCAAAATGAGATGAAATTTGGCCATTACAAACCTGACTCTCAGAGGAGGTTCACCCCATTCCAGGAAATTTTGGGGCCTGCACAGGGCACACCAGTGGTCTGAGGCAGAGGAATTCAAACTGTTCTACGTGGTTTGGATCCTCTGCTCACTTATGAAAGAAATCAAGCCCCGTGTATAAATCCTCACTTGAAATAAAGTCACAAAACTGTTTTCTAACCATATACATCTAAGCACACAGACGCAGTAGACGCTGACCATCAACACTTAGGCTCAAAAGAACATTAAATTCAGACTTTAAAATACTACATAAAAACCTGCTTGCATAGAAACTGTCCAGAAAATCATGAATTACAGAACCACAACAGCAGCAGTTCAGATGCAACTATGCAACAATGTGCTTTTATGCTTCTAATACTGTATTTTTCTCTGTTTGGACAAGTGAATGATTATTATTTTGGTTGGCAGTATGGTAGACTTTTGCGAGTCTGAGAAAATAACCTCCCTAAATACACAGCAGTGAGTGTTAAATTCAGCTGGCCCAGAAAAAACGGCATCTGCTTCAGCTTTGATACTTGGCTTACAGGGTGTTTCCCACTCTTCATGTCAAACATAGGATTCTGTCTTCATATTTTATTTTTACCAATGCCAGTATCAAAACAATTAAACTATCTTTTTAAATATGACATGGGAAATGTCAAGATGATTCCTTTTTTCTTTACAGAAGTTGTGCAGACCTAGTGCAAAGAACTAGGCTCAGTTAGAACTCCTAAATACTCGGAATTGCCCCATGTATCTCGCCATGTATGTCATCTTTATTTGCTCTGATTCAGCCATGGAATCAAACTTCCCACCTCCCCCAGAGAAGTTCTGGAAAAAGAAAATTTCCAGTTAACTGTAGAGAACTTTATAAGAACTGGATGAACCCCTCAGATGTCAAAAAGGCAAAGCGATTCATTGAGATGATGGTTTCTCCAGTAGAACTAAAACTTCTGGGTTGCAGTTTGAGCTGACAGAGCATGTTGGCAAGACACAAGGAGCAAGGCTGAACCTGTCCCTAGATGAAAATTAGACACAGCATAGAACAGCAGGACAGGTTAATGAAAATGTTTGTTGACATTATTCATGGGGAGGGGATAAACTTGCCTCAATTTCCAAAATGCCTGAGAATTCTGATTTATGATTTTAGGTTGGATTTTTTTGGTTGTTTTTTTTTTAATTCCCCCTCCCTGCCTTTTGTTGAGGAAAAAGCTCACTGGTGAATCTGCATACCTTAAAAAGGAGGAGGGAGGGCTCTTTATGGCACTCTCTCTCTCGTGCGATCAAACCTAATTTCCTTCTCAATTTGCTGAGCCACTATCTCCAGTAATTGCAATTGGACTGTCAAAACTGTTGGCATCTTGAAATAATGGAATACTACCGAGTATCAATCTCATTTCACATTCCTGACAGAAAGCATGATTTCCCTTTGTCTGTCCCATTCGCAGTAACAAACTGCATGATTTCCATTTGCACTAATAATTTCAACGCACACAGTTGGCTGACCAGCATTTCAGATCTATTCCTTTATTCTTACGTTGATATAAATATTATTTAATCTCTGAAAAAGTGCTTAAGGCCTCCAACAGTTTTATTTTGCTTTTAAAATAAAAGACCAGAAAAGAATCTATTTCATTGGCCTGGATCAATATAGAAAAATAATTTCTGAAAGCTTAAGGAATCAAGTTTTATCTTATGTTGGGTAAAACCCAAATAAGACAAAGCTGAGAATAAAAAATTCTTTCATTTTATTCATAACTAGTATTGGATCCAAATAGCCAAGAACTCTTTTCTGCGTACTTGAGATGGAAATATCTTTTCAATCTTTTCACATATACCTCAGATATCCATTTTGGAGATATTTCCCTATTGCCCACATGCCAAAAACTTTTGGTCTTTCGCATTTAAATCTCGGTTTCCAAAAGGGAGGCTTCACATTTCAAATGAGGAGAAAATGTTAGGTCATATCAATCAATGTAACATTTGGAAAGAATATTTTTTGAAGTGGATTATGACTGATTTATCCAAGAAGAAAACTCCAGAGGAGGGCTATAAATGTAAAGTCACCTTTAACTGTTCTCAGTGGAGCCTCTTTCCCTTGGCTTCTCTCCTTTTCAGCCCTTGGACTATTTGGGGCCCATCTCAGCTTGATCCAATCTATCAACATCTTTAACTGGAGGTCCAAATCTGTACACAGCATCACAAATCTGAGTTTAAAAGTGCCAGATAAAAGGAAATGTTTCTATCTCATATTCTACCCCCTTTTAACTACGTGATCTAGTCTTTTCTCTCCACCAGAGAACACTTTCTCCTTCCACTTAAAGAAATCTTTCTATTGTTTTAAAATTTTGTCTTCAGATCACAATATATATTTCAAGCACTACTTTATGCTCCTATACTCATGTCCTTGAAGCTGATTTTTTCCAGTTAGCTGTTTTACTACAGCTGATGGACTACGTCTTAAAGATGACCAACAAATAGAATTTTTTAAGCATGAATAGAATATTAGATTCCTCTTCATCTTCCTGTTGTATACAGTAAGAGAATTGATCAATTAAGAAAACATTTCCTTATTTCCAGTTTTATTTAAAAAAATGATCAGAAATTCCTTTCTGACAGCAATTTCTATTTTGGCCAAGCAAATGTTGGTTTTAAATATATTAATGCATATATTAAAACAGATAACCACACTGTCTGTAACTGGGGAAAAAAGAAACCTTGAATGACCTATGAGACCCTTTTGCTAGCATTAAGACCATTTCCTCCTGGAAGGAACTTGTTTGTACTACATCATGTTATTCCCCTCTGTTACAATAACTGTCACAGCAGTCTCCTAGGCCTGACTTTTGGAAGATTTACAGACAGCACCCCCTGACTCCTTACTGAGCTAAAAACGTTTGTGTGATCAAAACCACCTAATCAGGTTGCTGCTCTGACTCAGATGACCCTGCCTGCTCTTCTTAGAAATGCCATGGCTGCTGCAGCGTGTTACACAGACAGAGATGAGAAAAATTCAGACCCCGATGCACTCTTTGAATAATCATACAGTGGCTCATGGACTGGAGTTCAACCTGAGAGACCCTGCCAGTGCAAAATGCCCACCAGCGTTAAAAGAAATTGTTGGAATCCCCACATTCTAAAGTACTGTGAGTATGAGAATACCCCACTACCCTCCATTTTAATTACTGCATAAGTTAATATGAATAGTTTTGGCACCAATTTTATTCCTTCTCCTAGTACAAAATACCGCTAAAGAGTGATTGCCAAGCAGTATTTTTCATTGTCTCCAATGAACAAAATTATCCTCCAATGCCAATCTTCAGAGAATTTCATGACACTTCACATTTCCCCCATTTTCTGTTTGGCCAGAACATCTCTGCAGTGTGAGATCCACCACCTCCACTGAACACTGTTTTCTCTTTTTCACAGCGTGATGGCTGAATCCCCAAAACAGCACAGAGCAGCACATTTTGGGAGGAATGCCATGGGATATTTGGGCATATTGAGCTGTCCCTGAAGAGACACTGAGCTAGTTCAGTGTCTTCCTCAGAAGAGGAAATGTTTTGGCCTCCCCTTGCACGCTGTGTGCTGCAGCTGCCCGATATCTCAGTGGCCCTCAGCTGGACCCCTCCAGCGGGTCAGTGCCTGCCCTGTCCCCAAAGCCACACAGGAGATGTGCTCCCTGAGGGTCTGGCAGAGGCCAGCACCCCTGCCCTGGGGCTGCTGGCTGCACTCGGGCTCACCCAGCCCAACGTGTCCTTGCCATTCCTGGCGTCTCTCCAACTCGGTTTCAGGGCTGGTAAAATGCAACCTGATAAAAGAGTCCAAACCCCTCTCCCAGCACAGTCAGGATTTCAGCAAACGTCCATTTTGGTCCCAGCTTACCCCAGATTTTGAGTTCAAGAACACAATTTTTGGGGGGCTCCTGTGGGTCTGGCAATGTTTTAGCATTTCCCAGGTCAGACTCTCATATTAAGTAGTGGCAGAACACTTTTAATCTGTTTTTTCTTCCCTCTATATACACATAGTGCTTCCAGTGTCTGTGCCAAGCAGCAAGATGAAATTATAGCAGACACCCCAGCACCAAATACTGAAGATCTGCATATCAGATCTTCCCATCTCTAAGCCTGATCTCTATTACAGACACAGGGACCTCAGGGAAAATATTCTATTTCTCTGTGTTCAGTTCTCTGTCTGTAGGATTAATTTTACAGTATCTTCTTATTTCTTAATTTTTGTCTCATGTATTTAAATTACAAAATTCAGTCTTGAAATTATTTCTAACCTGTGACTTTACAAGTCACATGAAATGTGAGAATTAGAACAATACTTACTTGAGGCAAACAACGCAAAGAAGGGAATTAGCCCTACACTGACATTTATGAAGTTCTAGCAGATACCAGACTGTGCTGGCTCTGGTTTGGATCAGGCAGAATACTTGCTTATGTTCCTTTTCATGCATCTTTGCTGAAGCAAACATGTACATTTTTTCCCTGTGTATTCCATTGCCATGTGTGCAATTTTGGTGGAACGTCCTTTCTCAGAAAGGATGAATTCACCTCCATTCATCTACAATTCATTGAGAATTCGACATGGGAAATTTCCTAAGTGCAAAATGAATCTGTTTGACCTCAAAGTCCCTTGCACAATAAGTTTTGAGTCTGAAGATGTAGGATTAAGAGATAACTGGGAAAGCAAATCTCACTCCATTTCACTTCCTGACATGTTAAAATACAGATAGATACTTTGAATATGTTTTAGTGATAATTTTTTTTATATATATAAACACACATATACCATATTTGCAAGTGAATCTTTTGTGGGGACACAATTTTCATTTTGATAAATAACCTCACAAGGAATCTTGAAAAATATCTTCTGACAAAAAATCAAAAATCCAAACCAGACATCCAACAATAGCATCAGATAAAAACTTTGGTCATATTTCACCCCAATCATCCCAAATCATAGCTTTGTAAATGAATCATGGAATAAGACTGACCTACCTGCTGCCTCACTTGTGTGCTGGACCAAGGTCAAAAGTGTTTGGAGTTTGGCAGCCCCAGGGTAAATGTCCCTGTGATTTGGACAGTTCACCTGATCTTTGTCTTTCTTAGTTCCCTCACCTGAAAAATAAACAGGAAAAGGCTTCCTCAGCAAAAGAAGTTAAGTAATACAGTTCAGCAAGACATTATGTGAGGAACAGATGCACAAACCCAGCAAATAAAGGTGTTGATGATCCTAATAATTTAGGGGAAATAATAACAAAATACTTGATCTAACAATCTACAGAACTATCTTTCAAAATGCTTGATATTGACTGTAATTTCAATAATTATCTTAGCAGTTATCATACTACACAGAACAAGATCTATAGCTCTTAAAATAAAAATAATTTGCCTTCTTTTCCAGGCACGCAAAAGATTTTGCCCTTACAGGAGTGGAAGGGAGCCTCTGGAGCGATCACTGAGTGTCCAGCAGTGCATCCACTGCTGCTGGAGTCTCCCAACTCGAGTATTTGGGCACAACACCCTATGCCACAAATACCATTTTAGTTATGCCTATATTAAACAAAATTTAATTACACCTGCAAGCACGCAACTATGGAAAATGATAAATAACCCAGGCTTTATGACTGAGTGACAACAAACGTGAAAATCTGTATCCAAGAGCTTTGTGTGCTCCTGGCCAAGAAGGGTTATGTGCCTGCTTGCCAGGGGCTGCACAGGGAGGTCCACGGACTCAGAGCCAAACACCTAATGAGACAATTATGCCCTCGCAGGGTCTTTGCCTTTAATCTCATTCAATGAGAGGTGGGGATGCATTTTGTGCTGTAACAGAGTGAAATGTTCTCTCCTGCTTTCCCTTCTTTCTTGCATGACAGCACCATCTGTTTATAAATACATCACTGGAATGACAGTGCTCTGATGATGTACTAATATAATACATCATCAAAGTGCCATCAGTGATGATCTAATGATGTATTAGAAAGCTGTTTATCAAAACCCTGTTGCTCTGATGATGTATAGGTGCAATACATCACGGGAATGCCTTGCACCGGTGGCACTGCACTGATATAGACCTTGTGGGGAAAAATGGGTCCTGCAAGGATTCAGCAGGAGAACGAAATGCAGACAGATAAAAAAGGACAATGAAGGAAATGCACAGTCAAAGGTGTAAATGAATTATATTCAGGAAGCTTCAAAGGTGAGGGGAAAGGGACACAGGTTTTGGACAACTGAGTTTCTAAAGAAATTGCATTCATCAGCTGGAGAGACAAATTTGGTCACATTACAAGCGGAACAGAATCAAAAGAACTCCAAAAAAGACCCAGATTATTTATAATCTGTTTCACATCCTAAATCCTGATTCTCTTTCACCTTTTCCTCTAATTCAATTCTGCAAGTAGGCTCAGAAAATAAAACAACTGGGTTTAGGGTATGAGGTAGAATAAGAGTAATTGACCCAGAAAGCCCCATGCACCTCACAAAGGAGTTTTAGGACACTTAAGTTAAAAGATTGTTCATAGTTGAATTTTCTTTTGTTGTTGTTTGGTTGTTTTTTGGGATTGTTTTTGGTTTTTTTTTCCTTTTTCTTTTCCCCACCTGATCCTGCATTTCCAACTGCATCCTCCCAGGACTGCACCTTGCATTTGTGACCAAACAGTGTTGGTAAGACAGAAACCAATAAAAGAGAGGAGCTGAAGATGACACCATAAAGTGCCAGTCAAAGCTCACTGCCCTTCCCTCCAGTTTATTGCTGAGCATGAGCTTAAATGAATCACAGAACACATGGTTTATGATTTTATTAAACAATGCAAAGCTATTCTCCTTAGCCCCCACCTCTCCTTTAAATGAGTGAATTGATTCTGCTTGATCTTTTAATGGGCCTCCCTAAACAGATGACCCATATCAGAAATAACTCTTTAATGCTGAGAAAAAGAAGACTGAGGCATGAAGAATGCAATGGCTCCTCCAGCTGAGAAGTTCCCACACCTTTGCACTTAAACAATGTAAAATTTCTTGGGTTTCTTGTTTGGTGGGGTTTTTTTGTGTTTTTTTTTTTTTTTTTTTTTTTTAAGAGTTTTTTTTTTTTTTTACAAAGGACATTTTTCTTGCAGACAGGCAGGAGGCAGCTGGGTTTGTTTTGCTGGTACAAAGTGGGTCTCATAAATTTTCAACAGCCATCATAGCAACAAGCTCATTTTATTTTTTTTTCCTAGCCTCATCATTATGCATTTCAGAGGTTCTTCACAGGCTCACAAAGCATTTTTCAACCAGTGGAGGAAAAAATGCTTTTAGGTGTCCTCCAATGGAAAAAAATGACCAGGAGAGGGTAACTCAACATCCCCTTTTGGCAAGTCCACGCCACGTCTCATCAGTGGCAAGGCTTGGAAGTGCAGGAGACAGTCATTCTCCTTCCATGGAGGAGTCATGGGCCATTTCTGTGCTGGGATGCTACAAAACTTAAGGCCAACTCTATGTACACAAACCTCAGAGTGTCACATTTTCAGTATGTTACTAGAAGAAGAACATACGTGTTAAAAATTAAGAACACTAAATAGTCTAAATTTGGAACATGATAAACTAACTACCTTATTGTCTCTGCTTTTTACTATTTTCATGCCTCTAAGCCTTTGAGGAACATGTCAAAGGTACAGAGCTGTCAGAAATCAGTTTGGTAAGTTTACCAACTCAGAACAACCAGCATTTCTCCATATTAAACAAAAGCAAAGAAAATTTTTCAACAGATCTTGTCATTTTCTGTTCATGAACACTCTTGCAGAAGAGCCTTTCCTGGCTTTGTCACTCAAAATTACCTCTTCTTTCTCTAAAGCAAATTATTCTCTCTCCATGGACTGCTTAGTTACAAAGTGCAAGTAAATTACACAATTCTCTCTGCAATGTATTTGAATAGAATATATCATTTAGTGTGTGCATATTTGAAGTTCTTTGTGTGACAGCAACTCACAGAGATCATGCAATCAAAAAAGAAGGAATGGAACTGCCAGGTCTTACGTACCCAACATACATTTTTACAACCAAGTACAAAATGCTAACTTACTCAAAGATCACTCTGTACCAGGAAAGATTTATTGTTTCAGGCTCGAGTTCCCCAGAGTGCTGTAGGCACTTAAGAGAGCCTGATTTTCTGAGGCAAAGTCAGTTCTCTTACACAGCTTGGGACCTGAGAATCTGGACATCAAAACCCGAGTATTGAATATGAAACCTCAGGCCTTGATGCTCAGAGGAAGGGAACATCAATATATTGTGAGCTTTGGAAAACTGATATGTAAGCACTCACCCTCAAATGTACAAATCAAGTCCTTTAAATCCTTACCACGTGTTTCATCAAGCCTATTTCCAACAGCTACGTATATCAGTGACAGAACAACCCTTAGTGTTCAACAGCTTAGAGAAAGGTAATATCTTCTATTAGTTGATTTAAGGAAAAAAAAGAAGAAAGACTTTGAAGTTCTGAAACTGTTCTGACGTTCTCCCCATGAAGTTTGAAATTTCTCAGGTAGTTGCTATGTCAAATGTGAATTCTCCCATTCTCCAGGCTGTACTATTGCACAGACTGACCCAGACACAGAAGTTACTTGGAGAGGCCTGGACTACTGGAGTTAGATGATAGAAAGAGGGCTTGTTTGTCATGCCTGATGCCCATGAAAAATTTTCCCAAGACAGACAGAAGCATCAGTTTCAGTTTCACTTAAAAGTGCCATTTTGAGGCTTTGGGGCCGTCACAATTCATAGGAATACTCTCACTCCCGTGGCTGCTGACCCTAAAAGAAGTCTTTAAATGTCATGAAAGCAAGAATTGTACAGAACTGTTGTGTCTTTATTCTAAGGGCAGGAAAAGAACAATTACCTGGATGGAATGATTTGTGTGATCTCTTGGAGGCCACTGAGCAGCTCTGAGCTAAACTGGAAGACAGAGAACTGAGCCAGGTGCAATAACAATCTTGTTAGGATTCACACTTTTCTCACAATGATTTTCACCTGGGGCCATGGCAAAGATGAAGAGCAGGATCACTTCTCAGGGAGGAAGTAGGTGTTTCTTGATTTAACTTCTTGGTTCTTTGACAGAATGTTTGATTTAAGAGATGTTTTGATGACACGGATTCCAGCAACACACAGATTTGAAGGTTGGAGGGGAACTCCTAAAGAGTTATGGCAACTTGCCCAGAGAAAACATCAGTCACCCAAAGAGATGTCATACTGCCTTTTCCTGTCAGTGTCACCTGCTGTAACAGGATCCTGTACATTATCTTTCAAGTGCTGAAAGTGAAGTATTAACAGTAGTATCTGAGGAAAGAGGTACAGAGACAGTGATTGAGCCTGTGCCTTAAGAATTTTCTTCTGCCGTGCTATGCCTAACCTGAAATTCTGATCATCATGCAGCCTAAAGGTTTCAAATGCAACAACTATGAAGAGAATTGTGTGGATTTTCTATTTTAGTGCTCCTCTTGAATAGACACAGCATGAGCAAGGCCACTGACACTTAACACCAGACCCAGGCCACTATGCCCTTAAAGCCCTGAAGTCAATACTACAGCATCCAGTTTGCAGGGAGGCCCTGAGGCTGGGCTGTTGGGATGAGAGGGTTTGGGAACCAGCCCTGGCAGGGAGCTGAGCAGCCTGCAAACAGGGGCCAAAGTGCCAGTGCTGCACAGCAACACATCAACCAGGATTTCTGCAAGAGCAGCAAAGCACTGATGGGCTAACTACAAGTCAACCTCTGCCTAACACTGTAAAACTGAAATTCTGATAGTTCTAAAGCTGCCAGAATGCTTGGAAAAGTTGGGACAGTTATATGGCAAACTGAAAGAGATTTCTGGAATACCAGCAAGCGCCAGCATTAACAAAGCCATGAGATCACCAATGCTCCAGCAGCTTGAGAGCCTGACCATCGAACTAAACCCTGCTGAGAGTGCCTAACTTTTTGTCATTAATTACCAGGAGAGCAGGATTTAAGGAAGGACTCAGCCTTTAGTTAAATAAATTAGTTAAATAGCCAAGCAGAAGGCAACACTTGTAGAACAGCTTTGTAAGGGTTTTTTTTTTCCTTTTAGAAAAATCCAGAGGCATACGACAACTTCACATACAACAGAATCAATGATTTACCACCTCATTTCATTTTTAATTTAATGGTTCTGTTCATTCATAAAATAGAAATACTACAAGGTGAAACATGGACTGAAATTTAAACACCTCATTAGAGTTACATATTATTTTGTCTACCAAATATATTGCTTTGTCAATGAAACATGCTGGTTTATGCGAGATCTCTACCAGGCTGTTACTCTACAGTTATTTGTTTGGGTTTGTTATTACTCTGCAGTTCCCTGATCTACATGTATATAATTTGGTTTATGTGTAGCACACTCAATGATATTATAATGATTTGTAAGGTATTTGTATTGATTTCACTTTACAAAAAAGTCAAAATGCAATTAATCATAACAGAAAGAGACCTAATGCAATCTTTAGAGTTTCCTCTATGGAAAAACTTATTGAAAAGAGATGGGATCCAGAAAAACAGTTCAGTTTTCACATTTCAGTTTGGCTTGAAAAAATTTGATTGCTGAAAATATTTGATCAATACTTGTCACTTCTGATTTGTCATTTCATAATAGTTGCAGATAAAATTCATTGTAACAAAGAATTGAAGACTACCAAGATAATTAAGTGGATGTATCTGATCCATAAAAGTTCTATAAACAAAATGAATTCTCGGTTTCTAACTCTTTGAAGATAGAAATTACAGTATTAAAACAAATCTGAATCTAATGAATGCAGAAAACAGTTTGACTTCTATGAAATTGCTCTTCTTTTGTTCAAACTACTTTTCCTTCAAAACTTTTCAGCAACTTCCAACTTAAGCCAAATGCCTGCCTGGACTTAAAGGATCATGGCAAACTGGAATTTTACAACCAGGAAAAAACCCTGATGAACTGTGTCAATAAGCCTCCATTTAATAATAGACAAGACCTCTAATAACTCTGATAAAATCACCAGGTTTACATAGCTCTGTGCACTGGCCAGTTTTTACAGTGGTGGGGCAGATGCAAGCACTGCAGACAGAGCAGGAAGTCAAAGGATTCAGCAAAAATCAGAAAAAGGGTAAAAATCAACACCGATTACACACGTGTTGCCCTCCTATTTAACAAATCAGTGCTCAGGAATTCACATTTGGCATCAACATGGCTCTGCCAAATTCCCCCTGCCTTGTCTGTCTGGGTGGGCTTTTCCTCAGATAAGGGGAGCTGTTGTCAGACAATTTCTTGTTCTTTTGAGCTGCATTTGCAAAGGGTGCAGAAGAACAAACGTGTCACAGAGCAGCACATATGCTGGGAGGGAGTACAATGCAAACAAGGCAAGGTGAAGTTTCAGGTGGCTTTTGCTAGCAAGGGATGGCAGATTAAATTTTAGTGAAAATAGTATTGGTCAGCATCCCAGCAAACCAAAAACCATAAATGAAGGAACAGCAAGGAGAAGTGGGTTCTTTTTCCAGGATTTATATTGCTATGATGCCAGCCAGAACCAAGTCAAATGAATCGATTGAAATAGCTGGTTATCAGCTCACAGGAGTTCCAAGTCGTGCCAGGGAATAGACCAGCTGACCTGTTTTGCATGCATGCCCTCCTCCCTGAAATTCCTGTGCCCTCCAGCTGCTCCCAGTATTCTCCCAGACCTCCTCTGAAGGATCAGCAGCACCTCAGACCAGTTCAAAGGCTGTCTCTCCCATGCCAAGTTCATAAATGGGAGCCAGGGCAGGAGCTGCATTCCTCTGTCACTGTCCTTGCCCTGGCCTCCACCTCTAGGCTTGCCCTGAGCCTATGGAAAAGCTTTCAAGAACAGCAGGAGCTTGAACCCACACTATCAGCAGAATCAGACAGTTAATACATAATATAATGCCACCCCACTATCCCCATAAAAGATACATATAACTGAACAAGAAGTGAGGGACATTTTCAAAAATTACATGTAAACTATCTTTCCAAAGCTCATTTTTACCTTCTTTTTGTGTTTAATGGAGAATTGCCAAGCTTTTCAATAGCTTTCTCTAGGCTGCCAGGAAACTGAAATATCAGTAGTTGAAACCCCAAAATATGTTTTGCTAGTTAGGACTGTGCAATAACAAGGTCATGTTAAATTGGTTTTGCTAGGAGCATTTATTCTACTGAAAAATAATAAAGACAGTATTTGCAACTATAATAAAAGCAATAATAATAGTGACAAGTTCTACTTGTTCCACTTCTCACAAATTGGAGCTTGAGTAAGCCTATCAGAATAAGATTGGATTCTATTTTGTGACTTTTTCGTGAAAGCAATACAATTAGCAGCTGAATCAGTAAATGAGAGATAATCAACTGTTTTCTTTTTATTGCAAGACCCAATGTAAACCAGTATGACTGGCATGCACTACGGAACAACACTTTTTGGCACATAAAAATCATCATAAATCTAAAGTGCCCTACAACTTAATCCACGCATTTATGCAGAATGAGTAACCTTCACTGAAAATATATTTAACAGAAACCAATAGAAGTCTCTGACACAACAGTATATTACACCTGTAAATCGATGTACCTTCTATACTGTATCATTTAATAACATAAAACAATGAGATTTTTTTAAGCAAAACCACATTTTACCCTTAAGTTGATCTATTACAAGCAAACATTGATCTATCCAGAACACCATCAGGTACCTACTTGGACAGCACTGAACACGTGTTAAAATCTGCTGTACAGAAGAAGAAATTGAGCCCTGCACATGGTAGGTGCATGATTCCTGATCACCCTTGGTACCTTCCTGCAGTCCTACACATTATTTTGGGATTCAGGTGCCCTTTGGGTTAGCCATTCCCTGAACTTCTCCAGTAATTGACTTTCCATTCTGCTGGAAATGATACAGCCACAAAAGTGCTGTAGCTAAAGTCACCACACAAAGCAAACCCAAATTAAAAAAATGTTCATTTCTCACAGCTAAAAAGCTTTAGTAACAGATTCCCTTCCAAGGAGAATAATTGGAAGCAGAACATTTTCAAATTAGTAAATTGAGACAGGGGAAAGTGAATTAACCTTCCCAAGATTTCAGTGACCCCATGCCAGCTTTGTGCTTTCCCCAAACCAGAAACCAAACCAGTTCTCATGAATTCAGGGCAAGAACAACAACGAAAAAATATTTTAAAAAATCTGTTTAAAACTCAACCAAAAAAACTAACGCAATATTTCAAGCACTCCACACGGCTGTGATTCCAGACAAGCCACAAAATACCAGGGAGGTTTGGACAAGTGAAAACCACAAGATAAGGCATGGAGAACTGGTGCATGGTTTTGGCCAAAAAGGAGATGCTCCAGTCTCACCTAGACCATCCCACCACTATCTGCACCATCCCAACCAGCAGCAGGAGCTAAACAACAGCTTTTTCCATTCTGAATGCAGGCAAAGAGGCAAACCAGAGAGCACTGAGCTCACCAGTTTCCCTTTCCAGCTGAGGTGACCAGAGATTCGTTTTTGCACACAAATCTAAGGGGAAAGGAGCTCTGCAGCACTTCAGAGCACACAGCAGCCCTGTGTCTCTGCAGCCACAGTGAGGTGCCATTGGGCAGCAAGGGCAGGGAGCCATCTGATGCCTTTCTTTCGTAGCTCTTCTTTAGGCCTGTGTAAATGCTACTCAGAGATAAAGAAATGCAGACACACTTAGATAACCTGTCCCTCTCCTCAAAATTTTCAACATTAATACAAGACCTCTTCCTCCTAGGATTATCCCTAATATTTTCTAAACCAATTCTTAGACTTCACCCTATCATCTTGATTTATGGTTTCAAAATTGTCAACCTAAGTAATGAAGCAGTGCAATAATAATAAAGAAGTTATTCTTGCCAGAGCAAACATCTAAGCCTAATTATTAATATTAGTTTTTAGTGACATCAAAATGATATTCTGATTTCTAGCAGCAATCTAGTGGGTGAGTGGTGGGGACAATTTATCATGGAAGAAGGAAAAATGGTACATGCTGTCACATCATGTATCATAGAAGTATCAAAATTGCTATGGAAACTGTGCACTTTTTATAGAGTAGGCACATAAAATTCACATAATATGTCAGAGAATAAGTTATTACTGTCCTGAGGCTGTAATAAGATCTACACCCTTATTAGTGAAAAGATTTGACAGATTTTGTTTATAATGAATACTTGTAGCCAATGAGTTTGAGTCAAAGTCACCCTATTTTGACCCATCCACTTGCTTTCAGGTTTCTGTCTCCCTTAGATACAGGGAGAGTGCAGAGTAATATAATTTCCAATGGTTATTAGATTCCATTATAGTCACTTGTGATAAGACAGGGAAATCGTCCATATTCAAAATTATTAGGAGGAAATACCATCTTAGTCTTGGATTTTATTCTTGTATTATACAGACCTATTCTTAGCGTTTATCTGTGTTGTCTACAATTTGTTGTTCCAGAGACAGAGCAGATAATTTAGGATTCATTTGATAAGACTGCAAATAGAAAAATCTAGGCTTTAGCACAAGACAGTTTAAAGCATTTCCTGTGAAGAACCTAAACACTGGAGCCCTTTGCCACCCTGATCTCTGTGTGACAGGTTTCTCATTGATTGACAGCATCTCTGATGGGCTAGGTTGGAGAAAAATGAGCTTGTTTAGGAGAGCAGAAGATACTACAATTAGGTTTTTGCAGTCCAGTGAAACAGTGACTGCTAAAAGAAAGGAAAGTGGAGAAAAATGGTTGCACGTGTAACACCCTGGGGTGCAAGGGTACATTTATTACCTTGTTTTGTATGACACACTGGATGAATGTTGATGAAGATTGTCAGCATCAATGTCAGGGAAAGCAATTCCACGAGTAAAAGAGTTTGTGTTAAAAGACTCTCCACCCAGCGGAAATTCACATTATTACTTGCTAAATAAACAACCTACAAAATTGAGCAAAGCAGATAACTGCTGATAAAGATAATTTTTTATATTTTGTTTTAAATGTGGGCTCCTGTTCACTGAAGACAGTGCTCTTATCATAAGCACAGAGCAACCAGACTGAAACCTGGAAAATAATAAAGGTTTTAAAAAAGCCACTGAGCACACTACAGCAGCAGTAAGAAGCAATGCACTATATGCAAACATTGCTTACATATTCTGTTTATGTGCAATGTATGCATTACACTTTCTACAGTAGTCCATTACTATTAAACCACATCTTATCAACTAACAAGAATTTTAATTCATATATAGAATCTTCAAATAATATAGGAAACAGCTCCTGGAAACCTGAATTTTTGAAATCATTACCAAGTCCTACAAATAACCCGTCATCATCCATTAAAACAACAAAACCAAGTTACACTCCGCAATTAAATATCCCCAAACAAAACCACATCCGAAACAAACAAACAAACAAACAAACCAAAAAAACCCAAACATACAAAAGAGGATTATTTCCTGCACTCCCAAATTTCTTCAGTAGAGAAAACACTCAAACACCAAGTTTTTGAATATATTCCAGGGTGAAGGTGGACCCACCAAGCCCAGCCATGACCTTGTTGAGCAGTTCTCTGTCACATGCTCATCTCTGGCCAGGGACCCCAGGGCCCTGTTTTCTGTGCCCCACAGACCTCACTCGTGCGAGTTCCTTCCCATCCCTCCCCACCATGTCGTGACGTGCTGCATCTTCACCTCTTCATGGACACCCGCTCCAGCCCTCTCCCTTGCAAGGCATGGGAAGGAGAGCGTGTTTTGGCTGAACTGCATGACAATGAGATGAAATTAAATGCTCAGAAGCTGTTTCTCCCAAAGCTACAGTGTGAACAGAAGCAGGGCCCAGCTCTGCCCCAAGCCCCTCTGATCCCTCCACCTTCCAATCCCAAAACATCCCCCATGCTGTGGGTATTTCCATGGGCAGCTGCGAGAGCAGGGAGAGGGGCTGACCCCAATGCTCACACGTGTATCCACATCACTCATTTCCAGACCTTGGAGCTTCCCCCCAAACCTGCAATGGGCACTCCTGAAGGGACAACCCCTGGGGAAGGTCAGGTCTGCATTAACGAGGAAGGATTGATTTGTTTTCACCAAGCAACCCTTGAAACTTCCATTGGGTGAGGATATCACAAGGATGAAACCAGCGATTTCATTTTGCAACAAACTTTTGCTATTAAATTCTGAAAACTTATCCTATTTTCGACTAGCTGTGGAAAGACAAACTTTTGAGACAAACTGCTTCACTGAAATTTCATTTTAAGGACTATGATTTTTATGGATGTCATACTTGCATGTATCTATACCCTCTATTAAATGCACAGCATACACTTTTCAACATATTTAAGGATATTTAATGAGTTTAATAAAGTTAAAGGGATGTTATATCTGTTCATTCCGTAAAGATTGTTTATTTCAGGAAATAAACCATTTTGAAATGAGTAATATGACTTTTAGAGTTATGACTATCTCATTCAATTAGTTTCTGTAATTACTGTCATTCCACACAGTATATGCAGTACTAAAGGAGAAAATACTTTTTGAGGAATTACAGTGTAGGTGTACAACAGTTATTGTTAATGAGCCATAAACTTTAGTCTCCTGCTCTGTAAATTCATGCCAATGGAAAGTAATTTGGCAAAATAAGTCGACAGTTACAGTTGGACAAATACTGTTGTATTTTAATATTTTCTGAGATTATTATCCTCTAGCACATTTTGTACAATTTATTTTTCCTCTGTATTTTAAAACATCATTCTACTTCTAAAAAATAGGTTGTGAGGGATGCAAACAAGATCTGAACAGTGCTGAATTCTCCCTGCTCAGGTGCATGCTACCTGGACTAAAGCAGAGATTTATAAGATGCTTTCACTCTACCCAGTTTTGCCTTTTCTCAATTTCAGAGATACTAAAGGACTAATCAAACCTAATCCTAGATCTTCACAACTCATGGATTTAGACTTTGCTTACATGAGCAAGTGGCACAGGTCAGCAGGAGCAGATCTAGGAAGGAAGCAGTGCTGAGGCCCAGACAAAAATCACTGGAAAGTAATAATTCTGATGAATTATGTTTCACTTGGAGTTCATGCTGCCCAGGACCTCGCAATTGGGAATACTTCCCACTCCACAAGATAAGGTTTGTTGTATTTTCCTGACAGATCCTCTGTGCCTGCCAGGTTGTGCATGGAGAATGTCATACCAAGAAGGAGAAACAAATTCATTGCAAGTATCATCATTTGCATTCTGCTCATAAAGTAGGTAAATAATAATAATCAATGTTCTTCCTACAGCAGGACTTTGGAATTGTCTGGCACGTCCAGAACCTGGCACTGAACAGCCAGACTCAATATGCTGATGAACGTTAATAGCTATTGTTCTGTTATACACAGACCACGATAAAATAGTCATCATCTTTTAAAAAAATTAAAAAATCAGGGTGCTGCCATGTCACCCAAAGGAAAAGCTTTGATCAGTAGTTTCTTTCTTTCAAATTCAAGGAATCACTATTGACAGTTTAAAATTAGTAAAATTTAGATATAACTTCATTCCTTTTTTCTGTCCAAACTACCTATTACTGCAGCGTTTAGTGTTGGTAACCCTACGCACACAGGACACAACCATAGTGACTAATTTCTTTTACACAATGCAGTGGTACAGGATAAATGTTTTTAGTCAATCCTCTATGCAGACATCGTCCAGGAGAAGCCAACTATCTCAGAGTTCCCTCAGCTGCCACTGAAAGTTCAGTATAAAAGTTAATATCCAAGATCACCACAGACCAAAAAAGAAAAACAAGAGAAAAATCTAGTGAACTTGCACTCTGACTATTTTAATTACTTTAATTATCTCTTTAATTGCAGAGCTAGCTTACAGAGAAACAATAATGCAAGCAGCACGTTGCTCAGTTTTTCTTACTTGGCACATCAAAAATGCATATTCAACCTTACAAAACGCAGGAGTCACAGCATCAGCGTTGGTGCTTTGCAAGTGACATTCCAACCACAGCAAGCATGCAGCAAGCACACAGCCAGCAACTAAAAACTAGTTCAGATTATCCTTCTCCATCAATGCATCTGCTTCCCTCAAAATGTATTTCTTGGCTCACCTGGAGTTTAACTTGAGTATGTTCCAGAGAAGTCTCCTTTAGAATATCTGTTCAATTTAAGTTTTACTTTCCTAGGAGGTAATTGTTGTGCTATAAGCTACACAAACAAATATATCTCAATTGTCACTTAGCTTTAAAAAAAACCCAAAAAACCAAACCAAAACAACCCAATCACAGAAGAAGCAGACTACTCAACAAATTCTGACTGCTTATGTACCACATGCACTCTTTCTCCAGGTCCCTCCATACTTCCCTCCTGCAAGCTCTCAGAGACAACAAACGACACATTTAGAGGATGATTGAACACTCCCCAGATGTGAAGAATGGCAGAGCCTGCAGTAGCTCAGCACAGCTGGCTCAGTAACAGATGCTCTGGGGAGCTCCTGGGTGCTCCACGGCCTCACCCCTTCACAGGAGGGCTGAACCTGCTAAACCAAACACGAGAACAAGAGGGCACGAGGCTGTCTTTGGGATTTCTCTCCCCTCACTATGACACAACCAGAGAGTGAGAGAGCTCTCTCCTGCTCTCCAGCTGTAGGAACCTCCAGGCACCCTCCACAGAGATCAGGGCTCACTGATAACACAAAGACCTGCTATCAGTTGGTCTCATTTCCTCTCCTCCCCACTGGTCATCACTAGAGCCACGAGGCTGATAAACTCTGCCCAAAGCACCTAGAGGTGCCAGGAAAACTTTGTCAAACATCTCAGAAGAGCAGCCAGTTGAGGTCCTGTATGGAAACACTCTTCCACTCCTTCCCCCACCTCTCTTTCTTTTCAGATACCTCGCAAGCAAATGAAATCAGGTGTGGCACTGGCAGGCTACATCTGCCCCTGCTTTCCCAGCCCCAGGCAGCCAAAGTAGGACCCAGGCAGCAGGAAAGTGAAAGCAGAGGGCTTTGAGATCTGCATTTATATTGGTCTTGTAGCCCCCAACATGCCACATGTGGTGGGGCAGGGAAGGATGGCAGATGTTCTGAACCACAGGCTGAAGTGGCAGCTGCTGAGGGGCTCTGCTACCCCCAGGGGGCAAAGACTTACCACATGGCCTCTTTCCTGCCTTGCTTTCATGCCCCACTCTTGGAAGAAAAAATGTGAGCAGCAGTTGAAAGCAAGCTTCAGCAGCTTGGGAGGAAGTAAAAGAAACAAGGAGTTGGCATATTGTATCTATAATACAGTTAGGGTGAAAATTCCCAGTTTGTAATTTCTCCTTTCATTAAACTATAATTCAATAAGTCAATTAAAGTACAATTCAGTAAACAGTGTAACTGAAATGCACCAGTACTGCTTTTCAGTGCACAGCTGCTGAATTCTTATGGATTCAGTCCTGAAACACCACTATTTGCATTAAACAGAGCAAAAACGGGAGCTCCCCTCTCTGACATGTCACAAATCTTCATATGTAATCATTTTTGCTATTTGCTGAAGATGAGTTTTCAGTCACTCACTTTGGCAGTAGAGAAGCTGCAGGGAGGGCAGTGGATTAATACAAACACGTGGATCACGTTCTGTGTGCCTGAAGGACTGAGCTCCTAAAACCAAATTCCCTTTCATCTAACAAAGCTTATTTCTGATATTTTACCATAAGACCATGCCCCCTCCAACCTCTACCACTTTGTGCTTTATCGTCTCATATCACAGATCTCTTACAAGTTTTACACTAAATCTCTACTGTACCTTCATACAAAAGAATGAATAAACCTTGTTAAATACAAGTGCTTCAACAAACAGAAGCTCTTGTCAGATAAAGCTGCATCTATACATAAATATATTCACAAAGGAATTTTGTAGCACCTGGGAACCTAGATTAAAAATAAAGAGATTATAAAAATTGGCCTCATTGAATCATAAGCGACAGAGAAAATACACTCAAGTCCTACTTCACACACAGCTGGCTTTTGAGAGAGTTTGGGTGAGCCCAGGTACAATTTTGGAGCAGGGAACTGGGCTGGTTGAGAGTTTTCTGCATACCCAGGGAGTTCCAGGCAGCAGCATGCCAATACACAGAATTATCAGCACATCAAAGGCATTATATTTATCAAACCCTGCCACAGCACATTTACTAGCTGTATGATGGATGTTGTTGTAGCAAGCAAGGAACACTTTGATGTACATGGCCTTCTTTGATTAATGAGGGCTCTCGCTGAGAAGCTGCATATGGAGTAAATTACTCTTTTCAAAAATGGCTGATTTGCACTATTGTACTAATTATGTCACAAGCTCAGAGTTGGTTCCAGACTCAGCCACCCAAAATAAAGAAATAAAAATTCACATTTACAGGTCGCAATTTTGTCACACACATGCATCAGCTCAAAATCCTAAAGCCCTAATTAAATTAACTTAGAGTTTCTTTTTTCTACAGAGAACACCAGTAAGCATTTCCTTCCTCCACTGAAAGCTTCTACAATCTAGTATACTGGTAAATAATTTTCTTCTCAGAAATGAATGCAATTTTTTAGTAAATTCCACCGTGCTTATAAGAAAAGTATAAGAACTCTGAATACATTTCAGTGTTTCACAAAAACCCCACAACACATCTGACCCAAAAAGCAAGCCCAAAAGCCCCCAAAGCTGAGGGAACTGCAATACACAAAGTGTGCCTCTTAAAAGCTTTTTCTAGATTAATTCTAGCAGCTAGAGAAACACTACAAAACTGAAGTTATTCCATTAGCCTTGAATCTCTAAGCATGAGGTGCCTTAAGCAATTTATCCACTTAGTTGTAACAACAAAAGTATTTCTTTGAGAGCACTAAAGCAGCGTTAATTTCCTTAAAATTTTGAACAGTAAATATTTTATCATGTTAATTAAGTATATTTGCAGTCTCCAATATGTTATTGTAGGTGGCAGAACCATTACTTTGCCACGGTCACATGGAGTGCACAGACCAAATTTATCTTTGGACGTATAAGCAAGATGAAAGGGAGCACAAAATCAGTGTTCAAGCCTGTGGGGTGACACTCCACTGAGGACAAAATGATTCTGTAACTGCACTTTCTGTTAAAAAGTTCAGATTTAATCCAACTTGTGCTTCATAATTTAACAGTTTTACACAACACTTTTTGCTGCAGTTGCATGACAGCACATGAATTACCAAAAAAAAAAAAAAAAAAAAAAAAAAAAAAAAAAAGGGAAACAACTATAAACCTAAAACACAGAAAAA
>VWZT01003448.1:29357-48357 GCA_013397055.1 Pachycephala philippinensis | reverse complement strand
ACTCAGGCAATAAGATATCACAAGACACCCTGTCATGTCACACAAGGTAAAGTTTAAAAAGCCTTGTCATACTTGCACAGAATCACAGAATGGTTTGGGTTGGAAGGCACTTTAAAGATCATTTAGGTTCCACCCCCTGCCATGGGCAGGGACACCTTGCACTGTCCCAGGTTGCTCCAAACCCTGTCCAACCTGGCCTTGGACACTGCCAGGGATGAGCTGGACACAGCTGAGACAACTCAGGCTCCTGCTTCTAGGACAGCTCAGACAGAGCCTGGCTCTTGCAAGCTCCCCAGGAGAGAGAACAACTCGACTTATTAAAAATAATCATATTCTAATGTGGTTTTATGTCTGGTTTAGAAAAGCATTTGGAATGCTTACAGGTTTGGTTTAAATCCAGAAACTGAACTAAAATTAAGTTAGGAACTCACAATATGCCATTATATTATAAAGACCTTTACTTCTGGTCAGTCATACCGAGAAATTCTGAGTCAAGTAGTTCGAGCTTGGCAAACAAACAGATTCAAAAAGGTTCTATTAAATCCTGCTTAAATTTCAAAAGAAGATGAGAATAGTTCTTACTGACCATAACTGATATCTTCATCCCTGATTTTCTCTGACTTCCTTCCAGCCTTAGAGACCACAAGCAATGTCTGCTGTAGATGACAATTCCACCCCACACCAAGAATATTCCAGACAAAATGTTTTTGTTCAAAGTTCTTCCAAAATTTAATATTTCATCTGCTTCTTATTCCTGAGCCAAGAACATCTGCCTGTGGAAACTTTCCTATTACTTTATATAATGATGAAACTACACGATGCCAATCCTTTTGTTGTTTCCCAAGAATTCCTGCCATTAATTTCCCACACTAGGTAAACTAGGAAATTAGTTTTCAACTCAAAATTGGAAATACTACAGAGGTATGTTCTCAGATGATAATATTCTGTTGTAGAGAGATGTCTCATTTCCAACCTTATTCTTGTATTACCAACGCTGTAAAATAAAATAAATGAAACCATAAAGAGTACAAGTTCTGTTAGAAGAAAGCTACAACTTGACTGAGCCCAAAAAGACTGAGGATATATAAAATGCAGTAGACAAAAGGATCCAATGCTGACCTCATATTAGTTGCAAACTGCTGGATCAGCCTGCTTCCTCCAAAGTCACTCATTTGGCTTCAGGGCATTTTAAATAAGCTTTTGATGCTGGAATTGCTACTGTATAGCTGGAGAATAGCAATGTTGAATTTAAAAAGCAAAAAATAAAAGCAAGTTGGGCAATTGCAAGCTGGTAAATCCAAGAATGGAACAAGTTCTGAAGGAAGAAAAATTAATGGTTTAGAGGACGGTCACTAAACTGGGAGAAGAAAATTGAAAATACTGAGAAAGGAAAATTTGACATGTGAATGCAATTAGAGCACAACAAGTATGTGTAGATTAGCTAGAAGTTTCTGCCAATTATTAGAAAGGGATTGTACCAATCAGAGTTGTAAAAGTCTGAAACAGATTTATGATTGGCAAGAAAAAATCAACCTGGTAAAAGAAAAAAAAAAAACAAAACAAAACAAAACAAAAAAAAAACAAAAAAAAAACCAAAAAACAAACCAAACAAACAGAAAACCCCCCCCAAAACAAAAAAGCCCAGGTAGCCTCTCCAGCCACATGTTCCAGGTTATCTCTAATTTATCTCAGAACCAGGATTCACGACTGTGCCTGCCTACCTGAGCAGCAGAGAATGAAATCCTGGCTTTCACAAGGAGTGCGTTTTTTTGAGGACAAAATGATAATTTGTAGTTGTCATGTATTCGGTTCTGAGGAGTAATAAATATGACAGGAGGCATAGATGTTAATTTATTGTTAGTAAGACAGAATTTTAGCAATCATAATCAGTATTTACAGGCATCTGAGCTGAAGGAAGAATCAAGGGAAGGTAGGTGGGAGCCATCAAGAAGTAGGAAAATAAGCATCTCACCCAATGGTTTTTTGAGCTGAACTGCCAGGTGCCAGAACCCAGGAATGAGTCTAGGCACTATTTATTTTTCCCTGGACCTTCTATTGAAGCCGTGCTAAAGCTGTGGCTGCAGGATTGGAATGAACAAAGCAGAGGGGCAGCCCACGAGCCCAAGGCAGGACAGGGCACAGAGCTGCCCCTTGCATTATCAGCATGCACAACAGTGTATCCACAGTGCTACCACCTGGTTTCACCAGAAAAACTGACAGTAGTCTGGCTCTGACCATGATAAATGGATAAGCAAAAGGTTGAAACCCTGATTAACTAACATCTTTTCCAAATATTCCCATCTTCCATCGCTTTCTGCTCTCAGGAGAGGCTCGGCAGCACCACACATCCCCCACAGTTTGGTTTGCTATGATGAGAAGTGCAAGGGGGCTCCTGCTTCAGCTCCTGGGACTGAGCCTAGCACAGACTTGGGCTTCATTTCGGTACTGCAAGAAAGTTAATAAGGCCACTTACGGTTTACAAACTACCTCCACTTGCATTGACCATTGTAAGCCTCAAGCAAAGCTGTCATGAGGCTTTTGTAGGGGAAACCTTAAGGGCTTTGGCTAAGGCTTGCTGTCAGAAAACTGCTTGAAATGAATTCAAATCACCAGGCTCCCTTACTGAAGGTCAAACACAACATTTGCAGCTGGAATTGCCAACACAATAGCAACATGAGGGGAAAAATAAAGACTACCTGAGAGGAAGATTCTCTGTTGGCGCTTTACTGGCATTTGGGGAAGAGCAAAATGGGAGGGGGCAGGCAGAGCCACAGGCTGCCTGTCAGAAAAGTGAAACTTCCTTCAACACAACAGTTAGTCCAAACATCTGAATTTACTTTAAAGGCTGAGTCAGCCCATGCCAGTGCAGCAGGAGCAACCAGGCCTGACCATGTCCCCATCCTGTGCCCCACAAAGGGCAGGCTGTCTCCTAGGGAAGGGAAATCTCCCCATCCAGCAGGATAAGGGGGAGCCCTGAGTGCTCCTGGCAGTGCCCCATGGCACTTCCAGAGCCACCATCCAACAGCCCCCACCAGCCTTCCCACAGCAGAAAGCCAAACCCACCCAACACGTGGCTGTGGGTGTCCTGAAGAGCCAGGATGTGCTAGGGGAGGTGCTGTGCTGCTTGGCAAAATGGTCACACTAGGAGATGGCACAACATCCTCCCCCGTGGCTTGTCCTGTGACACACTGCTTGGCATGGGAGTGACTTCCAGAAGGCTCTGCTTCCCTTAGGTTATTTCTCACCTTCTTACAGAGATTGGCAGAGGTGAGAGAGCTTCAACACTCAGCAAACATTTACTGTGAGGAGGTTTCTCTAAGCAAAGCTCAGCTCGGACAGGAGGGTGACCCCAGCCTTGCCCTCCCTGGCTGGCTGCAGCACTCTGCCACCCTGGACAGGGCTGGGGACACCAAACCCACTGGGCAGCCAGGATCTGCTCTGTGCAGGAACAGCCAGAGCAGAGGAGAGGAGACACAATGTGGCCTTGGGCAGGGCTGGCCACAGGCTCCCCCACACCACTGCCCTGGGCATCACTGGGGCTCCTGGGCAGGAGGAGAGGGTGGTCCCAGCCCAGGGAGGCTGCTCTGGGCCATCCAGACCCATCAGTGCCCTCAGGGCAGGCAGCTCATCACTCTGACAGTGTTCTTTAAGTTCAGAATGAGAGTGCAGAATGAAAAAGATACCTACCACATTTAGTGGAACGAATCACCTCGCTTTGTTTCTTAAATAATTCATCTTTTAGGCTCAGCCCTGGCTAAAGGCCCAGATTCAGATCATTTTTCCATTTTTCTGATCCAAATAATACAGTTATAAAGAAAAGCATTAAGAAAGATAAGGCCAATTTTGTCCACTCAGAAGTGGAGCCTTAGTGCATACATTTCTGGGCATCTTTCTAGAAAAGCTGTCTTGAACGTTTATCTGAACTTGTATTAAAAAGTCAGATTCTTGTTTGCAGTGAGCCAAGCTTCAAATCTTACAGAGACCCAGATGTGTGGAAGGCAGAGCAGCAAGCCCAGCACCTGAGTGTGCTGAGTCAGCAAGCTGCTCACACCTCCATGAGTGAACAAGAATAATAAGATTGGCCCCTGGGACCAGAATCAATCTATTAACCAATATGATCTGGAGACCTTGGGTCCTCTCTCATATTTTCTACAAATTGTATTGCGTCTTGTTGAAAGCAAAATCCTTATGGTACTACTATCTCAGGATCACAGCAGCATTTTTCATACTATCTTGCTGCATGATAAGAAACTAAAAATATTGAAATGAAACCAGATACTAGTTCATAGGGGGCAGGAAAAGAAAAAGAAAAAAAGGTAAACGTATGATCAAAGTAAAAGAGGGAAGAAGAAATGTATTTTGGCAGAAATTTTTCTCCTAGTAAAAGAGTCCTAAAATCTTATGAGTATGTCAAAAAAAGATACAAGGAAAACTTATGTAGGCATTAGTAGCTACACTGAAGAATCCACGTACTTCAGAGAAATTATAGGGTGATACATGAAATTTATATACATGGAAGGATGAAAGCTGACTAGGATCCAGCTCAGAATATTGTTATCTCACAAGCACTGCATAATTCAGCTGGCAAACCTACCCACGTGGGTCAGGGCAGCTGCCAACCACCCCACAGCACAAGGAGCTCCCGTTCACAATGCAGTATTTAAAGTAGCTAGAAAGAAGAGGGAGAGGAGTTAGTTTCAAAAGGCTAAAGTTAGTTTTGAACTTGAAAAAGGAAAACTCCTGAAAAATCTTACATGAATGGTAACAGCTTCTGCCCTTCCAGTAAAGGATGCCAACTGATCATGGCCCTGAACATGAGCCCTTAAGATGCTCAGAATAATAGAAAATGCCACAAAGAACACACCAAGCAAACATTTTTGATGAGAAATCACTATGGCCCTTCAGCATGAAATAGCTGCTCAGAAATACCCAGCTGCAGCTGAACCTCTGGTGACTTCCCCTCTCAGAATAACTTCCCAAATAAAACAGTCTATTTGCCCTCATGATGAAATCTACTTCCCTACCTCCCCATGTTTTTTTTAAAGAAGGCTTTATCCCAGTTGAAGTGTTTTGGAAACAGAATATTGAATATGTTTGACATCATGCATAATCCTCTTTACCCATTTAAAAAGTGACCGTTATAATTAGCAATACTGATACCAGCAATAAAAATATTAAAAGGTAAAATTAACACCTTACTTTCCCATAATATTTTACTATATTTTATTTTTTCAGAAAATACTACGGGATTCATTCTCTTGAAAGAATGACCTGAATGTCCTCCTTTTTGGTGGGAATGTAAGAAATAAGAATCAAGAACACAGACCTGAGCCATGAGTGGGTTGAGTTGAGGAAACCACACAAAAAAGGGCTGGGGAACTGAGTCCACAGTAGCTGGGTCAAATAGGGATTTTGAAAGGTTACAGCCTAAAGAGATGGAAGATTGGGCCCACCCCACTCCCAGGGCAGTGCACACACACACAGCTCCAAGTGGTACAAATTCATCTGAGCACTAGCAAGAACAGAATTAGCTGTCATTATTTCTGGGAATAAGAAGGGCTGGTCCAGTAGGCAAAGCCAGGATTTTGGAAAATGATCATTTTATTTGAACCTGGCAGCCACTTCACTGGCCAGCAATTAGTGGCTTTTATTGTTGATTCTCAGGGACCACAAGATTATCCAGGAAAACATTTACTTTTGTCTTTTCTCTCTGCAGTTCCTGACTAGACTCTCCATGCATAAAATCTAAAATCAGAAAAGTGCCTTTATTTTACTTGTTAAAGTAGCCACAGGTTGCCTTGGAACAAGTGAGCCTTGCTGTAGCACTGCATTTGTTTTCTTTTAATAGGAACCAAAGCCTAAATATCACATTTGGCTATGCTGCCCTTTTGCAAATAAACCCTGAAGGAATACGAGGAGCAGATCCTGCAGTTAAGGGCTCTACAACGCCTGCAGTAACACCAGCCTATGCATCTTACTGAACTGTGCCATTTAGCAAAGGGCAGAGAGAGGAAAAGACAAGGGAAAAAACCTCATGCTACACCCAAGCTTAATTTAAAATAATAATAATTTTTTAAAAAATTAAATACTCAAGACGCACAACTGGCCATTTTCTCCTTCTTGTTGCTTTATTTTTAGTACCCTTTTAGCCATTGTGTGGTCTCTGTCAGTTGTTGAAATCCATTTTTAAATTTCATTAATAAAATACAAATCATGTTCAAGGAACATTTTATGAAGTAAAAAGCAGCCTTCATTTATTAAATCCCAAAATCTTTTTTGCCTCACAGGTGGCCTGAAAGCAGCTTGAAAGCATATCTCCCTGTCCCACCAGACTCACAGTGTCTTGTGCCAAGTGTGTGGCTGGTCTGACTGGGGAGAATTTGTCCCAGGAGGCATCATGGGCCTGACCTTGAGACCTTCATTTGTTGCAGAGAGTACATCACACCAGCAGCATCTCACTGGGAAAGGCAAAACTGCTAAAAAACCATCCAGGACTAAAAGGACCACCAAGATCAAAGCCCAGGATGTGCAGCACAGCCCAGCTTGAGCAGTGTGGAACCTGGGTCCCTGGGCATGGAACATGCTTGCAAATTATGCCATTTCTAGCACTAGTAACTGATTTATAAGAAAAGAAAAGCCTGGGGACCAAAAAAAAACCACCTGCATTCTTAGTTTGTTCTTCTCATAGTACCAAACGTTCAATTTTTATAATGAAGTACTTTTAAACTTTCTGAGAAAATAAACCAGTAACTACTCACATTAACAATTATTTTAATAAAAAAGGAACATACAGCGCTGGGGTTAGAATTACAGACCAGAAGTCTCATACATCCTTTTGTGGTGACACACAAACTCTGACCAACCCCTGCAACAGAGACTCACTTAAATGAATCTCAACCTTTAAATCCACACAACAAGCCCAATTATTAAACCTATCATTTCACACTGAACTTCTCGGGGAGCTCTGCTCTCTTTTATAGCCAATGCTGTGAAATAGTTTAACTTTGGGCTGTCATTTTCCTAGAATTTTGCATCATTCTGGTATCTTTTGTGGCATTGAGTCTGTGGCCCAGCTTCCATTTTCAGGAGAGGAAAAAAAAAAGAAAAAAAACAACCAGAAAACGAGTAATTGGCATGTAGTATCTGCTGGTTACCCCTCCTGGAGCTTCAGGTGATCTCAGCTGCAGGATTTCAAAGGGACAGAACCACCCACAGCTCCTGGGTGAGCCAGGTCAGCCACCTCCTGCAACAGAGCTCTAATTAATCCCACCTCTCTAATTTAATTAAAATGCCTAGCCCAGAGCCTGCAGGGACCATGTGCCCCTGGCTGGCAGCTCTGTCCCCTTGTCCCCAGAGCACTGCAGGGCTCAGGAGCACCCCAGGTCCCCTCTGTGGGCAATACATCCCCGGTGTGGGTGACTGATGGGGTGACACCCATTCGTGTGCTGTCCCTCTGCTCCCCAGGGGACAGGCAATTCTCAGAAACATTTCACCACGTTTTCCCAGCCTGCAGACAGGTCAGGGTAGTGAAGATAACATGATCCAGCTCTGCGTGATGGTGTGGTTTTTCCCAAGCAGAACCTCTGCCTCTATTTCGGGAGGTCTGGCCCGTCTCCGAGCTGTCGCTTGGGATGAGCGTGCAGCTGCTCTGAGGACATTGTACCACGGTGCCTCCCTCCTCCAGATCTGCCTCTGCTGCTTCTTCCCCTCCTCCTTTGCACGAGTTACCTTAGGTGCCAGGAGAGTTCCCTCACAGAATTTATTGTAGCGATCTTAATTAAATTAATATTCCTGAGTGCAAGGCTACTGGGATCTGAGGCTGGTATGAGGTTCATCGACTTTCACTTAGAGGGTAAAGTTTCCAGTTTTCACTCTCACGAGGCACTATGAAAAATTTATGACAGAAGCAGGAGAACTCTTGCTAGAGGCAATGACATCCCTGTGCAATTAAAGCACTTTCAAGTGTCTTTTTTTCCTCCATTCTCCTTCCACTCATCTTAGAAAACAATATACAGAGCAACTTTATTCTGCACTGTACGTTTTTAACTTAAAGATCTGTAGGCAGTTGACAAATTATAACCCGATCATAAGAATTTTCTTACAGTTTGAGATGTAACATATTGTACAAGGTTATGGCCAGATGGTAAGGAGCTTTTTTCCTTCTCTCTCTCTGGGTTTTTTCTTTTTGTAAGAAAAACAGTTTTAAGCTTTCAAGCAGCAGAAGAAACTCCCTCCACAAATAGCAACAGAGACCCTGTCTGCACTCCTTGGAGATCACAGCGATTTCCCTGAACCCCTCAGTGAGCAGCTGTGGGAAAGGGCAAGGCTGGATCTGAGGGCTCCCAATTCCGTGGATGCTGCCAGCACATCCCGAGGGCCAGGCTGTGGTGTGTAACCACAGCACACATCTCCATCCTGCTGCAATTCCTGCAAAACCCTCTCAGAGGGGCCAACAGTCAGAGCCCACGCCTGCCTTGGCTGCCCCACACCCTTGGACAAGCCCCACCACATCTGATAGGCACGATTTTGATTCTGAGCAGCTCTGGGATGGGATGCCTTTGAAAAAAAGCTGCTTTATTCTCTCTCGTTTTGCAGAGTTGAGCAAGTGAGAGCTTTGGGGCAGTCAGCTTCTTTGTAAACTAACATTCAACTATTGCTGTGACTGCAAACTATGGGGAATAAAGCAACAATAAATACTTAATAACCAACACAATGCAATGGTTCTTTCTTACCTCACCAGAGGACATAATTTTTTGCACAGTGCATTGCAGAGCACACTGCAGTAACCAGAGCTGACTCTGAAACTTGGGAAAAACGGAGACTATTCCTTCAATGACCATGTAAAATTCCCCTTAACTGCATGTGCCCTGAGAGAAAAATTTACTTTAATATCCCAGGCTTAATTCTGAACATGCTAATCCTTGTTATCTCTGGATAGTTAACGTCGCTGCAATGCAGTGATCTATAAAAGAAAATACTGGCTATGATTGCTGAAATCAGGAATAATGGAAAAGAAAACCTGTAACTTCTTAAACTCACTTCAGAATTTAGACCTGAGCGGTGCAAAAAATGTAAATATTACAAATACCCACCAGCTGATCTAGTCAGCAGAGCTATATTGTTAAATGCTGTCTTACTCTGGTCATAATGGCAGTAACACAAATAGGGCATGGATTATAGTTACACAAAGTTGCACACAGTAAAAGATGAGTCTAAATTCACTTTCTTTTTAGGATAAATCTACTGGTTTGTCTTTAGAAAGCTTAAAAACCCCCTTATTCTAGCCTCAGATTGACTTTCTTTGTCCTACCACCACTTCCCTCCTTCTCCCTCTCACTGTAGATTCAGTCTCTGGGCAACGTTTCAGGATTGGGATGGTGCACACAGCCATCTCAGGTACCCAAAGCAATAAACAACCCAAAGAAATCCACAACCCACGTGTCCATTCTCATTCACAAGTCCCATGGACACATTGTGGGACACTCAGAGCTGCTCTGGAGCCAGCAGCCACTGAGCAGTGAGCAGGTTCTGCCTTGCAAAGTGCAGGAGAGATGGAGCAGTGTTGTAGCCAGAGCTGTACCCCCAGGCTCAGGGCAGCACACTCGGTGTTGAGGCAGCATTAAAGGCTAATCTAACCCTCCTGTGAGGGCCCTGGTGTGGGCCTGAGAATTTGGGCAGCTCCTGAAAGGACAGGAGACAGCACATCATCTCTGGTATGAACAAGATGAACAGCACCACAAAGGCAAGATGTTGTTTATCACACTAAACAGAAGGGTCTCTCTGTTGCCTTTCACTGCTGCCAGCGACCAGCACCCATCTGTTGCCTCTCACCAGACATTCTGATCATTTGCTCTTGCAGCAGTGGTCTTTCATGATTTTCTCTGCCACACAGGCCCTTTTCTCATTCCCAACTCTGTTCTTAGGGCTCAACCACTCTGTAAACAATAAAGCACAACAGCAAACAGAGTTTTCTTACCTTAGAGAGGCTTTTTCAGTGTCCACAGCACACATGCAAGAACAGCTCAGCATCACTGCTAGCAGCTATCCCTTCCTAAGGTAGAAGCTCCTCCTTATGAGACCTTCTTGCTAATTGCCCACAGCTGCATTGAATAAAACACAGCCTCAGGTGTGTAAGGCTTTCAGGTGTTACACAGGACTCTAACGAAGGGCAGTAGTTTTTAAGTGAGACATGTAAGAGGACATAAGGAGAACCCTTCAAGGCAGAGCTAAAGGAAAATAAAGTGTATTTCATTATCAGCAGGTGCATCTTGTGAAAGAAACATGGGCTGGTCTCCAAGATGGGGCCCAAAAACAGATAGGGGCTGGGTCCCTCATTAAGATGTGGATATTTCTGAGTTGGTGCTTACAGCAGCAAGAGAGTGGCCTCAAACAGAATGTGCAGCTCCTGGGAGAGAGGAGAGGGAGCACAGCTCTTTGAATGCCATTTTAACAGAGTAAAACACCACTCAATCACCAAATCTGTGACAAAAAGCAAAGCAAACAAGGTGCTGTTATAGGGAAGAGCTCTGAGTAGGACTGACCCCACATCATGTACTATGTTCCTCTCAGATCTTGAGTTTAACCATATGCAAGAGAAGTACTGTTTGATATATTGTTACATTCATAAGGTAGCTGAAATGCCAGTTCACTGGACAAGGAAGAGAAGATCGTGATATTGCCTTTTTTGAATGCACCAAAGTGTTAAACTTCCCATCTAAAGTAACCCTGAACCTGTTCTAACCATACTGCCAAGAGACTCCTACAACAGGCACACAAAGATGAACAGAGGTCTCAGCTCAGAGCTGAACTGGGAAGAAAAGGATAACCACTGGATACAGGAGCTCATTAATGCCTAGGTGGAGATGACAACACAAAATACAAAGAAGCAGGAACTCCTCTGGTGTCTCCAAAACATCCCTGCTAACACTTCGTGTTCCTGAGTACTGAGAACTGCTTTGCTTAGCACAATATCAGAAAAACTGTGTTATTTCTTTCCCCCAATAAAGAATACATAATCAAACTGTGACTGTTTTAACATCTTCTCCTGTCTTGTAAAGATAAAGATGGGGGTTTAAAACACACACCCCACACCTCCTCTATGCCATCCCCTCCCTGGAAGTTGCCATCCCCACAGCTTGAGGCAATCAAGGCTGTCACCTTCAGTAAAGGGGCAAATTAAGATCTAATCAACAAGTTCTGTATTAACCTCAGCTGAACACGGGCACAAAGCAGAAATGTCCTGGAGTATTTCAGCTGCTTTTTAAGTGGATGCATATTTCTGTCCCAAGTTAGAAAAATGTGAGAGTAGAGCACCAGATTGGTTAAAAGGTCTGGGCTCACATAGCTCTGTCATAAATGTCATGGAAAATCTGTCAAACCATGCAGCTTGACCATCCTCAGTGTTTCTGTGTAAAAGATGAATACAGCACTGCATCGTAGGGGATTTGTGAGGGTAACAGCTTTAGAGCACACAAGCACCTCAAATAACACTGCAGTCAGGAACTACACCAAATAAATAAAGGATAAATTGGACAAAACCTGAGACAGGCATCTTCACTTCTTCTGACACTCTTTCCCCAGTCAGTGGACAGATTAACTTCAGCAGTTGCTGCAGCCTAGTTAACAAAGGCAGGAATTCAGGGCACCGAGGGCAATTGATACTGCATTATATATTTTGCCAATTTAGCCTCAGTGAAGAAATCTATACTCCCCATCTGCACAGGGTTTTGCTAACACAGCACAAGACAAATAGTAACCACCAGCTGTAATAAGTGAAGTGAGGGATGAAGGAATTCATGGAGTTCAGGATAGTTTCCCAAAGGTCAGAAGCTCACATCACCAAAACAGCACTGGGGGAGACGTGGGACTGCCCTGTGAGAGCAAATACAAGCCCAAATGGAAAAATTCTGTGTGAGAGACTGCATTGTAATTGGTGTCGTGGAAAAATCCCTCTCTTTTAAAGGCAGAAGAAACAGACAAGATGATGGAGGTTATAAAAAGCATCTTGCACTGTAACTGACCTTGAAACCCTTCTTTTCTCTCAGCCTGATTAAGGGAAAAATACTTAGTTAGATACTCTCTTTGTCCTCCGCACGGATAAGCACAAGAAATAAAGAAAAAGAAAAAAAGAAAAAAAGAAAAAAAGAAAAAAAAAAAAAAAAAAAAAAAAAAAAAAGGGGGGGGAGAGAGAAAGAAAAAAAAAAAAGGAGGAGGAGAAGAGGAAGAGAAAATCAATACAAGCTGTCTTCAGTTTAACCAGAATGTTACAGTGAATAGGTTTATGAAACCTCCAGTAAAGAGGAGCACAATTGCTCCCACAACAGCAGAAGTTGCTAAATTTTAGTGTAGTGTAACTTTCTAAGGTGTCATATAACAAAAAGGAAATGCAGGTGTTCTTACTGTCCAAGGACAGTACTCGTATTAGAGTGTATAAGTTACTCACCTGGAATTAACTCATCTGATCTAATGCAGGGGTTGTGACAGCAATCGCTACTCTGTGCTACACAAGAAAATAAAAAACCTGCCACACACATGGGAAGAACAAATAGAGATAATAGGAAGTAGCACTTCCCATCTCTCTCAGCAAAAAAAGATTTATGCTCTGAAAGAAGAATTTACACACCATCAAGCTTTTTTGGCTAAAGTATATGGATTTAAAATTACACAAAATCATAATTGTATACAGTTTCTTGATAAACAGCTCAGCTTAATGAGCACTGGTGAATTCCTGTCCTTGCTGGTGTCTTGTAGCTGTCAGTCCCACAGGAAAATTCTGTGTTGTATGAAAACAGAGCCCTGCTCCTGATTTCTCTCTCTCTTCTCTTTCTCTCTTCCATAGATACATACATATATATATATGTATATATATTCTCAATGAACCAGCTGCATGATCCTGCCTGACAAAACCGAGACAGATACCAAGGTACAGAAATAGGGGGTATGGAAAATAAGCAGATGGTCTTTCTTTACTATGCAGGTGCTGTTCAGCAATTTTTCCCACCAGTGAAGCTGCTGTATTTTGCACAATGTTTTCCCAATTCACCAGACAATCAGGAACAGAACAACATGAATGCTCTGTTCTGCTACGATGTGCTGAGACAGCAGGTTATCGGTGGTGACTCTGAAGCTTGCTGACATCTGACATGAATTCCTGGCATGCTGACTTTTTAAAAATCGATGGGGACAGACCTCAGAGTAACAGAAATAGCTGTGAAGTTTAACACTGCTGAAACTGTTCAGGCTTGATTGGCTGGTGAACATGGAAGGTCAGAAAGAGGAGCACTGGATCCTCATCAGTAGGAACAGAAGCAGATTATTATAGAAAAAAAATCACCCTGAAGTTTCATAGCTTACTGTTCCTGTGAAATAGCCAAGATCAGGAGATGCATAATGTGCAGCAGACCTCTTCTTTATTAATACAACCTTAAGCTAAGGATGAAAAATGTATATTGGCACACAGAAATGCTCAATGGAGTGTTATAAAGCCATTGCTTGACCTCCATTTTTGATAATTTTAGAGCAGTTCCTAAAACTTTTTTTAAAGGAAACATTTTAGCCATAGCAAGGCTGTTGATGTTAATTAGACTTCACTCTTTGGAGTGGAACTGGGGAGGGATCTGTTAAGCTCCAGGAGAAAAGTACCTGTAAATTTAAGTTTTACTTAAAACGTGGATGTAGCCTTACTCTTTGCCTTCTTAATAACGTATCTCTTCAATCTAGACCAAATTACACCCTAAAAACTGCAAATCACCTGTCTACAGAACTGATGAAGCACAATTACTCATTTGTCTTGATCATTTATACATGCTCAGAAGGCTCACATAGAGACAACATCCATTGAGTGAATGGAAATATAAAAGAATGTCAGCAAACCTCTTTTTACAGCTTTGAGGAAATTTAAAAAAAAAAAATTACCTTGTAATTTTCCTTTCTAAACACAAATAGGAATGGAAACTGGATGACAGAAATTGCTGACAGAAGAGGCTGAAAGCATTTTCATTGCTATTTTTCAATAGGATCTTGTGCTTATAGGTCAAAAAAAGCATCATGCTTTAGAACACAAGTAGCAGAGTGATCATATTAATACATTGTACTGAAACTTAGTAAAAGGACATTGTCAAGTGTTTTCCTGCAGTTTCTAATGTAGGTGTTTCACTCTCCATTGATTGTATAATAACCTCTCAACAGTTTGAAAATAACATCTCTTTCTCTGTTCCCCTCGTTGCTAAACATGGTTTCTGCAGTTATGGACCATGAGCCTGGATGGTAATGGACTTCTAAATTCAGGAGCACTCAAAATGTATCAGTGGTAACAACTAAAGTCACAAATCATTAGCTTGTGTTCCTTGAACTTCTGCCTCGGGATTCATGTTTGTGTTGGTGCATTAACATTATTTATTTCACTTATCTCCTCAGTTAAAATAATATTTTTCCACACATTGCAAAGTGTGCCATGTCTGTAAGAGAAATTCTGCATTGATTACTGGCACCACAGCATGCAAGATGCCCATTCTAGCAGGGAGTATGGGTTCAGAGTGCCATGATCCAACTCTTCCTCGTGTTTGAGCAGCCAAGAAGAGAAAGAGACCCTCCAAGAGCCATATGCTTAGAAGTTTTCCAGCAGTTCTTTCATAAAAGGCAGACCTGTTGCCAGCTGTTGGGCACACATTTTTCTCCCTCATAAGAGAGGGACGTCCTCTCTGTGTGGACTCTCTCCTTTACCTGTCTCACTGCCCTCCTGAAGGGTTCTGCTCTTCACAAGCTGTAGGGGAACAAACTACTGCCCTTCCCTAAAGTGTGTCGGAAAACAAGGCACCACACACACCCCATGAGAGGAGAGGCTCTGGAGAGGCCTTTCTGATCTCTTTGCAGAGTGAGGTCCCTTACTGTGGATGGCCAAGGAGACCAATGTGCTGCTCAAACCTTGAACATAACATCTCTAAACCCCTTGCCATGTAAAACTGCACGGCCACCAGGGAATACCTGCACAACGGCACTGCCAGGTGCACCCAGAGGTTATTCCACTCTCCTGCAAATTCTCTTCATCCATTCCATGCATTTGCTATTTAAATGCCTGATGATTGGAGATTCAGTGTGCTGAAATTACCTTATGTGAAAATATTCCTGGTAGGGAGGTGCGCCGTTTATTTTCTCTCAGAGAATTCTCTTTTGAACATTATTTTGTTCGATACCATTAAGCCAAAGCATTTAAACGTGAAACCAACAAAAACGTATAAAAACAATGCTAATGATTTCCCACACACAAGAGAGGTTTTTGAGTGATTTCCAAACTTACAGGAAAACAACTTTCCCCTTTAAAGTGTAACAAAATTTTCGTGTCAGTCCATCCAACTCAGGTTTGCACAAAGTCATGCCTGTTGCAGCTTACCTCTTACTCAGCTGCCTTCTGGACTTACTCCAGTGATTCCCCAGAGCTGTGGGAGGAAAGTTTTCTGCAGGTTCTAAAACCAAAGATTTCAAAAGCCTGAAGCTCTTCAGTGGACATACCATTAATTGTCAACTGACCACTCAGTGATAACCATTTTTCAAGGTATCTGTACACGACTGTCTTAGTTCAGGGTTTATTTTTAGACTGCCAGACTCTAGAAGGTTTTGGATACAATACATCAAGAATATGAAACCAATCCCAGACAGCAAAAGTAAAAATCAAAGCAAATGTGACTAAGCACAACAATAATAAACATTTTATATTGCATGGTGGTGGGTCAGAACATATGGTACCCTCTCTTCCTACGTTTTCTTAGAAGAGCAAGTCATCCCTTTTGAATAGAACAGTCAATACATTCCCTGCAAAATTTGTGGAATATGAACATGTCCTGCATCTCCAACGTCTCTGCAGAACCTCTTGATTCCTCCTTGTCTGCTTTTTTATGGCTGAATCCCTAGTGCCAGACACTTCAACTAATCAGAACTTCACTTCCTAGCGTGGCTATTTCTGGAAATCAGAACAATTCTCTGCCTCTGAAATGCCAAGCTCCTCTCTCAGATGTGACGCCTCCTACTAAAACAAACGGAGATATTTACAGCTGACATCACTGAAATATAACACACACAACAGAAACCAGAATGATTTAAAAACATGATTTAAAAATAAAATCCATTTTGGGAAGACAAAGCCACACAGTGTAAGTGTCCTTTTCCTATTTCTGCTTTTTTTTAAGACATGCATAATACAGATTTTTGGTTCTGTGCTGTTGACAGCATTTAAGAAAACAAAAAAAACTCAGAAAACCAAGAAATTCTTTAGATTTGAAATTCTGGGAAACCCACCAGATGGAGTGCCTTAGTGTGTGAGAGAAAGACTCTGACTATAAATGTCATCATTTGAGGGTTGCCTCAAATTGAAAGTTTAGAAGCAATTGAATCCCTCTGCTTCCCTCTCCCAATCTGTGCTTCTAAAAAATAAACAGGGACCTGACAGTCCCCATGATTCCAAGGACAGTGGATTATTTCAAGAGAGGTGAATGCCTAGAGGCACAAATTGTTTTATTGTCAAGTGACTTTTAATACATGGGCAATGAATAAACCCAGTGAAGATCTGGATTGAGTAAGAACAGATTCCCTTACAAGATAAAGGCCAATATTCACCAACAATGTGAGAGTGTAACAAAGATTCTCAGCAACAATGAATCTGAAAGTGAGAGAAGTGTAGGAGCAGTCTTAACTCCAGAGTCACAGGCATTGCTTGGTCCCTGTGTAACCTTAGGCTGGTGTTTTGGAAGTGTACATGGCAAAGGATGCAATATTCCTTACCCTGAAAAAGGTGCAAAACTTAAAATTCTTCAGCTCAGCTCCCAGAAGATTTCTCAAAAACCAGTCAGAGCAAGAAATGCACAAGTTTCAGGGCAGGCTGGATGCTGACAGCACTTCCAGAGGTACTGCAAGGAGCACAGGGTCACCAGGGAGGTGAATGTGCCTCAAACAGGACAGCAGGAACATCCAGGAGAGTGCTGGAGGCCTTCCCAGTCCCCTGAGCACTCTGCAATCAGGAGTGAGACAAGGCAGTTTAGAGATACTCAGCCTTCTCTTCCACTGGGCTTTCCATCTCACAATTCAGTGTTTAATTCATGCCTCCCTCCAGACAAACAGTCACTTTAGCAAGTCATTCTTGCAACTTCTAAATAGATTTAAGAGAACCTAGACCATAAAGTCTGAAAATTAGTAAGTGAGTTGAGGCAAAATCTCTTTTATAGTAGTTAAACCTGAGCAAGGAGGTAAAATTAAATGTGTTCCACGTACTTTTTAAAACTTCATTGGCCTGTTGTACTGACATATCCCTCATTCTCTTTGATTTGGTTACATAATAATCATTCCACTGTTACCTAATACAAATAGACAATGAGTGCATCTCTATAATCCAGGCCCTTTCTCCAGGTATTCTGTAAAATGAACACTCACACAACACCTCAGAGCACAGTAAGACCCTTGATTTTCATTTCAGAGAGCTAAAGTTCTATATTTGGATTTAATAGTAGTTAATTATTACAGATAACAATGTAGCTTTTTAACAATCATGAATTAATTTACTTTAATAGGTAAAAAAAAAAAAAATTCAATTACCCAGAAAATGACTATTGAGGTGGCAGGTTGTCGTGGTTTAACCTGACTTTTAAACTCAGCACCCATCATGGATTTGTTACAGCACATCCACCACCCCAGCCCACCAAGATCCCACCACTGGAGCTGTGTGAGAGAGCAGGATGAGAGCCTGAGACTCTGCTCCTACTCACTTCTTTCTAAAGGCTCTCTGTACTTCTGTTCCCCCTCTCTCAGGCAGGATAATACAGTGAGGAGATCTGGGGAGTTCAGTTACTGTGGAAAACATGAGAACAGAAACATCATTGACACTGAGGACAACCTCTGATCTCAGAAATCCAGGGACCTGCTGTCCACGAGTGCTGAATATCGTGTCAAGACAAAGCACTCTCTAAAAGAAAGCAAGAAAGCTCTGTCCTTTACTGGCCCCTTTGATTTCATCGCCTGTCACAGCATCAAGTGCTCCTTTCAAAATTTGTGAGACTTGAAATACTGTGGCTACACAACACCAAACTAAGAAAAGACCTTTTATCTTTTTTTTTTTCCCCCCAAGGTAAGCAGGATATCAGGAGCAAAAATATCACATTTGTGAAATCCTTATCAACATTAATTCTGAGGACAGAGATACTACAAGAAAAAAGTGTTTGTCTCTGCTGATTTGTTATGTTTTTGACATTGTTTTATTCTCTTTGAAGCTGATTTTAGGTATTAAGAACATCAAATATCAGCCTGCTGTCTTTTCAGGACTCTAATTCTGCTACTGACTCGGAAAAGAAAATATGGAGTTCCAATTAGTTTCTATTAAGACCCCAGACTAGAAGGAACAAAGACTGAGATTTAAAGCAATGATAACATTAGGTTTTGCTTTATGCCTTTTCACTTATAAGCACTAGGCTTTTCATGAGTCTGTTCAAGGGTGTGTAAGAACAATCTTTTTCTTAGGTCTGTCTAATGCAATATCTGTCTCTACAGAACTGCAATGTGAATTATGTGAAAATGCTACTAAACCTGGGGTTGTACAGTCAGCCTTCAGGATTTTTGAAAAGCCATGACATTTCTCTACGGACATTTTTGAAGACTGCTCATTTGCAGAGAAAACTTGCTCGTGGATCAGAATTCTGCAGTGCCAAGCACAGAACAAAAGACAGCCACCATCCCACCACCCCAAAGACGGGCGACATTCCCCCTGGACCTGAGCTGCTTGTCCTGAAACACATATTTCAAATAGAGGACTGGTTATTTGAAACTGCATGAATGGAAGACAGAAAACACAGATGCAATTAAAATAATAATAATAATAATAATAATGCAGGCAAGGAAGCCCAGACACAGATGAAGCTTTTGTTGTGGCAATATGAAAGAACACGACAAGAATTTTGGACAAAACACTGCCTAGAAAGGTGCTCAGCTGTGGATACAGTCAAGATATAAAGCTCTGAGCAGT
>VWZT01003448.1:0-13254 GCA_013397055.1 Pachycephala philippinensis | reverse complement strand
GAAAAATATAAAAGCTAAAATGTAAGGCATCAATTCATGGAGAGATTTAAAAGTGTAGAAGTGGCATTTGGGAACACGCTTTGGTGCTGGATTTGGCAGTGCTGAGTTAATGGTTGGACTCGGTGGTCTTAGAGGGCTTTTTCAACCTAAATCATTCTATGACTCAACTGAGTAATTAAAAACTGACCAAGAGGCACCAGTGTGGGGTAAAGATGGCTCACAGTGACCAAGATCTGACCAAAGGCATTCCCTGTGCTGCCCATCTCCTGGCACACTACCCCTAAACCTTACCCACTTCTGTCTGCTGTTGCTCCTGCACACCTGAGGCACAACCACAGAAATAATTCAATCATTTCCCTCCATTTCCATGCTTCTGGACTGTGCCTTGCAGGGAGAAGTTCAGGGCTGCCAGAATCAAGTAAGGTCAACTACCAAACCATCTGGACTCCAAAGCATAAATACAACCCTAGCCAGCCTCGCCACTGGGTGACAGAAGGTGCCTCTCTGAACCCCTGGCGAGATATTAAAAGTAGATTGACTTTAAAATTGCTCACAGAAATAGGTAACAACTTTAACAGAGCTACTTTACACCCAGGACTGCGTGGATTTCAAATCAAGCACCTTTCTCAGAGTTCTGTGTTCAGTACAGGGTATAATCCACAACCTTACTCTTTTGATACAGATAATAATCCAGTTTAAGTCCCCTCCTCTGAGCAGCCATTTTCAGACTATTTCATGACTTTTAGAAAAAAACTTCCTCATTCCAAGTGAAGCAGATCACTTATTTCTGAATGATGGTTTCTGTTCCCAGATTATGTACTGTACCCTTAATTGTGCAGTTTGATAAAGGTAGTTGATATCCTCAGGATTTCTCTAACCTTTATTTTAGCACACTCCAGGATAGTAACACTCTAATCAATTAAAGCATGCTGATGGCACATGGGGAGCCCTAAATCTCCTATTGACAGCTCATCAGGGAAGTCAGCATTTTTCTGTAATTTTCCATTTAAACAATTCCTTGGTACAAAGCCATCTCAAAGACTCTACACTGTTTGGTCACTGTTCCATGATCCTGACATGGAGGATACAGAATTTCATATCATTTTATGCCTTATTTATGTATCTTTAACTTGCATGGTTCAGAATTTTTAGGTTTTTTGACTTCACAGAGATACACAGGCTCATTTTCAGACAAAAAAAAAATACTTGAAGAAAGATAAAGGGGAATAGTACTCATTTTTTATTCTGCTCTTCGGTTTTGTACTATATTCTCCATGTTCAGGGAACTGATGGGAAACACAATTTACTCCTTTAAAAGAATTTCATTTCACGGGATGCAACCTATAGCAGCAATTCATACACAGATATACTGCATGAATTCAGGCAACAATCCATTTCAGTGACCAAATTAATTATATTTAAGCTTTCCAAATCATTAGATAGCACCTGTGAAGCTGGTTACATGACTTCCTCTTGATCAACGCTAAGTTATAGCAAATGTCAAATGAATTAAAGAAAAAAAAAACCTCAGCAAAATTTAAATTATCAAAACCACAAGCAAGGCACATTAACATAAGAAAAATAGCTGTGAAAGTTCATTCCAGATGCTGAGCAGCATTGTACAGAACACAGACTTTCCCCTGTGAGGAAACCCCATCTCTGTGTATCAGATATGCTCAGAAATAACAAATTCTGTTGTATTGGATATTTATTACAAAGTACTGTATAGAGAAAGAAAAGAAAGGTGAAGCCTTTTATTAGCTAAGATTCACTTTCCGTGCAACTGTAGAGCTGTGACATTTGCAACAAAGCATAAGAACACAATAAATGTGATATACTGAGAGAGCTTTCAGACATACCTTTTCTATCCTTGAACTCTAAACAAGGGCTTCTGCTTCCCTCTCTCCCATTATAGAAACCACCCTCCAAGTATTAAAATACAGCAATTTCAGATGGATTTAGATCGTTGTTCAACTATGAATTGGTATTCTTTGGAAATAGCTATACTTATTTCAGAGTGAGGAATGTGAACTATCAATCCAGAGCATCTGCTGAACCCTATGTAAAGGTCAGTCAGTCCTGTTGTAAATGCAAACATTCTACATGGTACCTACGCTTCCTTTTCATGATTGAAAATAACACTTTGGGCAGACAAGGAGGCTTCATTAAGTAAGAAAGGGAAGAAACCATTACAAAGAGAACTGATATAGTAAGTGCTCTTACTTTAAGACAGAAAAAGTAATGAAAAAAATCATACAAATGCTGAATTTCATCTCATTATGTCTAATGAAGTCTATAAACAGTCAAACTTGTGAATTCAAAATGGCAGCTCCTTAAAATAGCTCCTCCAGGTTTGATTTTTCATATAGAGAGACTTAAAGTGAATAAGATCTTGGTTTCAGAATAGCCAACACCTACGAGTGAAAGAATTAAGGTGTAAATGGCACCAAGAGAGAAAAACTGACCCAAAGAGAAAATCATCTGACGTCCCTAAGGCTTTCTCAGTTGAGGATTTTGGGACAGATTGTTTTTGGGTTTTTTTGTTTTGTTTTGTTTTTTGGGGTTTTTTTGGGTTTTTTTGTTTTGTTTTTTTTTTTTTTTTCATCCAAAGCTGCAAATTGCAGCTACTTCTGTAAAATTAGATGTTTGAAACCAACACAACTGGGTGTGAAAGGTGTAAGGAACTCCAAAGTGTGGTGAGCTGAACAAGCTGCTGGATAAAAGATTGCTTCCACAGGATACATTTCCAACAGTGTCTCGGGGTTGGATCCTACATGGACACACACACACAATTAAATCCCACATGAATACAGAGGAATTTAACAGCACCTGAGCACTTTGTGTTTCATCCCATGGAGGGAGAACAGAAGGTCCAAGGGACATGGTCTTGAAAGACAATGGCTTCCTGCTTCTTGTTTCAACTTTGTATTTTCCCCACACATAATTCTGTAAAGGAAGGGAAGGAATTATTGTAATAACAGTTACGTTTGAGAGTTTGCTCAGAATTTATGAAAGGAGATAATCTGTTGTTGGCAGAGAAGCTTGAAAAATTTCCTGCCTTTAGTGAGCATGTTGTACCACAGCTAAAATTACACTTAGGGTAGGCCACCAAAAATCTACTAAAATTGCCATTTGAAACAATTTCAACTTTTCTGAGACACTGAAAGCCTCAGCTTCAAGATACCTGCTACAGTGTTTCTATATAATGAAGACAGAAACCCAACCTAAAAACCAAGATACCATTTCTTTACATAAAGAAACACAATATGCATGGCCGAGACTTGGTGTCACTCTTTACTCTCTCTCTTTAAAGCCACAAATTTTGCAGAAAAATAAAACCAAAGGAAGATTTTTTAATTGCTATAGAATAAATTATCAGGTCCAAAAACACTAAAAGCACACAACTGATTAAAAGATGGGTTACATTGCCAAACTTTGGTTCCCGTTATTATTCTGATTATACTCAATAACCCTCAAGAAGCTTAAAGCTGAATCACAAGTTTTGGCACTCTATCCAATTTTTTTTGTTCACTTTGTTTTCCAAATTTTTTTTTCCCCTACTAGAGTTTTCCATGGTGTCACCTTGCTGTACAGCAATGATTCCAAGTGATGATGAGATCACCAGAGTGATCTGATGACAAGGATCTGATGACAACCTTGAAAGGAAGTACGAGATATATTTTAAACTTTAAGTATAACTCCCAAACATGAGCTTTCTCAGATTGGAAAGATTAGCAAAAGTTAGCAAAATTCTGGCCTGTAGCTTCATGTCTGACTTCAGTCATAATCCACGACTGCTGCACAGCTCTGTCTTTTTTTAGAGATATAGAACTGAGCTAAGAAAGAAACCCTGGAGGTTAAATAGTAAGTTGATTATCAATAAATTGAACTAACTTTATTGCCCCTGATAGAAAACTCTCCCAGGGCTCTACAGAGGCTTTAGTAACTTAAGACCTACACAACCCTCGTGGTGCACTAAAAAGCACATGAGAGGACCAGAAGACCTCCCAGAGCACAATTCCTCTGTGAGGTAGCAGGGAAGTAATTAAGTGATTAAACTTTGTGGTCTTGATGACATAGTCCCACCAGGATACTTTGATGACCAGCGAATAGGAAGTATCATGTCTTAAATCTCTTCTGCTCTTCTGGTGTATTTGCAGCACTTTTTCCTAAATCTCTTCTGTTCTTCTGGTGTATTTGCAGCACTTTTAGCTGCTTCTGGAGCACAAAAAGGTAAAAGAAGTAGGGGGCATTTACAGACTGGGGCCAGCTCTGTGCATCTCATACATTCACTGTTGCTCATAATTCTGATTAGTGAGGACATATCACAGTTTAATTCTGGGCAAGTTAATTCACAGCAGACTTCCTGGGTGATCATGTCTGAGTTCCTACTCAGTGACTCTGCTGTTACTATGGGTAACACACCCTGGAGCAAAAGCAGTGCCAGCGATCCCATTCGGTCAGGGTGTAGAGCCTGTGGATAAAGGACTTCCACATCAGCACTGACACAGCTGGTGCCAACACCACTCTACAAACCTCATTTTAAATCTCTAAAATATTCCCAAACTGTTCCAAATGTCCTTGCTACTCAGATATTAAAAAATACCTTTCCTGAGAGCTCTGAACATTATTTTAAGAGTTTGCCCAACTCTTAATCTTAAACAAGATCTTCTGTCTTAATCGCCATGTAGTATTTTCTGCCTCAAAACAGCTGTGTCAAATCTCTTGATCAAAACACACAAATTGTTACTAACTTCTTCACTATCAGGTATTTATGTTTTACCTTAAAAATGTTGCCTACAATTATTCACACAGCACTATCTGACACAAACAAGATGCTATCTGTGGAGCATACATTTTACCATGTGAAAATCCATTATAGCAATTTTTCAGAGAACAGTTTAAATATAGTGTTCCCAAGGTAAACTTCGTTGCTGTAACATAAATATGAGTTTGTAAAAGCTCCTAAGCAAAGATTTACCACCTTGCAACGCTGGCTTGGTACACAGTTGTGCAGTAGTTCTAGCTGAAACACATTTAATTCCAAACCTACATGATGACATTCTCAATGAGCTTTGTCCTTAACTCATGTCCTCTACTTCTGCAGACAAACTTGCCAGATTCCTGCTACAAGTCCAGCTGACTGGAAGGAAGAGTAACACGAAAAAAAGAAATATCTAGGTGTATATACTGACAAGGTACCAACTAAAGCTACAAGGGTTCTTTGGGGTTCTGAACTGACGGATCTATGAGCTGATCATCTGTTATGGGCAGGAAAATCAGCTTCTGGTGGTATTTTGGACAACAAATGGAGAAGGAAGGGACCTAAGGAAGTGCATGCTAAAAAACAGAGAGGCAAAAAAAGATCATTTTTTTAAAAGCTGTGGAATTTAACTCATGATTTCTCAGTTTCTCAAGCTCAGCAGTATGGGCTACTTTGCCAGGAGAGGGAGAAGGAGTAGAGCAAACCTCTCCAAGCCCTGTCTCAGGAAGGGTCAGCACAGACAACCTGCACACACAGCTCCCTCAGCCAGAGAACAGCTTTTTGCTCCTTGACTCCATTCCCCAGGCTCTTCCCTGCAGCACATCAGGAGCTCTCAGTCCCCAGTGGTCACTGAGCCCTGCTTTGTACCAGTGAAGTTCATTTCACCATGTCTTGTTTAGCAAAAGGAGGAAACAGCATTCCTAACATTTGGAGCAGCATTTGGAGATGTCTGCTCCAGATTAGTGCCATAAGTGAGAATAAAAGCCTGTTCCTTTTTTTCCTGGTCCGCAGGAAGCTGAACTGATAGAATACATTTGCTGAGTTTCTCTGCAGAAATCACAACACGAGCAAACGCACCAGTTCTTTGAAAACCACAACCACCTTTGATGGTGGAAGCAGTAAATAACAAAGAATTCCCAGTCTCCTAATTAACATGAGAAATGTTTGCCTTTCTTCAGATATGCTATTGCAACGTGACTCACAAAATCAGGAGAGGAAGACTGAATGGTTGAATATTCTGACAGTTTAATAGGAATTTATTACAAGAAAGTGCTGCTGCATCATCCAGAGAATTCATCACAGACTAAAAACATGAAAGTGCCCAAGTTCTAAGTGTATTCTGAGATCAGTTAATTTCTCTATTTCTTTTCTTCCTGCAAATAAAAGTAACACTTATAGCAGCTGCTTTCAGCACAGATTAACCTGTATATTTGTCTATCAATTTTGCAGCACTGTGTTCTCTCAAACAATAACACTCCTTATGTAGCCAGAGGTTCCTTATCATCATCAGGTAAGTTCTGCACAACACTTTTATGTGAATATATATTATTAAAGACTGACCACTGTAAGTGACTAAAAGCTTCACAACAACAAGAAAAAATCTATATAATCTATTTAATAATATAACCTCATAGGGATTGAAAAATTCTATCTTGAGGCAAAAACACAGGTTTGTTTTATTTTTTTTTTTTATAAATTATAAGAAACTGTATTCCTAGACCAATTCTGAGATTGAAACATTCAGTCTTTTTGATCACTGGAAATAACAATCTTAGCAACAATACCAGATGAACAAAAGTAAACTACATTTTAACAACATTCTGACTTGAAGGGGTTTTTTTTAAATTCTAACCTACTGCTCTTAGCACGGTGGAGGAAGAACAGTCCATGCAGCAGCGCCCCTTTGTATTTTTGCCACTGTAGTAATACCTTAACTGAACAAATTAATTCCCTTGAAATGGTTCTTAAAACCTTACTACAAAACACAAATAAGGTGGATGACAGAGGAATATCACTGGCACAGGAGGAGATACCCTTCAGGTCTCCAGGATTTTGAACCTGGGCTCCAAATCCAAATCAAGCTCCAGAGATCAGGCCACAACTCAATTAAATTTGTCCCACATCAACACACATCATAAAAGCCCAACCAAACAACCAAAACTGTTCTCTTTTATACTTAAGACATGTTTTAATTCTGTCCATAATTCTTTTAATCTGCCTGGTTTTTTTTCCCTTTTTTTTTTTTTTTCCTAAGGGATGGGATGGAAAAAACTTCTCTTTTCATGAATTGCACATAATAATCTTTCCCACAGGCAGAACTGAGCGTGAAGCAGTTTCAGACTCTGAAGAATATTAAGGATGTCCAAACAGGGTCACTCAACTCATCGGTAACTCGGGCCCAAACAGCATTAGGGAGGTGCATTCTGTTAATTTGGTTAAGCAGCTTGAGCTGCAGGACACAGAATCCACAATATTGAGCCACTGGCATTAATGTGATAAAAGAGTTAAAGGCTAGAATGGTAGAAAGAGAGAAAGCAAAGCTTATAAACCTCATTTAATGGATAAAAGAAAACCATCTTTAACGTTCCAGTTGTCTTTGCTTCATTGTATTGATTAAAAAAAGACAAGATTTTGACTTGTGTTCTCTGATGGTATAAATAAATGCTGAGCTCCCAAAACATTTTCAGTGAGAGAGAAGTTTGTTTTCTATGTGAGAGAGAAGTTTGACAATAGCTTTGTCGTTAAGTAAAAGTGAAATTTTTCATTTGGATAGGCTTCTTCATCGTTTTACCAACTGATTTGCTATGAGTATTAAATGCCAGACTAAGTTCTAACAAAATTTCAAATTATTAAAAACCCTCAACAAACTTCCTTTTTTTTTTCTTTTCTGGATTATGCAGGTACTCCCACATTTCTTTAAATTTCATAAAGATCATAGACAATTTTCAACCAAACTGCAGTTATATCTCCTTCCTCACTGTAACCACAGAGGATCACTGCTGCCACACCACTTCCTTTGTAGTACAATTTTTAAGTACCTCCATGTAGTATTTATTTTTAAATCTTTTCTTATTTTTCTCTCTGTCACCCACACATAAATTCACATCCCATTAAAATAAATGGATTTAGGAAGTTCAGCCACCAAAGGCAGGACCATCAGGCTTCAGCAGGGTCAAAATTTTACCCAAAGTGCTTGTTAAGTGAATTTCCAAATGGGAATGGACTTATTCAGGTTAAACATATATTTAAACATTTTGCTGAAGAGGGACCATAAAATAGGAAAGGAAGGAGTAAAGAATACAGTAAGCTTTCAAAATTATAGCCTATCAATATTTCCCATCCTAATAATGTACATAAAATTATAAAAAATAATAAAAGATTAAAAAATATAGGCCGCCCTCAGAAACACCTCAGAATAAATATATATGATATTCAACCAAATTTTTTAAGCAGATGAGAAATGGAGTTTGATTTGAAGATGAAAACCCCCTTTGCACATCAGTCCTGCTCCCCAAAGCAGCTGACGAGTGGTGCTGCATCCTGAGACAACAAACACCCAGCACAGCAAAGGAGGAAAGGGACTGAGGGAAAACCCATCCAAACTGCCCCTGGCCATGGAGGGGATGAAGCACCCAGGGGCAACACTAAGGAAAAGGATTTTGTCTGGATGTCATGAGTTCCAAAATGCTTTTTTGAGGAGGAACCGCCACATCTCTAGAGAGGAATCTATTTTGCCTCGTGACAGAGAGCAGGGGACAGCATCCAACTGTAATCTCAATAAAATCAGTCCCATTTATGATGTGGACCACCCCTCAGTATTTCAGCTTAGAAACCTTTTAGCATTATGAACCCAAGAGGCTTCTCACAACACTTAAAACATAATTTTACCTCTACTGTATGGTTAAAAGTGCTGTCACAAAAACATTTTAACTCATCCTTGAATATATAATGGTATAAGGTGATTAAGGATGAATTTGCTAGATACTGTCCAGATGTGAGAGCTTATTATTTATTACAATTATCACATTTCAAATGATTCACAATTCAAAATTACCTACATGCATCTTCCCTTAAAAACTTCAGCATCAAGCTTGCCTGGTTTAAACCTGTTCACTAAATAAGAACTCTCTTCCTATTTCAAAATTAGGCTCAGTAACTGGAACATTATTTTTCCTGGTCGGAAACGTAAGGTCTTCTTCATTTCTCACTTTCCCAAGCTTGCCTTGCTACATTTCCACACTTTATTGCTATGTAATATTCTTCTAGGAGGAAATGCTCAGATTGCTTAAAGGCTTTGAACTTCGTACACTTTCTTCCCCCCTTAGTGATAAATAAATACATACCAGGGTGGCAGCTGTTAAAGGAGGTGCCAGGTACATAAATCAAACAGAGCCTGGAGGGGAAAAAGCCTCAAATGATAAATAATTACCAATTCTACAGATCTTGATTACTGCAGAAGTAATGGCTGACTAAAAAAGCTCAGGATTAAGGCAGAGACCTGCGCCAAGTGCCTGAGTGCCCCTGGGACTGGAGGAGTCACCCTTCTGCTCAGTGGAGACACCAACCAGGTCCCTGAACACCCTGGGAACCCTTTGCCATCGGGGCTCACTGTGACCAGCTGGGTGCTTTGGCAGAGCTCTGGAATGTTAAAGTTTCAGGGTGTCAATTATTTCACAGACTTTTCCACACTGCCTTTATTGCTGTGGTTCCCAAATTCTCTCCACTAACACGCTGAGAGGCCCAGCATTTAACATACTCGTGGCTCAGTCTCTGTGGGGCTATACTAACTCTTAAAACTTGCTTTTTTGAGGTGTGTTAGTTAGCAGTAATTTTGTAGGGTTTTTTCCCCTCCTTCTCTTTATTCCCTGTTTAAAAAAAAAAAAAAAAATCACAAAAAATACTGATATAGGTAAAATTGTTTTCTACTCAATGATTTAATGGGAACACATTTTCTAGTAAGTTCTTCAGCATTTTAAACTTATCCAAGTGATTTATTGTAATTGCTTAGAGTTAAATCAGAGCATGTCTTTCCAAATGCAACATTTTTATATACTGTCAGAAGCTTATTATTTCAGTTTTCAAGAAATGAATCTGTAGCATTCAACTTCACTTGGCTTTTCCAACACTGAACCAATAAAGTAAAATTATGACACTATGATGTTTTTGGTCAAGAAGGGCTCTGAATAACTCAGATGTTCTTTAGGACAACAAAGAGTTAGCTAAAAGGGTGAATGGAATTGCTGGTCTTAAAAAGAAAGACAGATACCACAATTCAAGAATATGATCTAGAAACTTTGGCTACTAAATAAAAAACAGGATTTTCAACAGTAATTAGTACTAAGAAAGCAAATAGTCAAAAGCTACTCCAGGATCAGCTTTTTCACTTCAGACTACTTACTGAGATCCTTTAATACAATTTTTAGTTATTATGCTCTTGACTAAAACTCCAGGGAAAGACGGTGAGGGACAGCTGATGAAGCTAGACATATCAGTTCACATAAGGATTCATAATTAACCCAAATTAATGTTATTGAAGATAATCATACAGGCAGCGGATCATGAACTTTATGTCAATGTTTAGAAAAAATAGTGCATTGATTTTCATGCCCATGATGTCTTCTAGCTGTAGGAGCAAGACAGGATCACATATTTTGAACTTGAAAAAGTCATACAAAACCTCCCGAGCCTGCAGGTCAATTTGAACTATGCTTAATCAAACAAGAGATTGAAGCTCAGCACAATATTTCAGACAGGGATATGGGGGAAAAAAATACCCCAAAGCAGAGAGTTATGGAAGGGCCCATGAGCTGCCACGAGCAAATGGATGGATTGTTACAAGAGAGAGATTGTGTCCAAGACAGACAAACCTCAGTCTGCTGTCATGAAAGACAAGACAGTTCTACAGAAAGAAAATAAAAATGCTGAAAGCCAGATAAATATTTAATGAGCCTTCCTTCCTCTACATTAGAAATTTTCACCCCATTTATTTGCAGAGCTCCCTGGCCTTAAGAAATCTGGTATGGAGTTATTGGGGAAGGCTGCCTACAGCCTGGCCTAAACATTCTGATCTCCAGCTGGAATAAATCTTTTTTGCTGTAACACCTTGGTTGCATCTCTCTGCTACTAAATCCATGCCCAGGACCAATACAGGGGCATTACAGACATCCCAGCAGCCCTCTTGGCATTACGTTGTAAATGCAGACTTTTTTACTAGTGTCTTTATAGATATTTGAGTATCCAACATAAAATATTCCATTACAAAGGGGAAGGCTAATAAGAAGCTATAACACAGCACAGCAAGGGCAGTGATCGGGCAAACGGAGAGAATTATGAAAGATATATAAATAAATTTGCTTTTTCACTCTGAAAGGTTACAGCACATACATGCAGACGATCTATAATTCTCCCATTTGCAGCACTGACTGCAACATTTACTGATCTGTGTTAGTGCTGCACTCGTTTTAGGAAAGATGAGCTAAACTCATCCCTATTACAGATAAAGCATAGTCAGAGTGCCAAAGATCCAGAGACTTGTCATCTATTTTGATACTGTTATGTTAATGCTGGACTGGCAGAGTTTTTACTTCACAGGAATGGGTTCCAGTGAAGCTCCTTCCTGTGATGCTTTGCCTGGAGTCTCAGCAGAATGGAAATCTTTATAACCCCATAAGGATTTTATGACAGATGCCTACAGGAATATGCACACATATAGAGTGTGAGCTAAAGCAAAGCAGCCTCACGGTACCTTCAAATTCTGATCAGGTTTAAATGCTAACATATTCTTGTACGTTAAAGAAGCAGATAGAAAAAAATATCTCCCCAGAATTAACAGAAATATTTCTAAAATTTTTACCAACAAAATTAGACACACAGCTGAACCATGCTTTGTCAGTAGTCTTCCGTGGTAGGAAAAATTTAAAAAAGCCCAGCATTGATAGAGAATCATAGAGTAGTTGGGAAAAGACCCTTAAGTTCCCACCTGCAATTTGGAGCCTCACAGTACAGAAACCCAGGGGGAATAACTTGTGCCATGGAACAGGCTTTGCACCCCCTGCTTCCAACACAGGCCCTTATCCTGGAATTTACCATGGGAACATTACTGGGCTGGTAGAGCTATCTCCCCGTCAGAGGGGTACAAAACAAAATTGCCTTCAGCTCCTCTGTACATTTTCATCCCAAATTCCACCAGACTGACTTGCACAAAAGGACACGTGGGACAAAACTTCTGGACTATAATGAGGCAAACAGTTGCAATGGTTCCATAAAACAGAGCAGTAAAACAACAGGAAAGGGAGCACCAAATTCTCCAGTGGTGCAGAAATCCAAATTCTTCCACAGTCACAGTTACACCCAAAGGTAATTTGGTCAAAATCAGCGTTCTGAGGTTCAGTAGTAATTCTCACTATATTTTTAATTAAAATGAAACCCAAGCAAGCACAATGTGTGAGCACAAAGTGAAATGAATCTATTAATTTACAACACGACTAAACTCAGTAGCCACATTATCCTGAAGGCAGGCTGCCGACTCAGGAAGGGTCGGAAGTAAATAAATCATCTCTGACTGTGATAAATGATCGGTGCAGGATGTGTCAGAGTGCAGGCCTGATCAGCCATCGTGCTGAAACGCTCTCAGCTACCACGGGAGGTTTGGGGCCTGCAAATATGAAATAGGCTCTTGTTAGTGTCAGAACTGGGCAAATGATTTGCCATGAATTAATACAAAAGCAGAGCTTAGCCCTCTCCACATTTCTGAACAGTGAAAAAGCAGGTAGTGTTTTTTAATAATGTGCTTGCTGTGGTTGTTCCACTTTCTTTCCCCAGAATTGTAAATTCCAGTATTTTTTTTCCTATGGTTATCTATTAACAATATGTCATGAATGGTTTAACTCAAGACACATCATTTATCCTCAAAATCCCAATGCTTCATGCCAGTGTTAACAAAAATTCATAGTGAAAATGTTCTCAATCCAAAATAAAACATCATTAAGATGCCTATATGTCACAAAGAGCTATTAACCAGGGGAACAGATTCCATTCCTTTTACATTCCCAGCCTCAGTAATGATTGTGTCACATTTTGGATCTTTGTCACCTATTGTATAGCCCTGACAGGTGCAGAGACATATGACACTCAATTCCATGCTTGAAGGCATGCGCAGAAAAACATTTTGCTTTGTTTTGTTTTTAATTATGAGAGAAAAAAAATAACAACAATTTTAGAATTTTATATGGCAGATTTTGCATTAAACCACACAGAGAAACAATGTATTAAACCCAAGCAGACATTTCGGGCCAGCAGTACAGGAAAACAGCCCTTCCATAATCAAAATACTGACAATGCTAAATGCCAGAAGAGATTTTAACAACTGACCATCATGGTCAGTTGAGTCAACAAAGAGCCAACTCCACTATCTAATTATTAAAAAATTAGGCTTCTTCACAAAGATCATTTGACTTGAGTCTTCTGACTGAAGCCTGTCCAGCTTTGTC
>VWZT01003445.1:0-10372 GCA_013397055.1 Pachycephala philippinensis | reverse complement strand
CTGCATCCTTCCCCCTCCTCCTCTCCCCAGCCACATCTTTTGTTCTCTTAAGTATCGGTAGTTATTGTCTCTTAGCAACAAATGGGAGAAAATTCCCTAAGAGAAAGAAAAAAAGGAAAAATCCTAACCTCCAGCACCACTACCTCAGCCAGTTCCCTCAGGACCTGTGGATGTATCTCATCAGGTCCCAGGGAACTGTGCACCTTCAGGTTCCTTAGATGGTCTCAAACCTGATCTTCTACGGTGGGTGGTGCTTCATTTTCTCAGTCCCTGCCTTTGGATTCTGTGAGTTGGGCAGTGTGACTGGAGCACTTGGCAGTTAAGACCAAGGCTAAAAACTCATTGAGTACCTAAACTTTCTCCATGTCTCAAGTAGCCAGGTCTCCTGTTTTGCTCTTTGGGGTGGAGGTATACAGTTTCTTTCATCTTCCTTTCTTGTCCTATGTGCCTGAAGAAACCCTCTTGTCATTTTTCATGTCCATAGCCAAGTTCAACTCCAGCTGTGCCTTGGTTTTCCTGATCCCCTCCCTGCACTCCCAGGCCATATCCCTCTAATGTCCCCAGGATGTGTCTCTGCTTCCACTGCATATGCATTTTGGTTTTGTGTTTTAGTTTGGCTAAGAGGTCTTGACCTAGCCAAGTTGGCCTCCTGCATCCCCTGCCCAACTTCTTGCGTGTTGGGATTGAGAGCTCTTGCACCCTAAGAAAATGTCTTTTAAATATCTCCCAGCTCTCATTTGCTCCTTTACTTCTGAGAACAGTTTCCCAAGGGATCCCATACACTAGCACTTAGAGTTTGCCCTTCTGAGGTTTAGGGTCCTGATTCTGCTTTTTACCTCTTCTATACCTCTCAAGACTGAGAATTCTACCTGGGCATGATCAAAGATATTTTGACAATTTCTGTCAATAGCATATCTACCCTGTTACACCTGGATTTGCTTGCTATGTTCCAAGACATACCTGGCACTCTGCAGGGTCAGATCACTGTTTGCGGGGAGTTTTATTAATGTATCATTCTCCCTTTTGGGTTCCAGGTTACTGTGCAGACACAAGGGGCTTTTATACATTCAGATGACTCACTGTCTTGTAAATTTATATTTGTTTAAATGATATTGTTATTCAGTAATAGAAGTAAAATATTGTATAACTGCAATTGGGGTATATTTCACTGAAAGTTTGTTTCCTTTGTAGATTGATGAGCACAGGATATGTGTTTGTGTACGAAAACGACCACTCAATAAAAAAGGTATGGCCATTTAAGATTTTGTTGAATTTTTTCTCTGAAAAGCTGCTTCCGATAGTTATATTATTTATATTAAAGAGATCTAGAAATACTGATCAAAGGCGAAACTGTTATACTAGACAATATGTGTGAGGCACCCAGAAAATTTATAAACTTATCATAACCTGAATAAAGACGGGGAAAAAAGTAGTTTAACTGTCACCATTTTATGGAGCGTAATTTTTTCCCAAGGTTATCTAGGATGCATTTAGTTGATCTGGGAATTAATTCTACTGTCATTTCTTCAGTATTTTTCTATTGTGTTAGGATCACCATTCTTTTCAACTATCTTTAAGTGATCTCCTGATCAGTGAGCTACTCAATGAAAACTTTCCTACACTTTTTTTTTATACATGTATATTTGTACTTTCAAGTCTTGAATCAGACATCAAGGGTACAATTCAGGTGCCTGAATGTTGGTGTCTTCTGACATTTAAGGTGCTCAAGGGTGTCCAAGATATCCTCGCAGGGCTAGCAGGTTGTAGACAAACTGGAGGCATGTACCTCCTGGAACTGCTGCTCAGGGCTGGGCAAGATACCTTAGGGCAAATGAAATGGCACTAAACAACTATTTTTGGGTACTTGAATCACTCCCTAGTGACTTATTTTCATGTATGATTCGCTTTACAACTTTTTTTCTTACTGCCTGGTGATCAGACTGGAGTCTATATCCCCCCCCCCAAAAAAAAAACATTTAGGTTTTCAACTCCAGTTAAATCCCAATCTTTCCATGAAGTTCTTTACTTTCATGGGAAATTAAGAACTGCAAATGCATCTGGATTGAAGGCTGTATGAATCCAACACTAAAGTAAGCTGATTTTCATTTTGAAAGATGTTTCTTTCCTTCTCTTTGTTTTTTTTAGCTTAAGGACTCAAAGAACGTCACTCTGACTGAAACATGGGATACATTTATTATTTTTTTACTGTCAACTAGACATTGAGAGTTATCTGGAGGATATCCAGAGGAACATGGGAGAATTGTATAGGAAAGGCAAAACATATATTGATGTTAGTATATAGTTAGTTTTCTTTTGTCTTATTTTTTCCCCTCCATGTTGCTGCTTCCCCTCCCTTTTTTGTTTATTACTTTTACTGTTTTCTTATTCCCTGTATTTTTTTTAATTGATCTGAAAGGAATTCATATTCTCAAAAACTGATTGATTGAAACTATTTTTCACAACCTATGTCATAAGGGCATTCAATATACAAGTCTGGTAACAGTTCAATTTCTGTTTTGGCATTGGAGGTTATCTTTAATAAAATATAACTTAAAAATGTGATACATTTGGGGGAATGTTACCTTCAACCTGCACTGAAGGTGGAGAAAGTGAAAATACAGTAATTGACAGCAATTAGCAGTCATGAGGCATAAATTAGGTTTCAGAACTGGGACTTGATTCTGTGCAAATTGCATATCTTGGATATTAGTGGTTTGGAGCTATTAAAAATAGCTCTGAGTTGTTGGTAGGAAGATGAACGTCTAAGTAAAAATGAGGTTTGCACTAAAGTTATTTTGCATTTTTAAGAATAAGCTATAATAAAAAAGTATTAATGAAATAATCTATGCTGGGGAGGAACCATAAAGATAATCTTGTACCCACATAATGCAATATTCTGAGAACATTCAATTTAATTTTGAAAGCTCACAAGAAACAATATTTCTCTTGCTACATTTTAAAATTACATAAAATTATATAAAGAAATAGATGCTAGTGTGTAATAGCCTGAAGAGAAAAATATAAATAGTTTTTCCTTTATTGTTGCAATAACATGTCAAAAATATTATCTTTCCCCTTTCATGTTCTGTATTTTGAAATGCTGTAAGATGTTCAAATAATTTAATAGAAATCAAGTGTATAAATCAATTTCTGTTAGTCTCACAAACACAGAATTATCACCAAAGTCTTTAGGTGTTCTCAGCACCATACATTTTGTGGATTGACTTTGCAGGATGTAGGTCTTCAGACTGACATTTTAAGATTTTATTTCAGTGACATATATTTACGATTGAGAAATTATATAATTGTGTGGTGGATTTCAGAGACACTATTTCAAATTTTCATCAGCAAGCAATACAGATTGTCATAACAAATAGCTGGAAGCAGGTAAATTACTTACTCCAAACAATTGTTTAAGAAAAAACAGCTTTTGACTGCTTTAACTAAAGTTTTTTCTGAAAAAAAATTACCTTTATATAGATCTTTTCACCATTATTCCTTATTTATTCTCTGTGATTGCTGCAGAATAATTGCATTTTATTTTATTGCAGTGCAGTTGAAAAATTGATTATATAGTGACTTGAATGCATATTTCTGTTGGTGTGTAATGTCATGCAATAGTAACCATTGTGCTTTTTGATCAGCATTTTAACTGATGGAAAGATGTCTATCTGATTGTATAGAGCTACATCAAATTCTTGAACTGCATGCCTTAAGAAATTTTACATAGAAATGCAAGTAGGACACATTAGTGATCCTGACTGTACACAGAAAGAATCATTATTTTTGTGCATATCATGGATCACTGGGTTGTTTTACTGAGTCATATCTCATACAACAATTAACAATAAATTGTAGTGCTATGTAGTAATTATAACCTGAGGACTCACTATTGAAATTGCATCTAGATGGCTTTTGTTCATTCCTAGTGATAGGAAACATCATTAGCATGTTCAGCTTTTTCTGCTTACAAGATAATTTAAATAAAGCATTTTACTTTAGAGAAATTCTATATTAAAGACTTAAGATTCCAGGAGGAATACAAAAATGAAACTGTCTATGTAGAATGAAAACAATTTTTTTTCTTTTTGACAGCTGTGAACATGACTGTAACTTTACAGATTTAGGAAAAATAAAAAGACAGAATTTTAAAATGAGGCTATAATGATAGTGCTATCATTAATTATCTTAGTTTTTCTAATCAACTTTGTACAACCTTTCTTTACCTTCTAGCACCTGGTAAGACAGGACAACTAGACATCAAAAATGAAATCTCTTACTTAGCATATTACCATCTAGGTATCAGAAGCCCAAGTCCATTGCAGTGTTGTTACTTGGAGGAGCTGTNTGAAATGGTTTACAGGTATGTGTATATGGGGGTTTTTGGGAATCTTTTTTCTCATATATCTTTGATGTCTATAACTGTGGGCTTACCTTGGTCATGGACTTCTATTCTCTCTGTTATCAGATATGTATATTGCTAACTTCATTCTTTTGCCTGTTTACTTTTGGTTTAGCTCTGTTTATCCTGAATCCTGCTCTCAATTCTCCTCCAAGACCTTTCCAGGCTCTAGTGTGTATTGCCTCCTCAGGAGGCAAATAAATCAGGAGAGGGTGGGGAAAGAGCACAGAGAAATAGACCCCATGGTATTTGGATCTTCATTTCCTCCTTTATTCTTCTGTTTCACTTCCACACTTGAAACAGAATAATGTACACAACACTTTAAAAAACTTGTTTAGAAGTAGCTGTTTACCTTGTACAAGTTGCTAAATGGATTAGATACAGTAGCAGGCAAGGTTAGACACTATAACAGGTCATAATCTTGGTACGCTGTCTAAGTATTGTGAATATTTTTGCAAAGAATATTGATATTAGAAAGGAATTTGATTAAGATAATTTTCCTTATGCTCAGAAAGTGCTTCCCCCATAGCCTTAAGGAGTAGGAACAGAGAATTATCGTAATTCTTGGTTTTAATCCAACAATTAGGAAGTCAAAGTTGGCATCATATCCTGACTGATGTTACATGCTAACAACCTGTCAGTGGATAAGAGAATTATTAAAAGGCCTTGAAAATGAAAACTTGTGTCTTATGCTTGAAATAAGTAAAAGGAGAAGTGTAGCAAAAGTTAAAACGTTTTAGTCTATTAGTTTACACTAATGAAAAAACTTCTAAACCACAAAGCTGTGCCCTTGGAAATTTCTGTCTCTAATGATTGTCTACTGGTAGTATCTTTTCTTTCTTGATAGTAAAGAGCTGTGGGAGAGTGATCTAGCTGGTGAGGTGTGCCTCTGTCACACGGAGATAACATCTTCAAATAGGGTAGCAGTTGAGCTTTGGCCTTTCCCAGACATCTGTTGTCTTGGCACTGCTAGAACCTCTCCTGGCTTATAGCTGAGAGGTCACTTCCTGGCTCTCCCTGCCCACTTCTTGGGTAGAGTCAGTATCCCTTAGGACTTTCCAACACAAGAGGGGGAGGAAAGTGACATAGATTCAAGAATACTTGGCTAGAGATGCAGTGAAACAACACTGGAGGCTGGAGGAGAGAGAGAGCGCCTTTACTTGATAACTTATTACCCCATTAGCAGACCATCATGCCCATGGAAATCCCTTGGACACAATATCTCATGGCATATGTCATGGAACACCTGGCTGTTTCCAGATGCTTCATTTATGAGTGTTTGAGACATTTCTCAGAAGGGCTCAAAGGGACCTACACCCCATGTCCTTCCTTTGTCTCAAGTTTTGCTTTTCTGTCTAGCCTTTTCCTTCCTCTTGCAATAGATTTCCTCCCCCTTAACAACCAGTTCCTGTAATCTCCCTCTTTCATGTTATTTGTCTTTGCGAGCATAGTGTTTAAATGAGGGCTGTTTCTGACATAGAATGTTATGTTTTTGTACTGAGTTTCTTCAGCAAAATTTTTATTACTTGCATAATAAATTAATAGTAATATGGGAAAATATTGAAAGATGCTTGTATTCATACTGAAACAATAAATCTCTAGTCTGTATAGCAGTACAAGCTTTTTTTTTTTCTCCCTCATATGGCACAATAATGATTATTACATAAAGGATAATCTACTTCAAGGCCTCCTGTAGTAATACAATTGTGAAGAAGATAGGTATCGTGTTCTGCTCTAACCAGAACTACCAGGGTCACAATGGGGGAAAAAAGTATAAGTTACTTCAGTTTTCTTCAATATTCATATTTCTATACTGAAAAATGTTCTCAAGAAATGTACTACTCTTTATTTTCTTGTTATTATTTTACTTAAGCTGTATTTTAAGTATTTTTGAATCCATGAGCCGCAACACTGAGTTTCAAGTTTTCTTTAGTATTGAAAAACTTAAATGCCTTTTGAATTTTAAAGGAGAATCAGAGTTTATATTTCCAAAGGATCAAGATTGCAAATAAAGGTTCTACTAGAAGGAGTTTGACTGTTTTGACATGGTACCATTTGGAGTTGTATAATGCTTTAGAAAAATTTTCTAGACATGTTTGTATTTTGCCTTATTTTAAAATACATACAATTAAGTCAATTTTTTATAAATCAGCAAAATAAATAATTTCAAACTCAATTAAGCCGAGATAATGGAATGTGCTTCTTAGGTGGATAGGTTTCCTGAAATTGATTGGGAATATCCTCTTGAGGACAAAAAAGGTATATAATTGGAGGATGCAAAAAAGAAAGACTAAGTCTGATCAGGAATCATCTGGTACATTTTTGATGAAAACTGATGATTCGGTTAAACTTAGATTTTTGCATAACCCTCGGTTGCTGAATGGCTCAATCTTACGCATATTATTTTTGTAAGTGATATGTTTGTTCCAAAGTGGAATGAAAGGAGGTTGTAACACCTCAGTGTTTCTGTTAACAATCATTCTTGTTTCTGTCACTAAACATACTTTATTTTTAAACACCTGGAAAAAGTTTAGAAAGAGAGACTCTTGCCTCCATCACCTGGTGGAGGTAGCCCTCCATAAGGTTACCGTTTGCTTTTGGAGGTTTTCATGAAGTAATGGTGATAAGCAGCTGAATTAGGAGCAATAGCTACATTTATTTAAGTAAAAAATAATTCTCGAAAACAGAAAAATTCTACTTTGAAAAATATTTTTGACACATCAAATAATGCTTAAGGGATAACTGGATTTTTCCATTCTGATGAGCTTGGGTACACGTTTTATTGAGCCTTGTCTCAGCGTAACTATGTTCTCAAAATATTAAGATATGCAATGTGTTTTTGACCACTTGTCTTCTAAACGTAACCTTGGTAGCTGATTTAGGGAGCAAAAACTATAGTGGATTTTTTGTATTGGCAAAATCTAAGCATTTAACTGCTACATTGTCCTACTTCTGTATATTATAATGGTGCCTTCTTTAGAGAGTTCCGAACTCCATGTAGTAAACTGTGCCATGTTGCATCACTAAAACAAGAAAATTCTTTTTCTCAGGGTTTGAAGAAAGATAATATTTTTGTAAAATAAATGGGAAACACCTTGTAGCTTTTCTCTAATTGTTCAGAATATTTGAATGCCCTAGAGCTGGTAGCCTCTTTAGTTCAGGAATTAATGTGGAGATGTCCTTTGGCCTCTCAAAAGTTCAGAACTGGTTTTATCACTTCTGGCATTAAAATTTATAGTGTCCTTGTGGTAGTGTGGGATTTTAAAGTAATTAAATTTCTTAAATACTGTTGTTTTTTACATTTAAGGTTTACAGCTCGACCATTAGTGGAGACCATATTTGAAAGGGGAATGGCCACTTGCTTTGCATATGGACAAACAGGCAGTGGAAAAACCCATGTAAGTATTTCCTCTACATGTCAGCAATACACTTTTTGTGTATTATACACTTCAATAAATTCTAATAAGTAACAAATATGTAAGTTACAGTTCTGTGATCTTTATAGTGTATTTTTGGTCTTTGTTTTTTAATTTAGACTATGGGTGGTGACTTTTCAGGAAAGAACCAAGACTGTTCTAAAGGAATATATGCACTTGCAGGTGAGACTTTATTGTTCTGTTGGCTTTTTGCAAATTAGTTGAGGTCAATACATTTCTACTTCCTGTTGTACAAACATAAGGGTCTACATATTTTGCATTACAGTGGAGTTTTGGTAACATAAAAAGTAGTTCCTAGGTGTGTAGTTTTAACACAGTAAGGTAAATATTTATAGATAACTTAAGAAATGTAAGAAATATAAATGATGATTAATTAAGTTTACAATTTTGGAGTCTTTTGCATCTTCCAATGTAATGTGGCAGTTTAAACTGCAGTGTTTCTTAATTGATTAACTTGATTGACTGTTACACTTGCAAAATGAGACATGCTGTAAAATAGACTGCTATGTATTAATGAGCCTTCACTAAATGAAAATAACCACATAACCACATTTCTTTTTATTTTGTAAATGTATTCACAGCTAGAGATGTCTTTTTAATGCTAAAGAAGCCAAACTATAAGAAGTTAGAACTTCAAGTATATGCAACATTTTTCGAGATCTATAGTGGTAAGGTAAGTACCTGATTTTTTTCTGAGGAAGGTGGAATTTCTCTTTCACAAACAAGATTGTGAGTTTGTTACAAAAGATTTTTTTCCTTTTTGTACTAAAAGTTTTATTTCAAATAATTCTTTACATTTCCCTTTCAATCACAGGTTGGAAGGGACCACAGTGGGTCATCTGGTCCAACCTCCCTGCTCAAGCAGGATTGTTCATGGAATGCTTTGCATATTTTGATATGAGATTTGAAGCAAAAATGTCTTTTAAAGCTCCTCTTTAACTGTTCTGTTCCCCTCCTCCCCAAGGTTTTTGACTTGTTGAACAGGAAGACAAAATTAAGAGTGTTAGAGGATGGTAAACAGCAAGTCCAGGTGGTGGGATTACAGGAACGGGAAGTCAAATGTGTTGAAGATGTTCTTAAGCTTATTGAAATAGGCAACAGCTGCAGGTATCTCCCATAGCTTCACCAATTTTTCATTGTAAATTAAAGAATTGGAACAAGATTTCTTTTGTGTCTCTTCATAGTGATGGCTTTTTAATATGCAGTGGTATTTTTGATAATGTTGGCTGCAAGTAAGGAATCTGCCTATCTTTTGAATAAAGATAGTTTAGAGTTTCTCAGCCAGAAAGAAGTATGAACTGATTTTTCTACAGGATGTAAATTGTATGCATTATATAACCAGTTTACTGACTTAAATTCACATCATTTGTAATCTGGAATACTGACAGATTCTTCAATTCTAAAAGGCCTTGATATGTAGTGACAAAAGTATAAAAGCTGGGGTTTTGTTAAGATCCAGCTTTATTGTTTTTAAAATTAGCCTTGTGATAGACTGCTGCCTGATTAGATAAAAGTACCACATGCAGCATTTTGCATATAAACTCTGATAGTCTGAAATCTTTGGAGAACTGCTTATTCTTGCTTTTAAGAGGGTAGTAAAATGCTACTAATCTTCCATTTCTGTTTGAAGAATTGGAAAAATAGGTATAATTATACTATGTGCATCAAATTATTAGGGTAAACACAGGACTCTGCCCTGAAAAAACTAATATTCTGAGGGTAATGTGTTTAACATAAATGGTCCTTTGCCTGTTCATATGGCCTTCCTTTCTTTCCTTTTGTTAAAGGACATCCGGCCAGACATCTGCAAATGCACACTCATCTCGAAGCCATGCAGTGTTTCAGATTATTCTCAGAAGAAAAGGGAAATTGCATGGTAAATTTTCTCTGATTGATTTGGCTGGCAATGAAAGAGGAGCAGATACTTCTAGTGCAGATAGGCAGACTCGACTGGAAGGTGCGGAAATTAACAAGAGCCTTTTAGCACTCAAGGTAACTGAAATGTTTCCATTGCCTTTGAGTAGGTGAAAGCCTTCCACATATAATAGCAATGACTACTGAAATTAGTGTTTTTGCAGGCTTTGCTTCTCTACATTGTCTACTGATGTGACATGTAAAATATAATCTTGCTTTTCCTTTAAATACCTGAAAAAACACTTGGTAATTACCAAGTAGAAACATTGCAGAAACATTGTGCTATCGATTTTCATGTAGTTTAAAAAAAACACAACAAAATCTTTAGTAGTTGAATTCGAACACTTTTTTTTTTATATACACCTAAAATGGGCAGAGAGATAACTTGTACTCAAGGTCTGAAATACTAACTGGAAATATACTTACTGATCTCAGTTTTTTTTTTTAATTAAGAAAAGATAAAAAAATAGATACCTTTTGTAGTGGTTTAACCCCAGCTAGAAACTAAATACCATGCAGCTGCTCACTCAATCCCCTCACCCCTTCCCCGGTGGGATGGGAAGGAGAATCTGAAATAAGGTAAAACCCATGGGTTTAGATAAGAACAGCTTAATAATTG
>VWZT01003441.1:146429-232467 GCA_013397055.1 Pachycephala philippinensis | reverse complement strand
TTTGTTACTCTCGCTCACTACTGAAAATGAAAGAAGGAAAATTAGATGGAATTAAAATAAACCCCCACAAATAGTAATTTCGTTAAAATAGGAATAAAGCCAGCTATTAGCTCTGCATAATACTTGCACTGTGTCGGAAACAGGTCTATTACCCAAAGTACCACTGTAAATAGGGAGTTAGCATGGTTTATACCAAGCTAATGATATGGCATACTGCCAAAGTTCTTTTTCATTTTCTGGCCTTCCAAGAGTGGGGAAAGAAAAAAACCAAGAAAAACAAACAAACAAACAAATAAACAATAAAACAACAACACCCCCCCAAAAAAGTAATTTAAACCCCCCAACAGAAACAGCAACAACAAAAAAAAAATCTAAAGAAGATAAAAAACCAACCAATGATTCAACCAACCAAGTAGTAAAACAAAGAGAAAAGGGAGAGGAAGAACTTCCATCCACAATATTACACAAATCAACCTGCTGTATTTAAAAAGTATTATTTCCTTGGTGATGACTGTAGATTTTAATTCCAAATAGTGGTAAAGATCTGCCTTTTTCAAACTGCATAGCCTGAAGGTAACATAACAATTGAGGTACAAACTTGATAGAAATATTTCAATTTTTGAGTCAGTTTCATGAGGGTGTTAGTGGACTAATAATATCAGTATTTTTATGGTAATAATTATTTTGGCAGTGAGACTGTAAGATATTGAGGTCAAGCTTCAAAGCCATGTAAACATATGTAGATATAATTCTGAGTAATTGTGTTTCTGTAAGTGTAATTTTTTATTTTTTTAATATGGAGAGTTGAACTTCAGTATATAAAGCAAAGATACTACATATATCTCTGCCGTTCTGTTAAGATCAGATCGAATAATGCCAACAGAGCTAAGTGTCAGTAAGATCAGTTCAAAGCATCCCAAAGGGTACATGCACTGGGTGGGCTAAAATCACCAACAGGGCCTGAAAGCTCTAAAGTATATTTTGTGCCTTGTGATTTCTGAACCTGTAAGTTCACCCATTTCATGGTGTGTTTCTTTCCCTTGACTTCAGGTATGAGTTTTAGGACCCCATTTCCTGCTCTGTCTGAAGGCAGAGATAAAGAATCTTTGATAAGATTTGTGATAAAAATCAGAGGTTTTTTCTACTACGGATGAATATACCTTATTTGTTTTGCTTTTTTCCATGCTCTAAGTCTCCATTACAGTGGGAAGGAGACAGAGAAAAACTTTTCATCACTCAAAATATATGAGTGGCCTACAGCTCTGTGGCCTGCAGTGTTTGAATGGTACTAGGTGCATGCACAAATACTTAAATTACCCTGCAGTGATGCCATACCTTGATATTGTTGTGATTTTTTTTCCTTTTTTTTTTGTTTAAACAAGCACTCTACAATCATGGAGACATGTAATCAGGCCTAGGCAGCATTATTCTGTAAATCTTCTATTAATATAGTTTGGGAAGTGGTCTTCTAGAAAAGATATTTGATCTCATTGCTTGAATGATTTTTCGTATGGTCTGTGGTTCAATGCTTATGCTGTTATTTAATGACTCTTATTTTGTGGAATTTTTTTCTAACATATAAGATGTTCTACTTTGGTCACTGGTTACTTTAATTAATAGCAGGGTTAGCTATATGTTGTTTTTTGTAACACATTGCTATTAAAATCTTATGGCCTCATGCTATCTCGTGTTACTCAGTAGTCAAGTATTTTGAAATGAGATAGATTTCAAGAACACCTATGGGAAAATAGTATATTGTTACAGTCACTTCTCCAGAAAATCCTATCTCTGGTCCTATTGTAGAGGAGCATAACTAGAATGTGAGTTGATATCAAAGGCAAGTACTTGGAAACCCATCCATATGTGTATGAATTGTGCCCCTTGGTGAAACATATTTCTTCCCTATATTGGCACCAAAATCTCATCTCCAGCAAAGCAGAGGAATGAAAAGAGACTGGCCTGCCCAAGGGAAAGAAACTGTGGGACAGTCATCAGGATGATTGGATCTTCAGGGATTGGCAGGCAGGCAGGCTGCTGCATCTGCACACACAAGACTTCTGTTTGTGAGAGAAACATTTATCAAACATATAGCAAGCTTATCCCCTCCTTTCTCATTTTAACCTCAAGAGGATAGAATACTTTCATAAAGACTAAAAGGAATGTCTCGTTTTGCCATTAGGTATCTTAGATTGTTCATTGCAGAAGCATGGAATGAATGTTCTTAATGCTCATTTAGCTTTGAAAATTGCATCACTATCTAGGCAATGAAAAATAATGGTCTCCATTCACAGTCAACAATGCACAAAGAAAAGTTAATTTCTGCAAAATGAATGTCATTTAACTTTGCCAAATTGAACTTATACCTGTTTCTTGGATGAATAGTTCCACTGCTGGAAGACATGGCTGGTGATTTTATACTGCATCATCTATTTTACATTTGTGGTTGTACTTAGAAATAATTTGCAGAAGTTAAAATTATAGATACCCAAAACTCTCATAAAGCTAAGTCATAGAGACTGCACATCAATAGGGCAAGACATTCAAATATAGGACTACTTCTTCTACTTAGAAATGTTATTCAACAGCAAAGCTCATTTTGAAGTGCTTATGTATATACTGGTTTTAAATTTATTTGACAAGATATTAGATAGAGTTTGCTATGTGTTGGTTCTTTGAATATACATAAAGAATGCATTTAAGAATTTTTCTTTTAAAGCTGGGAAAATGGGTAGGCAAGTAAATGTGTAGGAATTTGGTAATTCTTGTTTCTTGTAGGCATTTGTTAGAATATTTTCTTCTGTTCATAATTTTGTTATTCTTTAAATTCTCTAACAGCACATTTACTCATGAGCTTTTTAACACATAGTTTGAGAGGGTCTCTGTCTAGAGAGCCACATGCACATTTTTAATGACTTTTTCCCCTATAGATACAATTTCTATTGATACCACTAGCTGCTGTATCCAAATTTTTACCTGTCACTCAGCATTCTCTATGTTCACATTAATCTGCACTGTCAGTGGTTTTAGAAATGTTTAAAGTCTCTCCTAGCTATAGCTGGGTGTGAAATGAGATTTTTCAACCTGCACTTTTTTTGTTGTTGTTGTTTTTTAATTTTTTCTTTTATTTAGTGTTTCACTGAAATATAGCTAAACCTTCCATTAAAAAATCTTAAATAAAGTTATGTTACCTCACAGCTGTGTTAGACAATTATCACAGACTGTCTGACAAGCTGGAAATTGTTAAATTGACAAAATACTATTTTGTTTCTTTTCAGCATTTGAACCTCTTGGTGGTACAAAACATTAAGATTTAGTATGTATATTGCTATCTTAATCTTTGATGTTGAAATAATTTAGTAGAAGTGTTTAAACAGGTAGATTTTTTTTCATTCAGATCCAGTCTATAATATATTGAAATTTGGACTAAAGGAGAAAATGATTCTGTAGTTGGTGGCCAGGAATGTAAGAAAAACGAAGTCAAGTTACTATTCAAGTGAGGTTTCTTTGTCCTCAGTTTAGTCATTTCGACCCATGTTGAATTGACCTGTTTCAGAAAGAGTGAAAAAGTGAAAGAAGGCATAATATAAAAAATTGCATAAACATAACCTAAATGTAGTGCATTATTATTAAAAAGGCCAAGGATTTACTTATTAAAACATACTTGCAGATTTTATTTAAAGGCTTCCACCCCCCTCTTAGCCTATCTTGTGTATAATTCCCAGTATTTTATACCTCTGTTGAATAAGAAAACTTATTTATTCTTATTAATGTGCTTAAATGAGCTGTTTCACTTTACTGATTTTACTTCTTTTGTCACTTCTACTAAATTCTCATCAGCTCTATTTTTAATGTTTATAGAACCATAGAAATATTAATGTTGGAAAAGACCTCTAAGGTCATTGAGTCTAACCATTAACACAACACCACTGTGTTCACCACTAAACCATGTCTTTAATTACCACATCTACACATCTTTAGATAACTCCAGGGATGGGGGACTCCACCACTCCCCAAGGCATAATGTTCCAGTGCTTCAGAACCCTTTCATTCAAAAATGTTTTCCTAATATCTAACCTAAACCTCCCCTGCCATAACCTGAGGCCATCTCCTCTTGTCTTATAACTTGTTACTTAAGAGATGATAATGACCCACACCTGGCTACAGCCTCCTGTCGGGCAGTTGTAAAGAGTGATCAGGTCCCCCTGAGCCTCCTTTACTCCAGACCGAACAACTGCAGCTCCCTCAGCTGCTCCTCATCAGACTTGTGTTAGAGACCCTTCACCATCTCCGTGGCCCTTCTCTGGCCTCGCTTCCAGCACCTCCTTCCTGCAGTGAGGGGCCCAGAACTGGACACAACACTCAAGGTGCAGCCCCACCAGTGCCAAGTACAGAGGGATGATCCCTGCCCTGGTCCTGCTGGCCACACTGTTGCTGATACTGGCCAGGATGCCATTGGCCTTCTTGGCCACCTGGGCACACACTGGCTCATGTTCAGCCTGCTATTGACCAGCACCCCCAGGTCCTTTTCCATCAGGCAGCTTTTCAGCCGCTCTGCCCCCAGCCTGTAGCACTGCATGGGGTTGTTGTGACCCACATACAGGACTCAGCACTTTGTCTCATTGAACCTCACACCATTTTAATCTGCCCATCAGTCCAGATTGTCCAGATCCCTCTGCAGAGCCTTCCTACTCTCCAGCTTCTAACACTCACACCCAACTTGGTGTCTGCAAACTGGCTGAAGGTGCACTCGATCCCCTCACCTAGATCATGGATAAATACATTAAACTGTACTGGCCCCAATGCTGAGCCCTGGGGAACTAGTGACCATCTGTCAGCTGGATGTGACTCCATTCACCACCATTCTCTGGGCCTGGCCACCCGGACAGTTCTTAACCCAGTGAAGAGTGCCCCTGTCCCAGCCACGGGCTGCCCGCTTCTCTTGGAGAATGCGAGCGTGACAGTGCCAAAGGCTTTACTAAAGTCTAGGTAGACAACATCCACAGCCTTTTCCTCATCCACTAAGCAGGTCACCTTGTCATAGAAGGTAACCAGGTCAGTCAAGCAGGACCTGTCTTTCCTAAACCCGTGCTGGTTCAGCCTCATGCCCTTGTTGTCCAGCACATGGCCCATATTGGCACTCAAAAGGATCTTCTCAGTCAAGACCTTACCTGACACAGAGGTCAAGCTGATGGGCCCATAATTCTCTGGATCCTCCTTCCGCCCCATCTTGCAGATGTGATTGTTCGTGTAAGTTTTGGGGAAAAAATTGTTCTATGCCCAATTATTTTCTTTCTCCAAGCACTGTAACCAATATGTTTTCTCAGAACATGCACTAAATGATGACTTTGAGCACCTTTTGAAAATGGTTCATTGCAATGTAAATGTCCCTTTGCAATAAACGTAATTGTTTATTTGTAACTGTAGAACACAGATTTTTAAATCATAAAGATTTAATTAATAGCCACAGTTCACATCAAGATAGGTCCAGATCATGCTGACCACATCTGTGCTTCTGAAAAAAGTGACTGCTTTGAAATATTATCAAATAACTGAGCATCCTTACACTGACCCCTAACTTCATTCCTTTTTTCTTCAGTTTAGAAATTTTATTATAAGTGTTTGCCACCAGAGTGCAGTCAGTTTAGTTTCCAATAAAGCACCATTTAGATGTTCTGGGATTAGAGACAGAAAACCCATTTAGTACATAAAAAATATTCTATAAAAGCAATAGCACTGAAAAAACTACACACAGCAGAGACAGGAAAATAACTAAAGGGGAAAAAAAGCAATTTTCTTTCCAGGATCCTGTAAAATACTGTTTGTTGGGTAACAAAGCTATAATCAGGATATGGTGGGGAAGAAGGATCATATATAAATTGCACATTTTGATTGTTCAGTTCTCCAGGGAATGATTTGTACCAGGAAAGCCATCTTGACTACAGATTATAATACAAGTACTATTGGAAGGCAAGAAATCTTTTGTTTTCTTCTGGCTATCTCCTAGATCTAGCTGTGGAGGTAATTACAGTTATCCCAAATAAGGTGTGGCAGTAATAGCAGAACTGGATTCAGGTGTAGAATACTTGACACTGAATAATTTTGCAAGAATGAATTACAGATTATTTTTAAAAAGAGTTTGCAAAAATTTTCAGTAAATTTACAGCTTCTCTGGCATATACATTCAGTCACTCTGTGTTAGGACTTTCAGGTACAGGAAATTAATTGAAGCCATTTTGTTGTATTGGTGGGTTGCAAAAACTGTTAATCAATAGAAAACAAAAGTTCCATCCCTGCTTCTTATTTCCATATTTCATATTCATTAAATCACTTTTTAAAAAATTCACTATGATTTCTTATGTAATAACATGCGCAAACTCTTCCTGTCCACTTTAGCTCATAGGTATAATTGTGTTTTCTGGAATATTGCACAACATGGAATCACATTTTAACTTTATAGAGCTTCTACCTACAGGCAATATTTCCAGAAAATAAGGGATAGTTCACCAAAGCGGTATAGTTCCAGTTTGGGGGACTCCTATTCTGAATAAATATTTCATAAGCATACTGCAATGAACGGCACAAGGAATTGAAGAAACAATAGCAATAACCCCCAAATTTGTATTGGAATAACTGTAAAAGAAAATTGGTTGCAGGTAGGATATAGTGCCAAAGAGAGAGCAGAGTCCCATCAGGTCCTTGTGTTGGGAATGCAAGTGTTGCAGAGCCAGGCACAATGACGGCTCCTTATGACTGTATCTGTCACGCCTCAGGAAAACCTGAGATGTTTTCTTACTCACAGTACTTTCTACACATTAGCTGTCCAAAGTGGTCATGCTCTACTGCATGTAAAAGCAAAACTGAAGGCACTCTAAGGGCATCTGATAATTTGGTCTGAATCCAAATAGACTTTTTTAAGACTTAGAAACCTCTCTGCAGGAGGTATAATGCTATGTTATATCATGAGTTGATTATTTTGACAATATTCTGTGTTTAATTTTAGCATTGAGCTCAGTAATAAATGTGCATTTTATGTACTCATCAGTACAAGCAAGGGTTAATCCAGTATTCCTATGTGCAGTTTAAGCTCACTGTGCATCAAAATCCAGATGATTTTTTAGAACTCTAAGAAGGCAACACAAGCAACCCTGATTAGGCATCTCTGTCTTTCTCTGTCAACTGCACTCAAAATGAATGAAAATGTAAGACACCTGAGTTCTGACAAAGGAAACAGTAATAGTGCAACATCTGACTTAGCTGACTAGTTGACTGTTTGTTTCCATTTCTTCCTTAGAGGCTTGGATCTTTTTTGATCTCTCCTCCCACAACTCTGATAAACATGAAAAGCTTCTCATTTGGGGGGAGTGGGAGGGAAGAAGCGGGGGATGCTGGAGATGAGATGACCAGAATTAGGTAACAAGGGCTGAGCACAAGGTCCACATGCCATAGTGATTCATGTGATTGCGTTATAACAGCTCATAATAACCAAGCTCTGTCATTCTTTATAGGCCAAATTTTCTAGTTAGATCTTTTTTAAAGCATCTCCTCCTTGTGTGGTTGTTTTATTGAAATGACCATAATAACACTAAGATATTTCTCCCGAGTTATTAAAGTTAATTTAGAATTCAACAATGTGAACAAGTAAATCAAACTCAGTCTAATTAGTATTACTTACTACCTATATTGGATAGTGTCTATATGTCCCACGGAGGTACTGGGTTTTGTTCTGCCATGCATGATGTAAACAATCTAAATAAAGCATGTGTGCATTATCCTGACAATTATATTTCACAGTGCCCCAGGACAACCTTTTATAATCCCTTAAGCAAATCTTAATCCAGTTTATGTCCTCCATGGAGAATATTCAAGATGAATTAGACATGCCTCCAGAATACAAAGACCTAGTTATGAACTCCTGTGAGGAAGGTTAGAATCATGGCCTCAACATGAAACTGAGACACAGGAGATCTCTATTTCTAACAGTTCTGTTTCATATTTTCTGTGTGACTCTGCTCAAACCTGTCTAGAAGGCATTTAGTGTTCCAGCATATGCTTATTAGCTGCTGGGTTCAGGGACAAGCAAGAGTAGGCTGCTCTGTGAGAGAAAACAGGAGACAGCAGGGCATACACACTGGCCTCACTGGCAAAGGCAAGGTCCCACAGCATCCAAAGAAGAGCAGAGAAGGTCTGTGATGGTAGCCAGACTCAGCTAATCTTCCACATCAGCACACAAGTCCATAACAATGAGGCAGATCTGATACCAAGTCGAGAAGTCAAATCAAAGCATCAGGGTCAGAATCTGGTGCAGTGGTCCCCAGGAAAGCCCATAGTGATAAGATAGGTCCAAGGTTATTAAACCTTGACGTGGAATCCACAGGTCAAGTTTCAGAAAACCAAAATACATGGCCATGCACAGTCACAGCAGATTCATCTTAAGTGCAGCTCCTGAGTGAAGGGGCTGTGGGCCTCCACTTCTCACAGCCCTTTTCACTGTAGCTTGATCCAAGCTACAAAGTTGGATAAATTCACAGCTGATTTTGAGTATGTTGGAGTACAAAAGGCCAACATAGTTCCAGATGTTGGCATACACTGGGCCAACACAGTTTGCAGTATAAAAATGCGGCACCATTTGCAGTAATCACGCATGGGAAGAGCTACAACAGCTCACCGTCCTTCCCAGAGGCGCGGTCACCCATACAGCAGTCCAATTCCAGACTTGCATGCGTAGGCTACTCATGGCTCACCTGGGCACACCCCCGCCCAGGGATTACGCGCCGGCTGNTCCACAAGCAGTGGCAGGCATCCAAAGACACCAACTCAGCATCAACAAGCAGTGCCAGACAACAGGCTCAGTCTCTGCTTGTGATCCTGCAGCACAGCCTTTTATACCTTTGTCTCTTGGGCCACTCACATGCTTCTTGTTACCAAAATCAGCACACCTGCATTCAGTGCTGGCCTTCCCTCCTCTCAGGACACAGCTGCAAGCCATCAAGGCCAAAGCTGCCCACAGCCCATTCCTGTAACCCTACAGAGTACATACAGCTTAAGCTGTAGAGGTATGTATGTAATGGGGATGCACTGGTACTGACAGCTTGGGCATCATGTTGAATGCGAAACTCAGAATGGTAGATACCTGCTAGAGAAGTAGTCTGATGCTGACCAGGAAATGTTAAGCTTGTGACTAAATTTTGTCTCCTAAATTATCAGCGTCAAGAATTTAATAAAGCACTAATTTGAGACATCTCAGCATTATCTGGGATGAAACTCGCAAACCTGCCTTCCTTCTGAACTCTTGATTTATGTATTGTGCCAGTTGTCAAATGAATATTCAAATAGGGGGTTGGTCTTCTTTTCCTCCTAGATAGGTTTTGATGGTGATAGCCTTGAATCCTAATGGACATTCTTATCCAAGGTAAGAAACGTTTGGTTTATAATGCCTTCAGATGGGGACCCTGTGTTCAGACAGGGACCTAATTGCGTGCAGATCTTCCTAGTTCAAGTGCTCAAAACATTAGCTCAGTATCCTAACAAGCAATGTTGGATCAGTAAGTCTTTCTCTGACTTGTCCAGGTTTTAAAATTGAAAGCAACTGCAGATGCATTTAAAGAGGGGTCCAGTCTGGTTAATAAACGTAACTAAAGGCTTGAGCTTTTTGAGGATTTATCTGTCTAATTTCTCAATCTTAACAGACCTGAAGTGTAAAGAAAGCACTCTCTTCTGCTTCTGGAAAGGAAAATGGAGAAACTTATACATTCCTGGTGGATTGCTGTGAAAACAGGATCCAGCTGCAAGCATTTCCTCCATATCCACTGTTTTGCAGGATATGGCTTTTAATCGATCTTTGCTGTTCAGAATTCACTTGCTGCTTTCATACTAGTAATCTCTGCATTTCTATGTCAGAGCAATTTACAGTTCTCTCAGTTTTAATTTTCTCGTAGTGTTATCTGAAAGTTCTTCACAATGCCACTCTGTATGATTATGAAAATGTTGTTCAACAATAAAATACTGTAGAGATCTGGTTTTATTTTGCTACAAAAAGCTGTGATTAAAAACATATATTGATTCCCATTATTTATTTTGTTTCCCCTGTGTGTGGCTTTTCTACATCAAATTTTCTATCTGTGAAATTTACTTCTTACATCATCTCTCAATATCCTGTATAACTTAGTTCATGTCTTTATAGATTTCTGAATGATAGATTTAGTTATCATTTCCCTAGAGGTAAAACAATAGCCATCTTTTCTTTGCTTCAATTTACTACTTCTGGGAAGCAATCATTCTGCTCTGCTCTACATCACCCCAAGCAATGTAATGTTCATAGAATATTTTTATCAATTCCCTGCCAATGATTTTCACATCTGTTAGCCTCCTTACTTTGTCAAGTCCTCCCCATCTTTTTTTAATGGTTTTTATTGGATATCTAAACAGGAGTAAGCTTGATAGATAAACATGTAAATGATCTCTCAATCTCAGCTTTTCTTCTTTCTCCGTTCTCTGCTTCATCATCATTCCCACCTTCTGAGCTCACTACCTTAACATTGCCTTCAATCTCACTCTCTTGGCTCTTGTTATCAGCTAGAATCATCAGGACAGACCCTTTTTTCAGTCACCTTAGTGACTGAAAAATGCTTGGTTTCTGCACCTTACCTGCCCAGTCAATCTAAAATGGTGTTGTGGGTGACCTTGCCCCTTGAGTATTACCCATAGTTTTCAACTTTATGTCTATAAATTAAAACTCAAGCACTTTATTGCCAATTCATTCTATTTCCTGCATCAGTCTCCATCTTCTGTCTTGCTTTATGCTGAGTCTTTCTTTTCCTTAAGAATTGTTTTATGACAAGGCAGGAGAGGCTGCCTGAGACCACAGTTTTAGTAGCATGAATGCACAGTGATACTAAGAGGAACGGAAACAAATAAAGCTCCGTTAGAAACAGAGTACCTTTGATGTGGCTCTGGGTCTATTTGGCTGCTCATATCTTCATCTTCTTCAAAGTAATGCCCAGAAGATGGAGTTGTCTTCTAATTAATGAAGTATATCTTCCTACCATGTGTTTAAAGCATTTTTCTAAATAATCACATATTTCAGGAAGCATTCCATTTATCGCGAGAATACATTTTCTTCTGACTGCTCATAAAAAAGCTGTTTACATTTTCATTAGTTCAGCTGGGTTTTCTTCAAACTTGTTGTTCAGATTAGCAAATTGATTTTGTTCTTTACATTCCACATTTGCCAAATTCAAATAGCCATATTAAACTTACAGTGTACATTACTAATTAGTAAATAGTAAAAACTATTAAAAATTACAAAAATGCTAAGCTTCCACGCCCACCCCTTCCAGAGGAACATGCAGAAATAGTATCTGGAACACATATTAATTCTATTATGCTATAGCTATTTCCGTCCACCAGCTTGCTCAGGGAATAAACTTTAATATTTTCCATAATTATTTTTAAGAAAGATTTATTGTCTATAACAACAACTTTTAATCATCTCATTATTGTTGGAACTTTTAATTTTTAGATTTTATTTCCATAGCTGGAACAAAGTTATCATAATGAATGTGCAATCAGTGTGTGAGATTGTATATGCCTATGTGGTATTTCATGAGTCTATGAAATTTGTATATTCTTGAGTTTTTCCTCAAATACAGAATTTGGTAATGAGCAACAAAAGGACACACAACCAAAAGAAAACACTTGCCTGCTGCCTATGATTTTTTTAAAAATTATGTTAAGTTGCAGAAAAAATCTGAGTTATTATTAAATGCATCCTGATCATTGCCTGAAACCATGCTGCTTTCTAGGTTGTCCTATATATCATACTGATCATATTATGCTAATGGGTATCTCTCTTCCCCACTGCATTGTCTATAGAAAACAGAAGGGAAATATTCAGAGACCACTGTTAAGGTAGCTTCTTGATTAACCAAAGCATTATTCTTAACCTTCAAACAGTGAGCCTATTCAAGGCAGAGTTTGCTTGACACCAAAGGAAGGATTCATGCAAAGTTCATCCTTGATTAGTGAAAACATCTATGAAGTGTCTGCTTCTGATTTTGCCTATATTGGTACTGTGTCTTGCTACCCAAAGCTTGAATAGTGAGATGGTATCTGCTTTGGGCTGGTGAGCTTCAGGAATGCAAGTGCACAGCAGGCTTCTAAGGACATCCCTGTCTTGTCTGCCCATGGAGCAGTAGGTTCTAATTTGAGAATTTATCACTTCTGTGTGGATAGTCATAAGAAGTAGTAGATCTCTTAAGTTATATTTTCTTAGGAGCATTTTTCTGAACATAGTTTGATGTTGGTTCACTGTGAGGAGATTTCATGAGTATTATTTACAGAAGGAACATTACCTTGTTTTTCTCATATTCGTGTAAGAGGATGCCACTTCACCACAGTCCTATTATACATAATCTTGTAGGGGGTAAAATGTGAGTTTGTCTTCGGACTGACAGAAGGATTTTAATCAAGCCTGCTCACATGTAGAGTTTTGTAGCAAATCTGGAGATCCACAAATCAGTCTCCTTTAAATTGGGGTTTCACCATTTGTGTTTATTGCAAATTGTCTTTAAAATGATGGGATTCAAGTGGACAGAGGAGATCTGTTCTATATATCTTCTTCAATATGTCCATCTGTCTCTTTGTTGATGATCCAGGCAAGACTTCATTCCCCATGTATCCAAGATGGACTGACTTAAATCAGCTTCTTTATTCTATAAAAAACAAAGTCTTTACATTTAGGGTCAAAAGAATAATTCTAGAATGTGTAAATATCGTTCCAAATGATTCTTCTTAACAGAGATGTTTTGCAAAAATGCTCAGGATTCTGAATTTCAACACAAAAACCTTTCATATTCTTTGTTAAAACCATCCGTGGCAATAGCAATACTCTTTTACCCAGAAATAGATTTAGAAGGAGCTGTCCCAGAAGGGCAGTAAAACATTGCTTGTTTCAAAAATCAAAATGTGTCAAGTGATGAACTCAAGTTTACTAAATACTGAATAATATATACCTAGTAAACTTTCAATGAGCAAGTCAAAATAGGGTAGGAAAATAGCAAATGATACTGCTAATATAAACAGTCCTTCTCTGTTTTCTGTAACTGAAATGCAATCAAATTCTGTATTTTAAGTTATTGCAAATTAGATATCAACATGGTTACTGTGCCGTAAAGCACAACACACCCAGGATATTATCACTTACAAGAAAGCAGAATCAGAACTGGAATTGCAACTAAGGGGAGACATCTGTAACAACCTACAGCTTCTCCCATGAGGGGAAGAGGAGGGGCAGGCACTGAACTCCTCTCTGGTGACCAGTGACAGGACCCAAGGAAATGGTCTGAAGCTGTGTTGGTAGGGTTTAGGTTGGATATTAGGAAAAGGTTCTTCACTCAGTGTGGTTGGGCACTGGAAAAGGCATCACAGTACCAAGGGAAGTGTTCACAGCACCAAGCTTGCCAGAGTTCAACAAGCATTTGGACAATGCTTTCAGGCACATGGTGTGACTCTTGGGGTAGGTTTCCTGTGCATGTTGTAATTTTAAAACCTGAATCTCTATTCTGAGAGCTGAAGTTGCATTTAGTCCATGAGCAAACATCCAGTTGTTTATCTGTCATGCCTTTCAGTGAATCTGATTTTCTGTTTAATATTATTCAAGGGGCTAATTCTGAAATTTTACCAGTTTTTGTTGAATACAGGAGGCTAATGGGTGAATACTAAAGAGAAGGAGAAAATGGTTCATGACACTTGGTTGCTTTATCTTTTTGTTGTTTAGCAACCCAGACCAATCAGAGAGCTACTAGTAGTTGCACTAGGCAGCTTATAACTCACTCAGGGTTATAGGGATGAAGGCAATACATTTCAGCTTTTCATTTCTAGGCCATGATCTACAAGAGCTACTCATACAGGAACTTCACTATTTTTTTCACTCTGTTTTCTTGACGCAGTAATTAACCACTTTTGTGCTGTTCTAAATAATCTGCTTAAATATAATTCACCTATTATTGTGTGTAACCAGGTCATTTGTATAGTAATGGGAAATGGTCTATTCCTATCAGTTTTGCGATAATCAGTTGCAACAATATTTTGTGTTACTTGGTTGTGGTATGATCAGTTAGTTGTTGCCAATTCTGAAATTTTCAGTAGAGCAGTATCAAACAGGTTGTCTGCAATTGCAACATGAAAATGAAATAAAAGGAAGAGGAGATGTATTTGTAAAGGATATTAAGAATTAATCCATTACAGTTCAAAGCAATCACTAAATTGAGTAGACTAGACTACTTACATGGATTCTTCTGAATCAATAATTATTATGGAATATCAAATATGTATGTATTCTTACGTGTAATTGAACTGCTGTCATGTAGTTTATACCAAAGTGCATCAGAAAAATGCTCAAAGAAGCCTCCTGTCTCAGACTTCCACCACCCAGAGCTCAACCTGCAGCTGGCACTGCAGATGTGCACAGTGAGCACCTGTACTAAATCACAGAATGATAGAATTATAGAATATGCTGAGTTGGAGCAGACCCATCACTGAGTCCAGCTCCTGGCCCTGTGCAGGACAAACCCAAGAATCACACCATGTGCCTGAGAGCTTTTTCCAAACACTTCTTGAACTCTGTCAGACTCGGTGCTGTGACCACTGCCCTGGGGGGCCTGTTCAGTGCCCAGCCACCCTCTGGGTGAAGAACTTTTTTCTGATATCCAACCTAAACCTCCCCTAACACAACTTCAGGCCATTTACTTGAATCCTGTCAGTGGTCACCAGAGTAGAGATTGATACCTACCCTTCCACTTTCCCTCTTGAGGCTGTTGAACACCACCATCAGTCTCCTCCAGGCATCAGAGCCACGTTAGGCACGTCCTCATGGAATCATTTGGCAAAGTGTCTAAACAAGGACCTTATAATCTGGGTGGATCTGTAAGAAACAGACTTTGAAGGACATGGAATGTGCACTGCTGACTCATATTCAACTTTCCATCACCCAGGTACCTACCACGCCTAGGTACCTTTCCATGGCACTGCTTTCCAGCATCTCATTCCCCAGTCTGTATCTAAATCCAGGGCTGCCCCATCCCACGTGCAGAATTCGGTACTTTCCTGTGTTGAACTTCAGATGGCTGGTGATTGCTAAGCCCTCTGATTTATTAGTCTCTCTGGAGGGCCTCCCTGCCTTTGAGGGAGTAAGCAGCTCCTCCCAGTTTCGTACCATCTGTGAACTTGCTTAATATCCCTTCCAGTCGTGCTTTCAAGTCATTTATGAAGTTGTTGAAGAGAACACAGCTGAGAATGGAGCCCTGTGGGACCCTTTTTGTGACAGGTCACCAGTCTGATGTCACCTCATTCACTTTGTGTCACCTCAACCATTTGTGCCTGACCTGTGAGCCAGTTGCTCACCCATCACATGATGCGTTTATCCAGCTGAATGCTGGACATTCTGTCCAGAAGGATTCTGTAAAAGACAGTATCAAAAGCTTGACTGAAATCCAGAAAGGTCACATCTACTGGCTTCCCTTGATCAGCTAGGTGGGTTACCTTGTCATAAAAGGAAATCAGGCTTGATAAAGCAAGATTTTTGTTTGATTGTAAGTACAAAAACACTTACTTGAACCATGAATGGAAATATATAGGATCATAGAATCATTTAGGTTGGAAAAGAGCTTCAAGATCATGGAGTCCAGCTGTAAACCCAACACTGCCCAGTAAACACATATGTTTTTATTTATTCCATATAAGCTGTAAGTCAAATGTTTAAGTTTTATGCTTTGGTTTTGTTATTCATCACCTAAACAGTAACAAGTATTTTGGAATTTTTGGTTCTGGGTATTGTTTAGGTACCATGATAAATGGCCCTATTTAAAATACAGAGAGAGACAGAGTATAGAAAGTACTATCCTAGATCCTCACCATTCATCCAGTCCTAAAGTGGTTTTCTGTTTTGCAGAGTGAATTCCATTGGATAACATTGATTTCCTATTTCAATAAAGGGAACTGTCGTCCAAAAGGTGGATGAAATATTAAGGCTCTACTATCTAATTAGATAGATAGGTAGATGCACAGATAAATATTGTGCAAATAAAAAGAAAGGCCAGTATTTAATTTTGAAAACTAAATAACTGTTAGTTTAATTTTATTTATGTGGAAAATAAAATTATTTTTAGGTTTTAAGAACTACTGGAAATAATCCATTTTTACAATGTTAATATATTCTATAAAACCATTGATTGCATGTGAAAGCACGCAATCCATTTTATGCCCCAGTAATTCTGAAACACCTGAACTCTATTCCCTCCACACACCACCTGAAAATTCACAAGACTAAGCATCCCCTTAGTGCTGGGAATGGATTTGCCAATTGCAGCCTGGAGGGGATTGTAACTAGCATTATAAAGCCCTGATGATAGTTTTATAATGGAAAGTCTGAAACAACCTCAAGTACCACCTCGTTAATGTGATTCTGTAATACATAACCAGTCTAATTTGAAAATAAGAGTCAGTTATTAAGGAAAACATTTGTGGAGTTATTATTTTTAACTTCTTAATTTTACTCTTCTCTTGTATGTAAATTACAGTTTTCTTTCAAATAAAATCTTCTGATGAGACACCTAATGGTTTTCTACTTTAATTTTGCTGTTCTGCTTGTTTTTACAGTTGTCCCCCATTGTATTTATATTTGACTCCCCGGCAGAGTCCTTGCAGTGAAATCGTTATGCAGATCAAAGTATAGTCCTGATATCCAAACTCTTCCAACTACATTAGCCTCTTCATAAATTGATTAGGAAGGACATTGCACAGGAAATGGCTATCAACATGGCTTACATTGAGAATGGAGCTAGTGCTCCAAATGTGGTTTTTGTCATCTTTCTGTGTGTATGTAAACGCTTGCAGCCCTGTCAATTCCTTTAAAGTAGTTTGAGTCTTACTAGGCACTGACAGTGTTGCCATGGAGTTGTACTTGGATTTCACAGCAATGCTGAAACTGATTTCCAGATGACAGTTGAGTTAGAAAACAGGGAGAAAACTGGAATGAGTAAACAAAATTCCAAACTGACTGTTTTTAGATTTGATACCTATTTCTTCTGTCTTGCTATGTGTATTATAGATATAACATTGGTGTTGTTTGGTTGTTGGGGGTTTTTAGATGGAAAAAATATAATTAAGAATTCAGAATGGACATTATTCTTTCAAGGAAAAGAAATTAAGTGCTATACTGCATTACCTTACTTTGTGTGTAAATGAGATCTTTTAATATGTGAATCTCCTTAATGGATCTATCTTGAAATTGTGCCTGTATAGAGGATAAAAGCTCTGTTATTGCTTCATTAGCCTGTATCTAGAAGTTACGTTTCCCAAAGCAATTTTCAGCATCCTTTTCCTTTTACTGTCACATTTGATTATTTTAGAATTTGCTCTGAAGACACAACGATGTCCTTGTGTGTGAATTTCAGGGTATAAGCTGGTACATTCAATAATCCCTGTTAAGAAATTTAATCAGAATCTAGCTGACAAATGTTACGATCAATATCACACAATTAATCCGTAGTAGACTGCATAATAAACAGAAGATTATGCTTTCTGAGCCAGTTAATGTCCTATGAATTCCTGCTTTACTTGAAATGTGTCATTAAAAGTCCTGTTATTGCTGTGCTGTTGTCACTCTATGATGCTTTAACATATGAAACACAATTTTATTTGATTTTATGATTTCTCTTACTAGTGGCTAGCATTCAGAAGCTTCCGGCTGCATCTGTTTTAACTGACATCAATTTCCCCATGAAAGGAAGAAAAGGAATGGTTGATTGGGCACGAAACTCAGAAGACAGGGTTGTCATTCCAAAAAATATCTTCACTCCTATGTCAACAGGTAAAAAAGCATATCAGCATGTTAATTTTCTATTAACTTTAGCAAGGAAACTCTGCATCTGTCTCATGGGATCACTGTATAATATAGGAGTGGTTCTTTTGTTCCTCTTCAAAAGTAATAGAGTACCCATAGTTGATCCGAGAGGGAAATGAATGGGCTTAATTTCAGCACCTTGAACAAAAAGTGCTGCACAAATCCTAGACATTATTTTCTACACCAAAGAGACAATGTGTTGCTTTAGTTATTGTGCACAGGATTTAATCTGTGTGATTTGGGGTGAGCTGAAGTGCAGCTCTGCTGAACACCTTGAAGCTGCTGTGCTCCAGCAGAGTCATTCCAACATAACTCTTACCCAAGGAAGCTCAGCAGGCAAATTAGCCTAACTTCAGGTACAATTTACAAATATCATTGCAGTGCAAGTCTCTCACATTAGAGAATTTACTCACTAGACCTTAAACTCTACAGACATTCTTTGAGAATGCTTAATTATAAATGTAAATGAACTAGCATGGATGTCAGTATACCGTGGTGGATTTTTTGAAAATGTGATTTTCAGTGGTTTAAATCTTTCGATATACTCCTGACAGTGCTACATTTTTATGACAGACATCCAGGATATAATTCAAAATTATGATGTTTTATTTAAAATAAAAGTTATATTACAAAGATAAATGATATTCGGAGTTTTTTATGCTGATGAAAGCTTGGGAAAGCGAGTTTTAAAATCTTTTTCCTTTCTCTTTTCAGAACTAGATGAATCAACTGTATTTGTACTTGGAGCAGTGCTATACAAAAATTTAGAACTCATTTTGCCCACTTTGAGGTAAGAAATTTCATAAATACAATATGAATTGAACTATTTTTCAGGATCATAACTATACTATATGTCAGGATAAAAGCAGACAGTCAAGACTATTTGCATATTAGTATTGTTGGATATTTTTTCATTATATTTATAATGTATATGTGTATATTAATCTCTCTGTGCTTAGTTACTTGTTTGATAGAAATAGCCTTTTCATCAAATTGCCTCAATTTATATTTTATGTAATCTCTATGAAACTTAATTACAGAAATGTTTGATCAGAAGTATATGCAGTGATGTGCATTAATGCTCAGGCCACTTGTGCTTCAATCTAGTTTGTCCAGTTAGTACAAATGGTCTTGTAATGACATCATAACTCGATATACTAAAGTTGTCTGCTCAACTTCTACAGAAGTCTCTAACAGTAGTTTTCCAAATATTTTTTCAGTGCAAATTGTATTCAGAAGGGACAGAAGAGTTATAGAGGGGATCTGTTTTAGAAACAAGACATCCATGTGCTGAACAGCTGGAGTATATCAGTTTTGAGGGCCATACACATGCAAAAAGATATAGGAAGTCCTCTTGTTTCACTTTTTCCTTTCTGTACTTGCCAAAAGACAATTTGGAAAGAAATATTTCACCTCCTATTTTCTTAATTTTGTAAATTACCAGTTATCATAATTTCGTGGTCCATTAATACTATCTTATTTTATATTATCCCATGCACCACTGGTCTACTAATGTCCTTTTACAGTAAAGGAAACAGGTGCAGATTGTGTCACACTAGGTGCTAATGTATTCACAGTAATTAGAAAAGATAGTAATAACGAAGCCACCAGATCACCTTTCCCTACTCTATTTAGCCAAAACTTCAGGATTTCAAACAAGGAATGGAAAAGCAAGAGGTTTTTGCCAAAATCTATCTGAAAACAAGAAAACGCTAATTCCTAAGAAAATTTAAAAACTACTTCCTTGCAATGTTTCAATGTGCTGTGCAATGAGTAGCTGCAAGTTAGGGACAGAAACCTCTCTGAGGTAGAGCACAATTTGAGCAGTGATGTCCTGACAGGACACCTGGAAGCCTGAAAGTGCTGGCAAGGGCCATCTGTGCTTAAGGCATGATATAAATGACAGCTCATTCACTTCTGAAGTGTCACTAAGCACTTCTCATTTGTTGTACCAGTTTCTGAAATTAGCCAGGAAGGAAGAGATGTTTGTAAAAGATTTTTTTTTTACCCCATACTCAAAGAACCAGTGACAACTGGCTTACTGGAGTTTGTTCTTTTTGGTAGACCTTGTGAAAAAATCTGCCAGTCCTAGGAAAGCATCAATATGGCCATGTACTTTTCAGACCTTTATATTGCAGACTACAGTCTATGATTATATCTTTTCAGCTTTCAAAGGTCAATAGTTTTAATTTAAAGAAAAAAAGGTGTAAATGTTAAATTCTGTATATTTGTTTATATGGAAAGTCTTTCAGAGTTCTTATTTCATCCATTAGAAAAGTGAGGTTTATATGCCTTACTAGATATTCCCTAGAAACAATATCATACCAAGTAGCAGGAATAAGGGCAGAACAGGAACATAAAAGTATAGCAGTGTAAACACTATGGATTATGAGTGCTTTTTGGTTCCCAAACTTTTTGCTTTTGTCTGTTCTGCTCTCAGCTGGTTACTGATTTACACTGCAAATTTAAACACTTCTCTGTACAGTTCAGTTCACAGATAGGTTTTGTGACTTACTTAACCAAAATGGTCTAAAAATCTATGTATATCTATTCATGAAGTCTTTAGAAATTCAAATACAAAGATATCCTACTTTACCTCTGAATTTGTTCAGTATTATTTGAATCTAATTCTCAGGTGCCTGTGGAAAGGAACCTAGCACTATTACTTTCTCTTATGTATGTGAATGAGGAATAAAAGTAATTATTAATCTGTGACATAAAAATATAACACATATTCCCAGGTACCTCTAGTCTCTTCTTTGTTTGGAATATAGCACTTTGCATTTCCTTAATGAAATACTTACGATGAAACTATACTGAAACTTTTAAGCTTACATCTCAGTCATCATCAGGAAGTGTATCATACTGGATTTGTTTGCCCATGGCAATCATATTCAAACTATGATCTCATGGCCTTAAAATAGTACCTCAAAAAACTCACAATTTCAAACTGTTTTCATAGAATTATAGTGCCATTGAAAGGTTTGGGTTGGAAGGGATCTCCAAAGATCATCTAACTCTAACTTCCCTCCATGGGCAGGGACACTTTCCACTAGACCAGGCTGCTCAGAGCCCCATCCAGCCTGACCCTGAACACTTGTAATGACAGGACATCCACGGCTTCTCTGAGCAACCTGTTCCAGTGTCTCAACACCCTCATTAAAAAAATTTTCTTCCTTATGTCTAATCGAAATCTGTCATGTTTCAGTTTAAAACCTTTGTGCCTTGCCCTATCACTGCAGATATTGGTAAAAAGTCTCAGTCTTTATCTTTGGTCCCCTTAAAGAATTGAAAGCCAGCAATAAGGTCTTCATGGAGCTTTCTCTTCTCCAGGATGAACAACCCCAACCCTCTGAACCTTTCTTCATGGGAGAGATATTCCAGCCCTCTGATCATTTTAATGGCCCTCCCCTGGGCCTGTTTCATGCCTTTCTTGTGCTGGGAATTCCACAGATGGACACAGCACTCTAATTGGTTTCTCACAAGAACAGAGTAGAGGGGCAGAATCAACTCCTTCACCCTGCTGGCCGTGCATCTTTTGATGCAGCCCAGCATGAGGATACAATTGACTTTCTGGGCTGCAAGCCCACTTTGCCAGCTCATGTTCAATATTTCATCTGCCAGTGTCCTCCAGTATTTCTTGACAGGCTGCTCTCGATCCCTCTGTCCTCTAGACTGTATTGATACCAGGGATTGCTTCAACCCAGGTGCAGGACCTTTCAGTCAGCTTTGTTGAACTTCCTGTGTTTTGTATGGACCCAGCTCTCAAGCCTGTAAAGGTCCCTGTGGATGGCATCACTTCCCTCCAGCATGTCAACCATACTGTGGTGAAAACTTGCTGAAGGTGCCCTCAATCCTTTTGTTGATGTCATTGATGAAGATACTCTATACTATTGAATGCATTTTGACACATTCAGATATTTTAATGTTCATTCAGATAGAATTTCAGCAAAACCTTTGACACTGTCTCCCATGGCATTCTCCTGGAGAAGCTGGCAGCCCATGGCTTGGACAGATACTCTTTTCACTAGGTAATAAACTAGCTTGGATGACCAGGCCCAGACTTGTCATGAATAGTACTACATCAGGTTGGTGAACAGTTCCCCAAGATTCAGTACTGGGGCCAGCCCTGTTTAATGTCTTCATTGATGATCTGGATGAGGGGATCAAGTGAACCCTCAGTAAGTTCACAGATGATACTAAACTGAATGGGAGTGTTGATCTGCTGGAGGGCAGGAAGGCTCTGCAGAGGGATCTGGACAGGCTGGATAAGTGGGCAGAGGCCAATGGTGTGAGGTTCAACAAGGTGAAGTGCTGGGTCCTGCACTTGGGTCACAAAAACCCCGTGCAGCATTACAGGCTGGGAGAAGAGTGGCTGGAAACCTGCCTGGTGGAAAAGGACCTGGGAGTGCTGGTCAATAGCAGGCTGAACATGAGCCAGCGTGTGCCCAGGTTGCCAAGAAAGCCAATGGCATCCTGGCCTGTATCAGCAACAGTGTGGCCAGCAGGACCAGGGCAGTGATTGTCTACTTGTACTCTGACTCGCTCCCTGATGAGGCCACATCTCAAATCCTGTGTTCAGTTCTGGGCCTCTCACTGCAAAAAAGACATTCAGGTTCTGGAGAATGTCCAGAGAAGGGCAGTGGAGCTGGTTAAGGGTCTGAAGCACAAGTCCTGTGAGGAGTGGCTGAGGGAGCTGGGGTTATTTAGCCCGGAGAAAAGGAGGCTTGAGGTGACCTTTTCACTCTCTACAACTCCCTGAAAGGAGTTTGTAGCCAGGTGGTGGTTGGGATCTTTGCTCCCTCAACTAGCAACAGGACAAGAGCAAAAGGCCTCAAGTCCTGCCATGGGAGGTTCAGGTTGGATATCAGGAAGAATTTCTTCACTGAAAGGGTGGTTAAACACTGGGCTTCCCAGGGCTTCCCAGGGAGGTGTTTGGAGTCCCTATCTGTGGAGGTGTTCAAGAAATGACTGGATGTGGCCCTTAGTGCAATGGTCTAGTTGACAAGGTGGTGACTAATCAAAGGTTGGATTTGATGATCTTAGGTGTCTTTTCCAACCTAGGTGATTATGTAATTTGAAATTGGAAAAAAAGCTGCAGCTATGGTTAGGGCTGAATTTGTTGAGTTATTATACTCTTTAGAAATTAAAATTGACATGCAAGTTTTAAAGTGATCTTTATCATGGTCTGTTTTATCATTTTACACTTGTTCAGGTACATTTGTTTCATTTTACACTTGTTTCAGGTACTTGTTCATTACACTTGTTTCAGCACTTTAGTGCTGAAAATAATGAAATGCATCACTGCATTACTGTTGTCTATGGAGCAAACACTGTAAGATGCGAAGGAACGTAACATCATCTATTTTTTATATGATGCCTAGAAGTGCACAACACAGGAATTAAAAAACCATTCTGGATAAGTATTTTATGTGATGCTTTTCTATATGAAATGACAGTTAAATATATATCAAGGGTGGGAATAAAGATGAACAAAAATTAAACCAAGGTAAAATAAGTAAAACGATCTCGTGGTTGAGTTCGAAGGCTGCATCATTTACACCTTGACAACCTGATAATAAATGTGATTTCTACCAGCTGCAGTTAGATATCTAGAAAGCTTTACCAGTTCTCATGTGATTTCACTTCCTGGCTTTACAGGAGTTAGGGTGGGAATAAAGAAAATTTTTGGTTGTATTTTCCAGAAGAATAAAGGTGACATGTGTTCCAATACATTCCTTATTTTTATTACTAAAAGGTATGCAAAATTCTGCATCATCACAAGGAACCGCTTTAAAAAAAATAAACAAACAAACAACAACAAAAAAAATTTCAGTCTATCTTTAGGGAAACTCTTCCGAAGTACCTAACCACAGAATCCCCATCTGGTACATCACAGGTGTTCTGGGAGTAAAATGAGGATTTCATTATCTAGGACAGCCTATACAATATATTTCACAAAATCCAAATTTAGCTGCATTTTACCATATGCGTTGGATTTTTCTTGGTTTTACTAGCATAGAGTCTATTAAAAGTAAGTAAACCCAGTGTGAGATGGGAACTTGCAACTGCATTAATATAGAAGTTTCTGGACTTGTGTTTAATCCTACTGGTATATGTACATTCAGAGAATTTTGCCACAAGTGTTTAAACGAAAGTTTAGGGAAACAGAAAGAAAAGATACTTCCTCATAAAAATAGAAGAATGTTTTTTTCCATGCACAAGTAAATAAACTTCATCTGATTCCATTTCCTAATATGCTTTGCTGCATTGCACTGTTCTTGTAATGTCTTATGGATTTTTTAATAGCAGATATTAAAATATAGAATATTTTCAGAACTCTAGACTGAGTATTATTTCCATAGTTCTTGCACCCCTGAGCACACTTATGTTATTGTTAAGTTTACAGAAAATTGATCTCAGTACAATACTCCTCTAAAAGATATTATATATAATTTCTCTCTTGAGCACTCTGAAGGAATACATTGCATATTGCCATAATGTAAGATAGTTTTTAACTTTTCCTTTAAAAAATAAGAACAAATAAAGAATCGATGATTTTGCTGTATCAAGCTTTCTTTCCCATCACTTAAACAGCCACCATAAATTTCCTGCTAAAATTTTCTTCACTGAAATGTTCTCTTTCCCCACTTGAAACATCGCTCCTAACCCCGACCTTCAGGTGCTGTACAACAAAAAAGGCCCTTAAATTTCCTCAGGTCAGCTTTGTTAGACTAAGGATGAACCTCAGACAGGCTTTTATTGCATCACATTACAGCTTTAGCATCTGTAATTTTTCTGTAATGTATACAACTTCTCACATTGATCTATAACTTCGATCATGCTGTCTTGCGATGGCAACATGCCTTATTCATAAGTTCATTTTTCTTGAGCAACATGGATTCATTCTAAAAAGAAAAGAAAACATTAATTTCATACCACATAGGATCAATATGATTTCCCTTATATAAAAGAATACCCTCAAAATTTATACCTTGGTAGGAAAACAGCTTAGTAAAATAACAGTTTTATTGATATCGTCATTAACTCAGATCAGGAAAAAGCTCTAGGACAGCAGCTCTGAAAGCGTTTCTTGAGCTTTTACTCCATCAAACATTGCTATCTTGAATCTTCAAGGACTTAGCCATAGTTTCCAAGAAATTTAATAGACTGATTTTTAATAATTTATTTCAAAACTTAACCCTGATGAGCACCTTTCTGGACAGTGAGCAGAGCACCATCCTCTACAACTTCGTTTCTCATTAAAGTTGAATTTTAGATTATTTTTGATGAAGGAGAAGGAGCTAATGGTGAAGTCACTCTCCACCATAAAAAAGCTGTATGGTAATGCATTTGCAGAAGAAGTGTGAGATAGATCATTCCCTTTCTATGTCATTCGCAACATGAGAGGGCCTGAAACCGTCTGAGGACATTTTGTAAAAGCTGATTACTTAAATTCCTGGATAAGTGTTCTCAGAACTAGGCTGTTGTTTTAAAAAAGTATCTTCAACAGAGATAGCAATGGCACTGCACCAGTGGTTTTGAGATTTTTTCAAATTGTTGAAATAGTTTTGACTACAAAGCTTTGAGCTTTAATTTCAAGGCCTCTTAATATGCTATGTGAGTTTAGAATATGCTTTAGAATATACTTGCCAGATTGTATTCTTCTAGGGACTGTCCAAGCAATTAAATATGAAATGTAGAAGTAGGCTTTCAACCCAGACAGGTCAGTGATGAGGGATACAGTTTTCATTTCACAGTGATATAGGCAGTTATATTTATTTTCTTGTGAAACAGTCTGCTAGGGGTTCTTGAGAATGTAAATGGATTGGTAGAGTTCTAATGAGACAGAGGTAAAACGGATGTACTGAAGTTACAAACTAGGCACTTAGATGTTCTTTCAGATCTCACCCTAGAACTGTCAGAACTGCACCAAAATGAGGTACACCAAGGAAAACTTTCTCGATCACAAAGACTGACTGTAAAAGAGTACTGAAGTAGCAGTATTTACAATAGTTTGCATGAATTTCCAAAATTGAAATAATCTCTTAATAGATAGTAAGCATCATTTTCACTTGTCATGATGTGTTAGAGAAATAAGGTTTTTATTTATTTGGAGTTTTATTTGGTTTGGGGGGATGTTGGGGGTTTTTTTTAGTAAGATATTCAGCTACTGTAATTCTATAGAATGCACTGAAAATTTGCTGAACATTAAATGTTAGCCTGATAGATATGTTTTTGTTAATAATGTGTGAGACTTTAAAGTGTAACCAAAGGGAAGAAATAAGAATTAAGTAAAACAGAAAGTCAGTTCCATTATATTTTCATGATATGGTTTGGCTGAGCAAAATTGGACTAGAACTCATACCTTGCCCCAGAAGAACAATTTCATTCCTTGTGCTGAATGAAATGCCTGCTGAGCTAAGTTTCTATTACTGTAGCCATGGCAATTCCTGTTTCAATGATCCAGCAAAATGGAATTCTCTCCTAAATATAAACTCCCTAGAGAAAATAAGCAATTAAACAACAACAGCAGCAAAAGAATATTTATACTGTCTATTTACAATTACATCCAAACTGCCTGGTTTTGTCTTTGATGACATCCACCTGTGAATATGTCTTTCCGTGAGGTGTGGAAAGCAGCATTACATACAAAGTAAAACGATAATGATCACCAGAAACAGTCAGGCTGAAAACTGATGGTCATTCTAAACCTGACGGGGGTCACAAGAAGCAAAGGATCTCAGACATGAACATCATGTCAACATGTCTTGATGCCTGTATTAGCATAACGTTGGCATTACTAGCTCTGTCCTAGAAAGGTTGCTATGATACATAGTGATCCACATTTTACATGAAAAGAGAAATTGATGATGAATTAGAAAAATTGACAGAAAGTTATTATTTTTCATAACCTGGTATAATAACGTAAGACCAAATCTCATCTTACATGAGAGAAAAATTCATTGATTTGGCAGGATTTCAGTCAGGGCACAATTGTGGTTTAAATTCTAAAACACATTTAGCTGATGAAGTTGCCCACTCATATACCAAATACAATTTTTTTAGAATTGGAAACAGGTATGTTTTTTTCATGAGCACAGAATCAACAGAACTGTAGTCTCCCATTGCAGTCACCCATCTTCACAATCTTACAGTGAACAGTCAGAAAAAACCCCAACACAGCACTTTGGAAGAAAAATTACTGTATTTTATAAAACATATCTAGTGGGTCTATGTTGAACGAAGGAGGTGAGATACACTCAAACATGCATAGATTGTTTGTGTCATCGATACATTCTTGTAATTAATAAATTGTAGTTTAATGAATTGCACTTCTGCACCATTGGTGCTTTTCAGTCTTCAATGTGTTAAGTACAGTTGGAAATACATGTTTTCACCGCTTTCAAACAAATTACTTGCTCACTTAATATTTGTCAACTAAAGTGACAAAAAAATACCCCATGAGATCTTTAAATGTAATATGAGAAGTCTCATTTAACCTTATAAAAACTTAAATTTTCCATTTTTGCATTTTTTACAGGAATTTTACGGTTGTTAATTCAAAAATCATTGTTGTTACTATACGACCTGAGCCTAAAACTACAGATTCTTTCCTGGAGATAGAACTGGCCCACCTGTCTAATGTAAGTACAAGGATAGTTGATATGCTTTTACAAGAATATTTGCCCGATCATATGAGAGAAAAGAAGTGGTGTTGTTTTAAATATCAGGTAATAAAATGCAGTTTAACTTCTAAAATTTAAGCCCAGGAACAGTGTGACAATCTTTGAAAGGAATGTGTACTTGTTTCATGCATGTGTATAAACAAAACAAAATTAATTGTTGTTTTGTGAATGTTGAGGTTTTTTCTTAAACAGCAATTTCTACTGAAGAGTTTCTATTAAATGCTTTCATGATTACAAATGAAAATGTATTATTGTACTGACTGCTTAACCTTTTGCTCCCTGCACAGGTCATAGAGCTACAATAGTTCTTAAAGCCCTTTCTTATTTTCTTTCATTATTTCATAGAACCCAGTTTTTACTTAACCCATTGTAGCAGACTACAAAAATGCTCTGGTTCCAATTTAGCTTACAGTCATTATAAATGTTTGAGATTTTTTTGTGCAATCGTTTAAATTCTATACTTCTCAGGCTTTAATCTCACATTAAAAGTGTTTTAAATGTGAAAAAATAGAGGACTTTATTTCTAAATATTTGAAAAATATTAAGATTCTTTTTCTTTCTGTTTTCAGCAGTCTCCCAGCACTCATAGGGAGAATAAGATACATCTTTTGTGGAAAATTTTTGTCATATACACTATTGGGAAAATAATATTAAATAACAAGCATGGGGGTAATTTATGTGAAGGCACAACATGTAAACTCTCTGTGTTTATGTTATTAAGAGCTAAAGTTTGCTTTGAATAAAGTCATAAAGAGTCAGAAGATACAGTTACTGGAGCTTTTGAAAATAGTATTGTTATACGAAAGTCTTCAAAGCTGAATTTTTTAAGTTATAAACAGTTACTCAAGTGGTCATATAGATACAATTCAGCTAGAGAAGGTCCAAATATTTCAGTCAGCAGCAAAATTGAATTAGTTGTCGCCGTACACTGGGGCAACATATTTCCAGATATTGCCTTACACCGGNAATCCTGGACTTACATGCGTAGGCTACTCACGGCTCTCCTGGGCACACCCCCGCCCAGGGATTACGCGCCGGCCGGCTTTTCCACTTCCCCCAAGTGGATTGCAGTCCGTGAGGCTCATACTGTCGGAGGCTTCCAGAGCTTCTAAGGCTCAGCCAGTTATCGCCGTGATACATACAAACACAGGCACCAGATGTCAGAGTCCAAAAAAGTCCAGCATAGAGCAGGGTGGCAGGCAAAGGCAGGCATCAGTGGGCCCGAGCTGGCATCTGCAGGCACCAGCTCAGCAGCCACCCAGTCAGCTCCAGCTCAGCTCAGTATCTGCTGCTCTGTGATCCTACAGCACAGCCCTTATACCCATCATCCCTTGGGCTACTCATGTGCTTCTTGTTGTAGGAATCACCACACCTGCATTCAGTGCTGGCCTTCCCTCCTCCCAGGGACACAACCACAAGCCATGAGGCCAAGGCTGCCTACAGCCCACTCTTGTAACCCCACATTAGTAACTGGGCAAAAGTATGAAGAAAACTTTTTGAACTCTAGATCTTTAATTTACATTTTACTCAAGGTTAGAAGAAACTATTTTGCCATTAATGGTCTTTATGATCTGCCATTCAGTTCCCAGAAAAATGCCAATGCAAAGAACATCTCAGTGGAAGTTTGGCAGAAAAAAAGGAACAGAGGAACATAAACTGAGCTGACTCCTTACCTTTAAATAACATTAAAAGTGTATTGATGAAGGATTGTGTCGATTTGGGGTTTTATGATTCTCTGTTTCCGTTTATTTTTAAGGTGGTTTAGGACACATAGATTTAATTTTCTATTTTGTTTTATTTTCTTACAAACCTGAATTACATTGTATATATTAGGAGAAAATACCAGTCTTTAACATAACGTTTCACTAGAAGTACTATTTCACTAAAAATATTACAAAGGATTCACTGAAGTAAACACAAATTAATCCTATATATCAGGGAAAAACCCAGTCACCTTTGAAATAGAATCCTTGTTTTGATCTTACTAAGATCATTATTAGGAAGAATTTATGGTAATTTTCAATGCTATATTTTATAATCTATTATTTTTATAATGATTGGGGGGCTACTTAAGCAAAATGAAGAATATGACATTGATATTTTGAAACTGAAATCACTACTTGCAAAACTAGCAAGTAAGGTGGGGTAGCAGGTAAGAAAAAATTCTCATTCATTTGGTCATTAATGCAAGAAAAAATTTTAAAATTATATAAGAAAATAATACTAGTAAGCAATGTATTCGCATTGAAAATATTTCTAGACCAAACACAAGCTAATAAAACAAGCACAACACAGGCAAGACTAGACTAATAAAAGGTTGAACTGCTAACCCCAGTAGCTGAAATTCTACAAAATTCTTAGAGAGGGATTTTTTTTTCATCTTTTTTTTTTTAAATCTGTCTTTTTGATTAATTTACAGAGCAAGTTTTTGCCACGTTTGAAAATATTGGAAATTAAACTTCATTGTGTACAAAAGATCAGATTAGAGAAACTGATTGTCACCTTGCTTTGTCAACCTTTCAGTAACAGAATATTAATTAGTATTGCATGAGCTCGTATCTTGACAAAGCAAAAAGGTAATAAACTTGCCAATACATATCAGAGCATTTCTTTTTTTTGGTTCAGTTTTTGTCCTGTAATATAATCCAGAGAAGCATCAAGTGCTTGGACCAAAATTTCAGCCCTTAAACTTACATACATACTATATTTATGTAGGATCTCAATCCACCTGAATATACAAGTTGGATTGGCAGATGCAATGACAATATATTGCTCCAGAAAATCTGTGAATACAAATCAGCTATATAATTTTAATATCTTTAAACATTTGGTCATTTGTGTTCAAGACATAGCCTTCATAATGGAGCTTTGGTTTAAAGAAATAAGGCTGTAGATGCACAGAAGTAATATTTTGTAAGTTTGAGCATTCCTTTAAACTGAATCTAATTCTAATCTTCTTTGCTATAATTTTCTCAGCTTAAAATAAGGATTTATTCTACTATAATATATTACCATAGGACAAGCTTTATGTACATACAGCAAGGTAACACCATTGTTAATATATCTTTAATATTTGATAATTGCTCACAGATTAAACATTATGTCAGTTAAATAATTAAACAGAAAATATAATATAATCTTTCATCTGTTTTTTTTAATGTCTCTGTGTTATATTTGTTGTTTTCAAATCTTTGTTCTTGAAAATGCTGTTCATTTATTTAGAACAGTTTGTTTGCAAATTGATTTAATGATGATATTTTAAGCATTTTGTAGAGCATGCCTACTAGTATATAGGAGTATATCCACACATTTGTTCTTTAACTCCTTATCTACTGACTAAATTAAGTAGATAAGAGATTATGAAAAAAAGATGGACAAATGGACAATTTTAAAAGAGTTAATATGGCTAATTATAATCAGGCTTAAAATACCAATTAATTCAAAAATTATAATAATTTCTTCATTTTATATCAAAACTATCCAGTTTATTAATAAAACTGGAGGATTATCTTTTGGAGGAAGTGCAAACCATGATTACATGTGCTGTTTGAAATATGTTTCATGATATTTGGATTTGTAGATAAATACAAATATAACAGAGAGCTGACCAGAGTGGAATGTGAATTGCAATGCATCATTGCTCAGTTGGTTAGAGCATTGTGCTAATAACAAATAGCACCAAGGTTGTGGGTTGAACCCCCATATGGCCATTCACTGAAGAGCTGGGCTTGATGATCCTTGTGGATCCCTTTCAATTCACAATATTCTGTGATCTGTGATTTAGAGAATGTGATATTTGGTCTTATAAAGTGTGAACATGTAGATGAATATGGCCTTGTTTTTCCAGTAGTTTGATTAAAGAGATACCAAAGCAATCTTTAAAAAAAAATGCACAACTCGAACAGAATCCTATTTGCTCTGAAGAGAATATGAACTCTCATCTTCTGACAGCACAGAAGTTTACTCCAGGACACTAGAATAATGAGCCAGCAGTAGCATAGGACATGAAATGTTCAGTGAGACTGAAAACCCTGGCTACAAAACACAGCTGTCACTGTGCTGGATAGCTGTCAAAGTTGCCAATCACATCTCGAAAGTTCAGTTTTCTATGCCAGACAGAGATACATACACATACACACTCACACACATATGCCCATTTTTGAGATATCCAAGAAATGTACTGTAGTGTATAAATCAATGCTATAGCAGTTGTAAACACTAATGAACACAGTAGCTGCTTCCTTAACTGCAGCTGAGTAATTAGCTGGTCAGAACACTGCCCTCACAGAGAGCCATGGCTGTTGGAGGCAGCTCTACAACAGCACTGCAACACTGCCAAGAGATACCCAGAAAGGCTGTGAAAGGGGAGCAACAGATTAAAGGCGAAGAAGCAAATACAGAAATCCCTTTCAATTCACACTTGCAAGCTTGAAATATGTTTCATACCCTTGAAGGGTATTTGATCAGTTATCAAAAGAGGAAGAAGTTCTGAAAGGCTGCTGTTGCCCTTGCAAGCTGCCACTTCTGGTGGAACAAACCCTCACACAAGACTTTCTTGAGGAACGGGAGTAATATTTATCCTGCTTCCCATGTTTCTGCTTAATCTCTCATTAGTGACTGCAATGGCCAAACATACACTTTCTTTTCATTTGAATACATTTCAAAGAGAGCAAAGTGTGTGGTCTGACAGCAATTTTATCGCGCTTCAGTTTTCTGCAAAGGCTTTTATTTCCTTCTGTTTTGTAGATTTCCTTATAATGGACATTTTTTCTGAAAGTGTTTTTGTATTCATTCTATTTGCACTGTGGGAATAGCAAGCATAAACTGTATGATGTCCACTGCTAGGACAGACAAGTCTTAGATCTGAGAGATGCAAAGCCTTATTATGATGCAGTTATAGAAGCACTTTTTTAATGTGCATATAGCTGTATCAGGTTTCAAGTAGAACTTCTTCACCCAGACTTACTATACAAATTAATACTCTTATAAAATTACATTTTAAAGAAAATTTAATTCTGCACTGACATTCTTTTGTTCTTAATTCTTATCCTTCTATCTCTTAGTCCACCAAGGTATCTCAAAGTTTCTGGCTAGTGATGCAGGACCTGGTCTCTGAATCTCAGCTGGCCTGTTATCCACTGTTTGTCCTGTGCCCTCTTCCCCTTCCTCTTTCTTATATTATAAATACTTCAGGGGATGGAGCATCCTTTATTTATGTTTTTACAGTGGTATGGAAATATAAAGTGCCATAAGTATATGTTGGTTTTAAATATTTATGCTTTACTCATAAAATCCAATGCATTCAGCAAAATACTGAAGTAGAGGTTCAAAATTTCCCTAAGTGCCTCTCTCACAAGCATCTCCAGAAGGACCTTTTTTATCTTAGACAAAGAGGTAGATGGATTAATTTAAATATTTAATAGATTTTTACTTTAAAGGTTGCCATATTTTTTCTATAAATAAATCACTTATGAGAATAAAATATCAAGGTGTGTTTGTTTATATGACAGTACCTTTATATCTGCTTTACATCTACACTGTTCACTAGCATTAAGATCCAAAAATAGTGAATTCCACCTGTTTCTTCAAATCACTTGTGATTGTTTAAAAATATATTTTTATTCTATATTTTATATAATTCGTTTATGTAGTTCTGACTCTTGGGAATATCTAATGCTTATGATGAACAGGAATGTAGTTTAGCAGTTTTAAGTACTTCTAAGTCAATCTGAGTGAATTTTGATTTTGTCTCAACACTTTCTAGGCAGCAAAATAAACAAGTAATTATATATTTTCAATTTCCAAAAAAGTTCTCCATAGTTTGGTGATTTGTAATAAAAAAACCTAGATTCCCATTCTGTTCTAAATCAAATCAGAAATCTTCCACTGACTTTGAAGAGAGGGGAACTGGTATTGTAAAGCTCCACCACAAATAAAAAAGTACATATTTTGAGCAAAACACTCTGCTGATTTAAGACCTAATTTTCAAAACCTTTGGATATTGAACGTGGGGTCTGTGAATCTGAAATCCCAACCTCTAGACATTTTGCCCAATATATGCTTAAAATTTTTAAAGGCGTTACTGGTTTTGACATCCAAACTCCTAAGGGGTCTAAAGTTCTTCTTCTAAACACACCAGAAATGTTCAGTCAAGTCTCTTAACAGATTAACTGTTATCTCATATTTTACTTCCACTAGGATCTACCGAATAGACAACTTTATGCTTTCCTAATCTAAGCAGAGAATGCACAAATACTCTGCTCGGAGGTTCAAGTGCCTTCAAAATACCCTATAAGAATTAACCTTAAGCTTTTGCCATTTCAGTGGCATCAATTCATCAGAGTATGAGAATGATCTTGTAGGAGGAGACCCAAATAAATTTTTAGGTCAAGCATGACAAATATTTTTGCATACGGGTAACTAATAGGTCTGTTTGTTTTCTTCTTAGGGTACATTGAATCCCTACTGTGTGCTGTGGGATGATTCAAGAATGTAAGTGACAGATGTTTGCTTCTATTGCTGTGGCTCAAATATTACAAAGTACCTAATGATATTTAAGTACTTGGTCAGTTGGGTTGATATGAGGGTAGAGAAAGTGAACCTTTGACAGAGTGGAAGTACTGGATTCTCCAGTCACTTGGCTTCCTTTTTGCAGATATGTAAACTGAAACATTACAAAATCTCACCAGAAAGAGATTACTTACATAGTAGTTTTCATCTGCTTTTTCAAGATTAAAATAGGAATGGCTAAGAACTGTAGTTCCTTCATGGTAGTTGCTGGGCAACAAGCAAGTGGGTAAACGATGAGACAAATAACTAAGGAAGACTCCCATTCCTGTTACTGCAGGGAGAAATACAATTTTCAAGTGTGATCCCCACAGCAATCTTCATTTCAGTTGGTTCAAATTTTCATATAAGTTTATTAAAATAATGGCTGTATACTAAGCAGTGAAATCTTACTATTAGTCTTCTACATTTTTCAGTGTTTCCCTTCTATAGCAAAAAAAAAAAGAAAATGTTGCTGTAAGAAAGCTAATTGGTAAAATCAGTTGTGGTTTAAAATGAATCCTAAGTTTGTACAGTTGTAATTTGCTGCATTAATCTTTCACAGTAAATCTCCCATTAAAGTCAAGGTGACCTTTGCATCAAGGCAGATTAAGTGTTTCAAGAAGGATCTCTATATGGTTTCCATGTTTTTTGGTTTTTTTAAAAGATGATGTTGTACTTCTTATCCAGATATATTATATATGTCTTATAATACAGACTCATCTACAGTGTTAGAAATTGCATGCTTGTGATTTTGTGGTTTTATTCCTCGAGCTTGGATTTACATCAGCACACTGATGGCTGAGAAACAACATTATAGTACAGAAATGACAAACTTTGGACATGATACTAGAAATCTTTCCCAATACGAGTAGTACCATGGTCTGTGCCTCTGCAAAAGAATCATAGTACCATTATTTGCCAGTAACATCATAGTATTCAATTTCCATGAAATCCGTGGAATGAAGTACATGAAAGACTTGATATTATGCCTTATTAGGAGCATGTGGAATGTAAAAGATTTGGAATATGTTCTTTGTTTTCTCTTCACAATGTTTTGCTTATACAGGAGTGGTACATTGCTTTGTTTATAATTTTTTATGTGGGTTACTTTAAGCACTGTGTATTTAGAGCACATGCTCTGATTTCACTGTTCCAGTCCAGAATATCAAAGGTATGTTTGAATGGAATTAAACTACTAAAAAAAATCCCAACACCATGCTGTGTATTTAACAATGTGATTAAAAGACTTTATTCAGGTATTTGGGAGGAATGTGTGAAGAAGTCGCAAACAAATGCATTTTGTGCTTGCCACTTCTTTTGCCTTTCTCTTAGTATTTTTTATGGAGAAGTTCAGTGCTACATATAAGTATTGGTTTCAATATGCCTCAGAATGTGGATTGAAAAGTAAACTTGTGAAACATCTAAAATTTACATAAAGCTTACATAAAATAGTCTGAGGGTTTTGAGAGAAACACACGCTTTTGTGTTCTGAAGGATATCTTTTCTAGGCATATTATTTAATGTTCGCTATTGAATATGTTAGAAAATGTGAAGACTGGGGGTGTTCTTGGAGATATGTCCATTTTTAAAAGTGATATGAGCCCTGAAATATTCCCAATAAGATGTGATGCAGCAGTAAGGTCTGCATGGACACCACTGTCACTTGTTTTGCATGTGTATATGAGATATTTTATGAGAATGTGACATCTCTTATCACAGTGTGCAATAGCAAGAGCAAACTTTTACTATTTTCCTCCGTCCCTTCAAACAATATTGAACAATAGCTTATTCTAAATTTATTTTTGGGTTTTTTGTTATTTTGTTTCTTTTTGGTTTGGACTGTTGTATTTGTATTTAGTCAGGAATATTTCAGAATTTGCATTCTCACATTGTGAGTTTTAAATTATGAAAGCTCTATAACGCTGAGTCAGTTTCTATCATTTATAAATCTAAACAAATAAATATATAGAGGACTATACAATTGATTAGATGTTCATTATTATGTTGGGTTCTTGGTAGCTTGGTTTTCTTTTATTTTTTCTACTTTTTCTAAGTCTCAGGAATTAGTTATCCTCACCAGCAGGCAACTGGATTTGATGGATTAATAGCCTAATTCACATTGCAAATCCAACAGAGCTGTGATGTACTCATGTCCTTCCAAACTGGATAATTTTTGCATAACCAGGACTTGGCAAGCATTTTGGAATAAACCCAAACAAAAGTAGTCTGCTTTAGCTGAGGGTGCTTAACTAATCAATAGTCTGTCAGGAGTTGGGTGTTTTAAATTAAGTGGTTTTTAGATGAAAACTGAAATGCTTTTATCATTGGTATCCAGCCAGCAGCAACCTCTAATGGGTTTTTCCACCTTTTTAGCCACTTCTCCCACACCTTTATCATTGGAAACTCAAATTTGGTAAATGATACTCCCTCCACGGATCTTTTCAGTTTAATACTTCTCCAGCAGCAAGGAAAGCTTTGTCTACCTGGATTTTGGACATGCTTTTCAGGAGATTGATCAATGATTACAGTTCCCTGACATCCAGCCTTGAAGAAAGTTCTGGATCTGTGAGCTGTTTAATCACACCAGATTATCAAACTTATTCTACTGCCATTGGTATCTGTGACAATTTGGTCATCCTAACTTTGGTAAAACCAGTTTTAATCCATTCTTCCTATGAGATTTGGTGATTCTGCCCTCTGATGATGTTTTATAAGGTTTCCCATTTATCAAGCTGGCAGCCTTGTGCCCTTTCTGTAGGCATCTAGTCAAATGTGTGTACAATATTGAGACAGTGGAACTAAAGAACAAAATAGTCATGTATCAAACTCAATCCAATAATTCAACATTTTATTTCTGGTGATTATCACAAAATACAGAGCACATCTGTCTGTCGTGATTGAAACCAGGCTTTTTTATGATTTCTGGTGCTTCCTTTGATACTTCCATCTTCCCTACACAAAGCTGGTAGCATCAGTTGTATGTAAGTGGTGATTTTTCCCCCTTGGAAATGAGTAATAACTTCATCTACTCATTTCAGAAAATGTATTCTAAATGTTGCCTTCAGTGAAGTCTTAGGATAATGAATGCTTCTCCCTGTAGTTCATAGGAAAATGCTTGGAATATTTGTACTTAACATTCTAAGGAGAAACAATTCAGTTCCTTCAACCAACCAACGAAAAAATTCAGCAAGATTTGTGTCTTTTCTTCTTGGCATTATCTGGCATGAGCAAACAATCCCTGCTGTCAGGAACTGTTTGTGATACATTAGTTCAAGTGTCTCAGTCCACAAAGAGAAGGAAAAGAAGTTGGTCAGGTACCAGGGCTGGCTTTCCTACCCCACAGAAGTGATTTTAAAGATTTTAAGATGAAACAAAGCTTGAAAGCTTTTCTTTTGTCCTTCCTACCTTTCTGGAAAGGAAAACGAGAAAGAATAGGGAGACAGCAAAAACAGTCTCAAACCAGCAAGTGATCCAATGGTCAGATGCATTTACTTGGGGACATCAGGAACCTGCCCTTCAATTTTTCCTTTATATAAATTACTTAAGGAGTTTGAAATGCACTTTTCAGCCTTCCAGGAACAGCCCATGCCCAATGATCTCTCAGCCCCTCTGGAGTGTGTTACTCACAAGGTGTTCTGCCGATAGTCCGACATATTATTTTGGAAAATATTCATGGGCTGGGGAGCTGATTCCCAGCAGCTCTGTATTTGATTTTACCACTGCTTATATGTGTTTGTCACCATGCTGAACCTAAATCTTGCCATATGCCTGTCAGTGTTTTTTTCCTAGTATTGTTTTATGTAGATATGGGTAAGGTTCTGTAAGCCCAGGGGGTCAAAGAATCGTTATATGCATGCATACATTTTAATTTAAAAAATGCCATTTATTGTGGCAGTCTGAACAGTTCTCTTGAACTTTGTTGCTATCTCTGATGCTTTTATCTGTGATAGGTGCCATAACTGACAGTCTGTATGGATGTTGTGCTTTAACCCCAGCCAGCAGCCAAGCCCCACGCAGTCGCTTGCTCACTCCCCCACCAGTAGGATCAGGAAGAAAATCAGAAGGGTAAAAGCTCATTGGTTGAGATTTCTCTCTTTAATAGAGAAAGCAGAAGCAAGGCATGCAGCAAAGCAAAAGAGGGAATTAATTCAGTGCTTCCCATGGGAAACAGGTGTTCAGCCATCTCCAGGAGAGCAGGGCCCTCCTACACATAACAGATACTTAGGAAGACAAATGGCATCACTCCAAATGTCCTCATCCTTCCTCCTCCTTCCTCCCAATTTATATGCTGAGCATGATGTCATATAGTATGGAATATCCCGTTGGTCAGTTTGGGTCACCTGTCCAGGCTGTCTCCTCCTAGCCTCCCAATGGTCAGCAGCCTCCTCACCAGCATGGCAGCATGAGAAGCAGAAAAGGCCTTGGCTCTGTGTAAGACCTGCTCAGCAATAACAAAAACATGTCTGCATTATCAACCCTATGTTCAGCACAAAACATAACCCCATAGCAGCCACTGTGAAGACAATTAATTCTATCCCAGTCAAAAGGAGCACAATGGGTCTCCAGCATCTATGAAAGTTTGGCTTAACAAAATCAATTATTTGTCTTAGAGGACCCAGCCCCTGGAATCTTGAACCAGGGTGCAGAATTCAAAACACAGTAAGAGACTGGAAAGATGGGTGCCACAGTACTGAGCATTGGGAAGTACCACCCTCACGTGCAACCCCCATCTAACACTACTGCAGTGAGGGCATGGAAGGTGGGGTAGATGTGGTGGGCCACTGGGAGGAAGTGACTTCTCACATGGGAGTTTCCAGAGTCACCGATTAGCAAAACAATGCAGCTGGTGTTTGTTCTTTCAGAAATGTGTTGGACATGATGCGGGCACATGTGTTCTCCACAGGACAGAGTCAGTTGTTGCTGGTGTGCTCCACATCTGTATGCGGTGCAACATGACATCTCACAGCACTGCGTAAGGAAAGGGTTTTAGTATTCTGAGGCTCTTCTCTGCCAGTTGCTGCAGAAGGATGTTATAACAGTATGACAGCGTTTTATTTGACCATATGTGTGCTCATAATAGTTTGTGCCTGCTGACTATACAGTTGGAAGAAGTACAATGCAATTAGCTGAAATTTTTAATATTGCAAGAATTTTGACCTGGTTCAGTTTTATATTAGGACAAGTGGTAAATCTGCTCTATATTTTTTCCCTATTGCTATGAGAGTTTACATTTGCAGCGGTTTAGATTTTCTACCCTTAAGCTATATGAAAGTATGAATACCCATATATGCAAAATTACAAAATGCATGCATTTATATAACCTCACGATTACACTCTAGACATATTGTAGCACCCTCCATTAAAGGGGGTTAAAAAAAGTTTACAATTACTTTTTTTTTTAATTATCCCCTACCGCTTTTAATTATTTTTCTCCCATTGTCCCTGGATACAAGTCTGGAGAAATAGTCCAAAAAGGAATTCTTCAATACAAATAGAGAAGAGTCTACCAGCTAATTGTGATTTTTTGCAACTCAGCTTTACAACATAAACTTGCATGCATGCCAACAAACAACTTTTGCATTTTGTCTCCTGTGGTAAAATTGTCAGGGAACACTGATCTACTATGTGTCTCTCCTCTCCACTTCGATTTTTAAAACTAGCACAATGGACCACTGAAGTTTTTGGGCGTTTTTTTGTCCTAGCCTTGCAAACCTTTGAAAATAGGTTCAAGAAGACTCTTTATAACTTTTGTCAAAATGTGTCAAGCTAATCATCAAATCATTAGAATATCCTAAGTGACAATTTTCTTATGGAAATATGAATAGTAGCCTGTCCTTACTTTATATTACTTTACAGTCATATTGTTTTTGTCCCCAGAAAGATATTGAGGAAATTGAAGGACAGTATAGTGTGGCAGTACATGCCAGCTAAAGCTTTGCCTCTTCCATTGACTGTAGTCAGTCTTGTTGGTCCAGCTTTACAGTCAGACTTTACTCCTAGCACCTTTTTCAAGGCAGAAAATTCTCTTTCCATGTAAGTTTCTATGCTTATGTTCGTTAATGAACTTACTCAAAAGATGAATGCCTCGTGGAATGCCTATTTTTATGAAGAACTTTCCATAGTGGAACCTGTGTAGTAGCACACTACACATTCTTTTGGTCCTGATAGTCCTGCATAAAGACTTGAAAGACTTTACAGAATTATATTTTTTTCATTAAAATAGAATGGAATGAAAAACCTGATCCAAACTCCATTGCAGACAACCAAAAGGCTTTGACTGGTTGGAATCAGATCAGATCAAGTGGCAAACCATGCAAGCCATGCAATACCTAAATTTAAAAATTTTTAAATTCACAAACTGCTAAGATTATACTGTAATGCAGAAAATTAATTCTGAAATATTGTACAATATAAATTGAGTTTCTTTATGGTGAAAAAGAGTCAGGCCAAAATTTTCTTTGCTTAAGTCATACACAAAATGAATCAGTATATATGGGAGGAATTTATAATTTAGTACTTTTTTTATAACACTGCTCTTCACTAACACCTACACAGCCATGAACAGAGCTTACATGGCCTGCTGAGACTTATAACAAAAAAAGGAAATCAAATTAATTCCTGCTAATAAGTTCACTTTCTTTTTAATTTTTACTGGGTGATTAATCAACTCCATTTGTTGAGAACTCAATTGCTATTTATTGCTGTTATGTAAATGTAGATTTTCACAAACTAAGAATAGTGGTTTCTTGTAATATCAGGCAATTAAAATTCTGAAATGTAACTAAAAAGAACCAGTGATTGTATCTTCATAATCGAATTTAAAGATTATAATTGGACTTCTGACATATTTTTAGTGTATAATGAGGACAAAAGATAATTGAGCGGTTTGAATAAACTTCACTACAGAAAAAATCAGTCATAATTTGGTTTTGTATCTATGTTTCCAGAAAAATTCATGGATCTTACTAAGTCAAATAAAATGCAATTGTTGTTTTCTGTAATACAACCTCACCAACAAATGCAACAGATAGGATCTGGATATGCAACATGGTGCTGGCCTTGGGCTGACTTATAGGAGAAAGCAATGTTTACCAACTAGAATACAGCTTCCAAAAGTACAAAATAGCACAACTGCAACTGCAAAAGTTTAGCAACCTTCCTCATTTATATCATGTACCTCTTAAAGGTTTTTACACCTGTAAATTTAAAAGCAGTTTAACACAGAGGTTCATACCATACTCCCTAGTTTACAGCTAGGGAAAACTAGAGCATAGTGAAAGCAAAGCTGTTCATCCAAGGTCACGCATTAAACCCTGGTGGAGTTAGAGTTCTAAATTCTTGAGTCCTGAGTGACAATGTTCTCTAGTTGTTCTCAAAGCCAATATCATTCTCCTGCCATGAAGCAGATCTCTAAAGTTTAAAGAGTTTCATAATGATATTTCTCTTTTTTTTTCTCATTCCATATGATGATATCATGACTGTTGTCTGTTTTGGAGAATTTAGCTCTGTTTATCCAACAGAAGTAGTGCAGAAGCACTAAAGGTCCTTGTATTATATCATCCTGAAATAAAAATAAAATTTGCTTGTGTCACCAAAGAAGTTGAATAATCTGGGGAGTATTTGCTTGTCCATGTGAGAAGAGCTGTAAACCTATTCCTTTGAAAATAGGGGTACAGGGCATGTGCATAAAATTGCTTGTAAATACATCATATTATTTGTTACTTTTAAATTTATTTGCAGTCAGTACAAAAAAATCCCGAAACAGAACTACAACTGGTATAAATATAGCTAGTTTTAGTAATATGATGAGGAGAATGTAATACAGTATAATACAAGGTATTTTTTAGCACTTGCAGAATGTAGTTCTTCTTGTTTTTACTTGAAAATGAGTAGATCTAAGTCTCCTGAATTATTAAGTATTCCCTGTGATGAATCGAATGTCATGTAATTCATTGAAGTCTGGTCTATCTTACTAGAAAAAGTGGTTTTTGGCAAAATGACCTTAAATAAATATTTGAAATTGTGTTTTGAAATGCATCTTAGAGGTCATCTTCCAGCTCTATCAGTTGTTCTTGAATTGACGACATTGAAATTTTATCTCTGTCTGATAAAACTGTAAAACTACATCAGAATCAGTCAAACACAGGTCCAGTGTAAATCTGCCATGTTTTATCTATCGCTATCACAAATATGTATGTTCTAATGCTGTATCAGCATCTCACTGACCTCTCAGGTGTCTTTACACATAGTGAATCTTTTGCTGAATCTCTGAGCCAAGGTTGAGTAAGATGAGCAGATTCAGTTAAATCTCTTCCTGGACCAGTCACTAGAGGGAAGCAAAGACCTTCACGTGCCTGTTCATGACGTCAATCAATGTGTATGTCCTCACTGACAAAATCTGGTCAGTATTCAATCTAAAAATTTTAAAAAGGCTTATTTGGTGCAAAATAACCCTTTGGAAAAGAAAAAAAGAAAAAAGAAAACAAAATCTATTTCTGTATGGTTTATTTCTAGAGGCCATTGTCATTAAAATATTTTCGTGAGTCATGTTTTCAGAATTTGAATCTAGACAAGAAATCCAGTGCAGAGTGAATAAAGACAAGTTCAAGACTTTCAGGCTTTGAAGCATCCCAACATTCAGAAAAATACATTGAAATATTAGTAAAATAGTAGCCATGCACTTGCATGATATTGCAAAACCTAAGACAAAATATACCATTTTCTTGATATGTTTTTGTTGATTCTCCCTTAGTTATCCATGCTTCCATTCCATTTCTTTTTTTCTGTGGTACTTAAAATCTCATCCTGTATAAGAAGTTTTTCGGTGTATACCATATAAACAGATCGAAAGAACATCACGTCATTAAATGAGACTACTTCATCATGCACTCTGTTTCAGCAAAGAGAAAGCATAACATGTGTATATATCAACTCGTATTTCTCTTACAGTTTATGACAGATTATACATTGAGGAGGTTTACCATGTACTGTATTTTTACTGTAGTTAATTCAATCCTGTTCTACTTAGTGAGAATGCAACTCAACTTACCATTCTCTACTACGAGCTAGGCTGGTTTAATTCCTTTAAAACAGAAATACTTGAGGCCAATATTGCATTTGATAAAATGTGACATTTGATTAAAGGAATATATCTGATATGAATTGAATTAGCTATAAAACTGAAATGACCAGAAACAAGGATAAAAATAATGTTTGGGGGTTTATCACTTAAAATTCTAAATGATTGAAAGATTGCAAGGACAATATTTGTACAACTTACCGCTTAATTTGAATAGAAGATCTTTTATTAAGCTTAAGCTATGCAGAGTGGCCAGACCTTAATGAGAATAATACAAATGTGTATCAGGATTTAAGCAAGTTTAAATGGAAGGTAATATGCTAGATGAAGAGCTCCAAGCAAAGCAATTTCACAAAACCCCCAAAACTGTTGTGTTGAATAGCTGCTAGATTATGCCTAAATAGATTTTTAGCTGAAAGCATGGTGTATTTGTGATGGTTTTTTAATGTTATCATCGTCTTCTCTGATAATGTTGAGTAAGAGAGATTTCTTGTATAGCTTGTTAACTAAATGTAATATACATACGCATTCAAGTGCATGTGCTGGGAATAACATTCTGCAATCGTGCTATTATTCAAAGTAATGGAGTATATAATATAATTCTAAATTTCACAGGCTAGAGTTATGATTCTTGATGCTACATGTTATCCTAATGATGCAATTTCTAGTGGTTGTCTCTTCTGTTCTATCTACCCATAACTGTGGAAGCAAAGCAAAATATCTTTGCATATATCAAAAACATGCATTAAAATGCCATCATGTGACTCTCAGTTCATGATTTAACATGAATAGGATCCTGATGTCAAGTTTACCAATAGATCCATAGAAGGTCCAGGCTTAAAAAACATAACAGATTTGGGCAATAGAGCCAGAATCACACCACAGGTATTGGCACAAATCCAGGAGTCATTCCATCAACATGAATGGCAATAATTAAGGGATTGCATATACTGACATGTGGAGCAATAGAGAACTAGAAAAATAAGATCACTGCTTATGATGAATCTGATACATTTGTATGCTTAGCCTGGAAAGAGTACATTATTTTGACCAGACTTTAAAACTAAATCTTCTAGGTTTATACTACCTCACAATTGCTATTTTTACTGAAATACGGAGCTATTAAATGTCTTCTTTAAATGTCGGTGTGTACTTCTTTGATACCTGCTCAGTTTTAATGGTTATTCACAAAAACAAGCCATGGTTTTAATATATCAAAACAGCTTAAAACGTACATATATAAAGTATAAGATAATAACACAAACAAAAAATACTTAAAACAAATAAGAATTATTTCATTTGAACAACTTCTGATTGCATTTAGCCAATATAGTCCCCTGCAGCTAGTACAAAATTCTTAAAAGAGAGCAAGAGTCAGCAGCATTCAGGAAGTAGACTAATCTCTTTTTAAGCAGTTTATACTCCAAAAGTTGTACCATGTGCAGGAGAAAGTCCATAGTATCTCTTTCTATGCACATCACATCTTCAGCCCATTCTTCCCCTCCCTCCCCCTTTTTCTTGTAAGTGTACAGTCAAACATCTGATGTTTTAGGTACACAAGTTGTGTGTGTGGTTACACACATACCTCATCATTTTGTGTGCACACAGAGATTAAAATCTTTGAGGAATAAAACATGTAAAAATATTTACCACCACCCCCTCAACAAGTACAATTGAAAATATGAAGCATCCGTCTCTTTATTTTACTACACAGCAAAGCATGCTCTGTATACTGCAACGTATACTGCAATATTTATCTGATGTCAGGTTCTACATGTTCTCAATGTAATTTGTATTGGAGAAAATATACTGATCTTAAATTAGAAAACAAACATCTCTTGTATATTACCTCTTCTTCATTGCAAATGCAAGAGAAAAACTATGCTAAATTTACAAAATCGCCTGGTTTTATCTCTTTATCTATCTATCTATCTATCTATCTATCTATCTATCTATCTATCTATCTATCTATCTATCTATGTCTATCAGCTATCATCAATCTATCTTTCCTTACTTACTCTGCATGTACAGTTGGCTGCTAGAATATGTTTTATTTTTGTTTTTTTCATCTAAAGCAGACTATTCTGTTCTCATATTTTTGTAACTGATTTACACAAGAAAACTCTGATTAGACACAACATTATTTTCCTCTGAGGTTTTTCTAGTAGATAGAAAAACTTTCATCACAGCCAAGGAAATTTATGGATGTCTACATATCATAATGACTCAGTGTTTCAGCCAAAATTAGAGAACAAGGTGCCCTTAGGTCCACAACCCTGTGACCTAGCCACTAGAATTACCCATCTTTCTTTAGTCTAGAAAATGTCTAGCACTTGTGAAACGACCCACACGATCGTGGCTCCATTCTCACCTTCCTGCAAAAATAGAAACATCTCTTGTGTGTCATTTTAAGGAACCATGAAAGACTAGTGTGTAGGTGCACAGCTATCTAAGAATGATGATACAAGATGAAATCCCAGACAAAAACCATCTTAATCTCTGGAAAACATAAGAAGTTGCATGTTCAGATAATCGTGGGGAAGAAGCAGGGAGAACTGGGAGTGAGGTGAGAAGGTATTTGTTAACACTTTCTGCTGTGTATGGAGTTTATATAGATACTGGGCATTCTGTTTTAGAGATACTCTTCTGTTACAACTTCTCAGTGCTACTCCCCGTTCAAACTATTATCCAAATGTCATTTTATAACCTATACAATTAATGTTTCTTTTGGTTTGACTAGACCTTTACATTTTTGGCTTACTTTGATTAATCCAATTGTTTCTGAGAAAATATATATCAAAAAACCAAGGAAAACCCAGGTCAATATTCTAGGGATGTGAATAAGTTTTTGATATTATCTGTATTTGATTTTGTAGTAAGGTCATCAGTGGACAACTTTAAAGCTGGTGTTTTTAATAATTTCTCTTCTGGACTTCTTTTTTGTTTATTTTTTTTTTAAGAGGAGGTATATTACATACTGGATATGTTTATGTGCTTGAATAGGCCCTAGATTTAAGTGTTAATGTTAAAGACTCCATTTAGATACCTTAATACAGGCATGTAGAACAATTTCAGGATATATGTACAGAAGATAGAAGAAAATATGCCTTTCAAAGCAGGGCAAGGCACAGGCACCAGAAGACTTCTCTAGTAGTACTGTAGGTAGAAAATTGAATCAATTGCTAACAGCAGAATTAACTGCATAATTGGGAAAATGAAAACACTCCTATGTGTATATCTGCAAGTGCCACTGTCATGGCGTACCATATACAGGTAAACTGTCCTCTAGGCTCTATAGACTGTACTGACAAGATGTCCTTTGACTAATAGAAACTTAAATATTTTACATACCTATAGGTACCTAAATTTAGAAGTTTCAATGCCAGACTGAATTCTGCACTATATATCAGTTTCTACCTCAGCATTTGGATTTTCAAATTATGTCCTTGGGGTAAACACATACTTAATAAAGAGATAAGAATGACCTTTTGTAATACAACCCAAGGTCAAAATCTTTGTGGAGTACCGTGGGTTTTCACAGCTTTTTCTTTCCAGGAGATAGCCCTGACCATAGGACTACAAATAATGATCTCATAAAGCTGTGTAAAAATAATAAGCATAATTTAAAACATTGAATGTATATTGGCATTGAACTGACAAAACTGGATTTAGAAGAAAGAGGTTCAGAAGTAAATTAACATGTTATGTCTGTAGTTCTTGGGTACAGGTATTTTCCAGCTTTGTAAATTCGTTGTTAAGGACATCGTGACAACCAGTAACTTTATGAAGGAAACGTCCTCCAAAGGCAACATACAAAACAGCTGTATCTTGTCAGAGGACAGGCAATGCATTCAGTAAAGTTGATATTGGAAATATAAAATCAATTTGATAGCCATTTTTGAATAAAATAAAAGGAGAAATGAGTTGTCATTGGGAATAAGACATGCTCTGAAATATAATGTCTAATTTCTAAAACATAGTTTGTAGTAAGAATCAGGGGATAACAAAATCATGTTTTACCTTCCCTCCACACTTGGGTAAGATACAAAAAAATGTATCTTTGTGATCCTACAAGGTTGATTACGTTCCCAAAAGCATTTTGAGGCATTTTCTGCCCTCTTTACAAAACTATATATAAAGTGAAAGAACTTTAATATATTATCAGTCTTCCATCACGTTATCACAATTAAGAAGCAGAGATTACCATGAAGCTGGTTAAATGGTACACAGTCAATCCATTCTCATTATAACAGCTGTTAAGTGCAATGGTCTGATCTGTACCATAATCTTGCATAACTTTTTGAATGCCATAATTGGTATTGAACAGACTTTCCTGTATGTGTTTAAAAGCAGTGTAGATCCTATATTCTGTATTCCCGAGGTGAAAACAAGTCTAGGATTTCATATATGTGACAACACTTTGTTTTCTTTCTTTCTTTTTTTTTTTTTTTTTACTACACAACATTTTTTGTGTTTTTCAGTAGTTTTTCAGATTTTTTTGAGATTTTAATTCTTGTCACAGTGTACCATTTGTGACTTTCCATAGGCAAAAAATCAATCAGGCTAACACTTTCTGGTGTACTTTTTTAATAATGAAAAGGTCTGACATTTGTGAAGCAGAAAATCTAGTCTGATTCTGCATAGTGACACAAATAAAGACCACAAACTTCCCATGATTTTTTAATACTAGTTGTATCTCAATGGTTTTGATTGCCTCTCGAATCAGTTCCTAAAGGCCAAAAGCTGAGAAATAACCTTGTTGACCTTTCTTAATTGAAGTGTGTGATGTACTCTAAAACATAAAAGCCAGAACTGAATGGCTGCCATCACACCCCCCTTTCCCCTACCCACTGATGTGGCACCCTTATTTTGTCATGTGAATTGATATTAATTTAGCAAGACAGTTAGCACTCACACCTACAACTAGGACCCATTTAGGTGCAAACATCCTGGTTGCAGGGATTACCTGTGTCAGCAAACAGGACTACATAGTGAGAAAACTAATTAACAATAAAACATTATCGGAAGCATTATAAAAAGTCTTTCCTGAATTGTGTCTTATAAATATTCCAAAACTGGTTTTCTGTACCACGCACTGAGTAATTCCACATGCTATCAAGTTTAGGTTTTGCTTGCTCTCAGTTCTCACTTAAACCTCATATTTTAGTCTCTTCTTCAGTATGCTGTACAGGGCATAAATTCTGATCATCATTAAATCACATTTTTATTACATTTTATACATTCTTTCCAGAAGGATGTGTAAAAATAATGAAATTTTAGTCTGAGAGATATTTTGCCCTTTACAATAATGTAATCAGTGAAACGTGTGGAAACTCCCAAGCAGTTAGTTGAGTGGTAAAAAAAGCAATGAATAACATAAAGATGATATTTCTTTCCAGAGAAAAAAAAAAGTTCTGGTTAACAAATAATTCAACATTTACTTATTTTGCTCTTGTGCATACAATCAGTTAACTTAGAAATATCTATCTAAAGGTTTTTTTATTTTAACTTATGTGCTTTTTTCTTCAATCTCTTGGTACAGTGATATATAAAGTTATTTTTTAATACTGCAGGTAATGTACCTTGTGTTTTCAGCTTGGTGTCCAACTGGGTGAAAATGTTAGAATTTTTTACAAATACTATGTCAATGACACTTGCAATTTTTTTCCATCAACTATAAGAGCAGATTAGCCTCTACTGCGAATTTTTAGTGGAAAAATTTAAAACAAAACCATAATATAACAAAATGCTACATAGCATGCTTTCCAATGAGTTATGTAAGAAGGTTCATTATCTTCAGTCTATGTGAGTTTAGTTTGATATCTGCACATTAAATGAGCTTGTCTGTCAAATTATTGGCACCATTTGTCTACCTAAATTTAAGCTCCTGCTTTGTTGAACTGAAAGTTCCTTTATCATTTATCTGCTGAAAGAAAACTTCAGTAGGTGGTTAAAGGCCACAGTACAACTGTAGCTAAATTTTAAAATAAAGAAAATAGGTACATTTAATACCAAGTGTACCCCTGTCTCAGAAAGCATTTCTCAGGTAAAGACACAGAATAATGATGCCATCCAAAAGTTTGGTAGTTTAAGCAGACATGAGTAGACCCAGGTTATAAAGAAATAGGTTAATTTTGGATTTTATTATAACTGAGATCTGCTTTTACAGGAAAAAAATATTTGTAGTATTCTTACTGACCATCGAAGTCTTCGTTTTCTGTGTTAATTGTACACTTCCTTACTCAATAGAAGTGCAGATGAGACATCTAGAAGCCCTTGAACAAAACATAAATTCATCAACACATACAGGGGAGAATTTAATACACAGAAACCCTTTTTCCAAATAAGGGCAAAAGAAATACAGCACTTTTATGAAAAGAGTCTGCATCAGAATGGCATTATGAAGTGTCATGTTTTCTTTCAGTGACTTCCATGTAACTTTGGATGGGTTTATGACTAAAAACAAACAAGCAACAGACAAACAGACTGTCCTCCCTGTAAAACCTCAGTCAGTGAGCTGAAAGCCGAGTGGTGTCCTGCCGATCAATAATTCTTCCCATTGGAGTGAACTGCCAGAACTGGTAAAGATGCACCAAAGCTGTGCACCATAAGATGATTCTTCATGTACTGAAGCTGCACATTTTCTTTAATTCACTCTCCCCAGCTATAAGAGTTCTGTGTTGGTAAAAGAAGTACTGCTGCTGCTGAGATGATACTGGTATGCTAACCCTTGTCAGTGCCATTTTAGAGAGGAAAATAATTGCCACTTTACAAATGAGAAATCTGAAACCCAGATGTGCTTGTTTAACTTCAACAGTGGTGAAACACTAAGAATTCAGAGGTAGACATTGAACCCACAACTTCTGAGTCCATGTGAACTCTCAGGGGTTCTGTAGTGTCAAATATATAAGAAGTCCCTGAAGCAGGATTCCCAAACTTTCCAGAGAAGAGACATAATCATTTGGTTAGCATCAGTCTCCCTATTTGTCATTTTCTGGCCCTATGAATTATATATTTATATATTATATGTATACAGACAGCAGCACAGTGCAACAGGTTGTAAAAAGAGTGATCTTCAATCTAGAATTTCCAGTCCCAGAGATAAGATGCTTGTGAACTCCTTCTGTCTGATGAGGACCTAATATCCAGGTGTCCCCTCTTTGAGGTAAAAGGTATTTGGGACAACACTGCTTCTACCTGTGTGGCAGTTTCATTTAAAAGGGAATCAGCCAGTTATCTGTATGACACAGTTATCTGTGAATGGAAAGTGGTTTCAGGTGTCGATGCCTGTAGGCAGAAACTAAGTGGAGTTCTTAACATTTCGCTTTACAGTTTTCGATTGATTCATTTATTTGTGTTTTATTCAAAGCTTCTGTAAATACTGTCCCCAAGCAACTAACTCTCCCTATTCACTATTCAAAGAAACTTAAACGCCTAACTCTCGGGTTTGGGAATTTTATTTTCAATGCCATTATTACTATGTTATTTAAACACGTGGCTCTTTAATGCCTACCCCTCAACAACAGTTTCCCTGGGCTAGAATCAGTCCAAATCTGGTACAAATCAGGCATTTTCCTGCTATTCATTTGGTGCCTTTTAAAAATCAGATGAAACTCTAAGAGATTCTGATGTTTTAGTTCACTAAGACATAATTCTTGTATGTGACTTTCCCATTTCACAGTTTCTCTTGAGACCCACATCTCACCAAAGTATTAGATTAAGACTGATTAAACAGGTATCCTTATCTGAAACCTACGGGGGGTCAATGTTCAAGATCATCTGTAAGTTTGCACAATTGAAGCTGTCTTCCACATGGGATTAGAAATTTTGATATGCTTTATTAAAAATTAAACTAGAAGTATTTCAAAAAAAATGTTTTAGGTCCTCCATCATGTATCCTCAAACCTTCAGGATCCTCCCATATGTCTACAGAGAGATGCAAACTTCCAGAGTAAAATTTTTTGTCTTATATAAGGTGTTGTTTTCCTATTCTGTATGGTTGTGAAACTAGGGAGAAAAACCCTCCCTTTCAGAAGGGAAAATACTAAAACCAAGATGACTATAGTGTTGTTGTTTAGTTTGGAAGATGTTTTTCTTGGTTTTAAGCCTTTCTCATGTGCATAAAAACAGCAACAAGTATATGTGACTAATGGCAACATTTCAGTGGTGGACTTGTGATGAACTGCAAAATAACACTTACCAAGAAGCATCCCACATTTTGCTATTTCTAGTTTCCTTGATTTTCCCATCCAGTGATCTGTAACATTGATCACAATATTTCAAGTATCAGTACAAATGCCAGCTATCTCCAAAGACATCTAGATGCAAAGGGAAAAATAATATTCACAAACTATTTCTACATCTTGTCACAGCAGTGTACTGCAGTGCGGAGTCAATATAGCTCCTTTACCTTCAGCTGCTGGTTTGGATACTGGTAACTACCTAGTTGTGATAGAAACAGCTCAGCACAAGCAGAATAATTTTCTCTGATTCTGTAAACTAAAGTTATTTCAGGAGCCATTATTTTCAGAGAAAAATCACTGCTATATCATGCCAAAGGAATAATTTTTCTTAGACTAAAATAAAAACAAATACGCTTTTTGGGGCCATAGTAATTTCTTAACTATACATGCTTATGACACATAAGATTACGACTATGATATGTGATTAATATTATTTAAGTACACATTTCAAGAAATTAATTTTATTCAATATTTAACACTGAAAGAAGAGCAAATTTTGCCTTACTAAGTACTGGTCAAATAATTTACTATCTGCTTATATGTGCACACACTTTACACTCGCATTGGACATTTGGTATCTGTCTACTTGGGTTTCTTCTTTTGTTGTGGAGGGAGGTCTTCCAGTCAGAAATCAGAGGTCCTGGTCAGTGTTTAAATGCAGGAGTGAGACTCACCAAGGGAAGAATCTGTCTGAAGATGCTGCATGTGGACAATGAAATTGCCTTCCTTCCTTTAATCTTTGATCCAGAGCAGCAGAAATGGAAGCAGTTTATGGAAAGTTGATATGAATTAGGACCCAGAAGTTAGAAATTTATTGTACCATAGGATTTGTCTCTGTCTTCCACATAAAATCAGTGGAAATGTTGAGCAAATATTTTCCAGAGTATCAACAGTGACTTCAGAGGGAAATTTGAAGGTTAAAAAAAAGTTTCTTTAATATTGCAGTTTGTTTCTGTGTTCATACTGTGGACATTCAGAAAATCTCTAAAGTAACCCTTAGGTGGAATTGGACAGATGAGATTTTATAGAGAGGGACTTTCAGGTAGGAAAACGTAGAAAACTTGAGTCAGCAGTTCTGTAAGGAGTAATCTGTTAAAGTCCATTGCTACTACTAAATATACTTTTGCTTTTTCTGATCAGCAGAAGTTCCTGTAAGCAGTATTTTTTCTTCCTATTTCAATTCACATCGCATTTCTTAAATCTTCCTCTATAATTTCAAGAAAATTGTTACCTCTCTGCTGTAAAATACCCTCAGATCTGCTCATTTCTCTAGATATATATTTTAGCTTGCAATACTCCAGCAATTTTTATAATTGAATTTCACAGTTTGACTGAAAGTCATAACCTATTAAAAAAATATAGCTAGACATATATATAATGAGAATTGCCATAGGCCATTTCGTTCCCCTATATTGTGTATAAATAGAGTAAATCTGGTTCGTTCAATATACAATGCTTGTGTTACTATATTTTCTAATAGATTGTGAAAATACCAATACTTGTCTCTTTGCTCTTACATTCAAGGAAGGATCATGAAAAATCCAAGCTAAGACTGTAATTCAAGTAGCTACATGTAATTTTCTTTTTCTGCGGAAAGTTCGTTTTGTTATTTGTCATTTCTCCTTTTCTTAACTTTTTTGTAGCAATTTTTTAGCTTACATCTTCCTCATGTTCACTCACAGAATATGAATGCTTCTTTTTATTCTTTGTCTTTCTTTCACAATGCTTTGAGAATTCAAATATTTGAACTATAATTCTGATCTAGTTTAAGCATGTGCTAATGTCAACCAGACAGTGCTAAACATCAGTGCCCTGATGCTCAGAACAAATATTCTATGCTTTCTATCATTAAAAATGAGTTAAAGAGTTGTTTAAGTTCTTAAATATTCCTGAAACTACAGTAAACTCTGTCCATTTTGTTATCTGAGAAAAGCATATTATTCATCTATCATGTTTTCATGTTGATGAATAACATATTTAATCAGAATGTCAGTGTTTCTGAAATATGTAAATACCTAAAAAAATACACTGTTCCTTTTTGCAAGACTGCATCATGTCTTTTTGTTATTGTGGGTAAAAGACACCACAATGAAAACATGTGGCTAAAAGTTTCCTATAGTTCTGAGTGATTCCAATAGCTGAATATACTCTCCTAACTAGGACTTTTTGAGGTTGTCAATCATACTGGAATGTTTTTTTCTTTCCCTATTGTTATGCCATATGGAAACTTAGTATAGAAATTGAAAATGACCAGGCAAAATACTTCTTCCTGCTGGTGGGCTTGGAGTTTGTTACTGAGAGAGAGCATTGCAGGAAGAGAGCCAGCTGCAGAAATGTCACTGTAACTTACAAGGTCTTGACTGGACCTATAAGGTTAAGGCAGAAAGTGCGTAATTCCCAGCTCAGAAGGGTGGAGTTAAACAAATGCAGCTATTTCTATAAATGATGGAATGTCTAAGGTACCCAGTGCATGTTTTTGAGTCAAGGAATATTCACCATTTATAAATGCAGGAATTATTAAGTCAGATAGCTAGGTAGCCACAGCATCGTTTTTCTCCCAATATTCTATTCCCACCCAGCCATACTTCCCGAATGCCAAACTCTCAGACACAGAGATGAGATGTAGGCATATATATTACATAAAAGGAGGGTAAAAGAAATGGATGGAAGCCTTTAATGTGAACTACTCTGAAAATTTTTCAGCTCTCCATGCTTCATAGGCTATTATCTGGACTTCTGCTACCAAAGTAAAAATAGTTAGCAGAAAAATGCAAAGAAGTTAGATTACTCTAAAATTTTCTTCTCCTCTTTTTTTTTCTTATTAATTTTAGTTCTAAGTCTGTTTACAAGAGTACTAAAACCACTTGACTTAGGAAATATTCCTTTGAACATCAGTAAGGTGTGACTTGGGTGATTTTCATCTACAAATGTAGAAAATCTGTGCATGCTGGGAAGGTCAAATAATATCTCCATGTAGGCCATCCCTTCTCCATTGCTACCTAAGTGCATTTAAACCAATTTCCAAACACACAGGCATCTTTTCTATACCTAGCAGCCAAGTTAAGGCAGAATCAAGATTTTTCTGCTTGTATCATATGCTGTAACACTTCGAATTGAACAGCAGACCTTCATATTGGCTCCTTCCCTCAAAACTTCTCCATGTGTACAAATCCACAAGCAGTACATGACTGAAAATTCATGACCCAAAGGCAAGAATTCAGAATTTGTCTCTTCTAGCTCTTGTGAAAACATCCAGTAGTGTGGCTATATCCTCTGGTGGATATGCTGGTACTTAGAACACTGCCTCTGGCACTGTCTGCTACAGAATTGCTCAGGCAGTGTTATGCTTCCATGTACCACTTTCTTTTCACTCACCCTTTGAATTTTACAAGTACATACAGTATCTTGTAATTAAATATACATCTATTCCAAAGTGAAGCCAAAGACATTTTTTCACTGGAACAAATATTCATCTTTCACTTTTCATTTTCTTCATACACTTTTATGCAATTATGCATGCCACACACCTTCAGGTGTCAGAACAGAGTCCTAACATTAAATTGTACAACATGTGTTTCTGTTGCAAGGGTGAGAGTGAAATAAATTTTGAATCATTTTGAATCCAGATGTTCTGAGTCTCTTTAATAGTGGACCTTCCCTATGATAAATTATTTTTAAATTGTACAATATTTCTTCCTAAATTTAATTTCAAATGTAAGAAATTTCACCACACTTAAAACTTAATTTATTTATTACATAAAATGTTTGCAGTGGATATAACAACTTTTCAAGAAACTTCAGGACAGACTGATTTGGATTTTAAGGTCGTATGCAACAGCATAATCCAGTTAACTATTCTGCAGAAATACAGATGCATCTTTGAACCACCTAATATTTGTTTTACTAAAGTACGTTGCTAACAAGTTTTCTTTATACATGGTTCATTAATTAATATTTTTTCATATTTGAAGAAATGAAACCCAGAAAAGAATTAACATGTACTACAGTTCTCTTTCCAAAATAATGCAGGAGAAAGTGGAAATTCGAAGTACCACTGAGAGTCTAATTGCAACACTATCACCGTGTTTTCTTATCTGCATCTAGCAGGATCAGACAGGGCCTCCTGAGTCACTGCAACCAGCTTTGGCAGGCAATCACATCATAAGATTTGGTTGTAAAAGCTCTATCACAAAACTTGTTAGACTGTGACTTGTCCACGTGCCGGTGTTGTCCAGGTTAAACCACTCTTCTCCGTCACTATTTTCCTGCTGGATATAACTGCTGTTCTCAAATATCTCTCAGTCTTTCTTTTGCTAGATTTAACAAATTCAGGTTATTTAAACTTCTCTTTCAGAATAGACAGGGCAGAGAAAATCTAGTAACCCTTTCTTCACAGCACTTTCAATCTGAATTCATGTTCTTGAGCATGAGTGACAAAAGTAGGGCGCATGGATTCAATATTGCACATTAATGATGTGGAGGAGGACAAAGAATTAAGTGGTAATCTATTTGAGTCAAAAATGATTTGGAAAAAGCTGGTAGAGCACCTTCTAATGAAATAGAATTCTTAAATACAAATGTCAGATTTGACCTTCGATTAGGCTATTTTAAAGTTAGTAGGGAGATAAATATGACTTAGAACTGTACTGCACAAATGGTGGGACCTCATTATTTCAACACTCCAGAGCTTATAGAAATTTTTATATTAATGAACTAAATGCTATATGTTGCTATTTCAAAAGTTGATTTTTGGAAAGCAATAAACACACTGATTGCAAAACAGCTACCTACATGAAATAACCTTGGATTTAGTGATCATAAATTGACTTTTAAAAAAAGTAAATGGAGAGGCTAGTTATTTCTTAAAGTTTCTCCAGTTGAAACTGAAGATATGGAAAATTTTTACCTGATCCAAAAGATTATTCAACCGAGCAGACTTAAGCGAAACATTTTCTCTGGGAGAAACCTTGCATGAGTAGCTTCTGGAACAGCTGTTTTAATTCCGCTGAGGGTGCAAACACTGAAATGTGAAGAGTCAAGTATTAAAAGTATTGAAATACCTCTTGTCCTTCTCCTTTCCTGTAGAGGAAATAGCTCTACAGAAGACTAATATCTAATAAAAGAGATAGGAAACACTACAAGTATAAGCAATGTGGATTTATGCAGAAATTGCTTTTTTTCTGCAAAAATTTATTGTTGCAGAAAGTATTTATTGACTAGTCTTCAGTAATAATGCTTGGCTTAATGAGTTTTAATAGATATAGAGGAACATTTTCATCTGCTATAATAAAGTGTAATTTGAAATCTGCCAAGTAACACCAGACCACATCAGATGGGAGTGTGACCTGTAAACTCTGTGCTGAGTGTGCCTGAAGTGTAATCAAATATGTGTGAACTTCAGCACTGTGTGGTTTGAGTGTTCATTTCCGAGTATATTTGGCAGCTCATAACTTAATTGTGTATCATTAAGATAACATTCAAAAGAGTATTATAGTGGTCATGGTATGTCTGGATGTTAATACTGGAAAATCAGGAGTCATAAAATAAAATTAGTGTTTGTCACAGGCATAAAAGTTACAGAAATGCTTTAACATTTTAACATTTTCCTTTCCAGTAGCTTAGTCAGGGAATCCAGAGTTCTCTGTAGATAACAGAAGAAAAGACATCCTCAACCTAATCAATCTGAAGGTGTGTTTTAGCAGACCTTTTAATATACTCATCTTTGCATCCTGTGACAAATGGACCTTTCAGGCTGACTGAACTGACCTCAGGAAATAGGATTCATGATTATACCGATTTCCTCTCTGCTCAGCTATGTACCTGGATGCACCCGGATGTGTCCCCATCCCGAGCTAGTTGGGTCACTTCCTACAGGCTTCACATGACTGAGTGACCAGGTAATGAGAGCAGAGCACCTGCAGGTCAGCTCTGATGCTTCCACCACAAAAGGATCTACCCAGAAACAGACTTATAATTTTTTTTTAACACAGGGAAAACTTCAACTGGGTGTGAGAATGAGACAAGACACAAATCCATAAAATTTGTATTTTCGTAGTTTACACGTTTCATTGTTTCCCCGGCCCCTGCGCGAGTCCGTCCGTGCTGGGTGATGCCTGCTGCTGTTGTGCTGTCGTGCCTCTAGGTGGAACTGAAGGGATTGAGATTTGTTGAAGGACCTGTACAAACACACATCCAGTGCTTCACAAGTAGGTTGATCTCTGCCTTGAAGAGTTTCTGCCTAAACAGCAAAGTTATATTGTTGGAAGAGAAACAAACCAGTAAATCACACGGCTTGGCCTGAGTAGAAAAGCAGGGATTCATTAAGCAATCATTGACTCATTTCTTCAGTAGGCATCAGTGGCAGCTCCTCCTGAAAATTATGGCAGTTTTGTATCACTTCCTAGTACTTATTTCTCTTGAACTGAAGTCCTATTAAATCCTCAGCATGTATGCAATTTTTTTTTACAATTAAATTAAACAGATGGTTTTTTCCTATGTAATTTCCATGATTTAGAGCTACACTGTTAAATAAACTGCAGGAGAATGGCCATTAATTCTAAAGAGTGTGGACTGAGACTGACCAAGACATTTTGTCTTTCTAATTTTTTTTCACGTTCAATGAGGATTTAAATTTCATTTAGAGAAACACTAGTGGTATAGATACCTGTTAACATAAGCAAAGTAATAAACTATGCACAAAATATTTGACAGCTACTAAAGTAATTCTTATTATTGTTCCTCATTTCCTATTTAAAAATAAACACAGGTATATCCAGATTTAGTGTATTACATTTTTCTTTCCAATCACACTGAGAGAAGGCAAAGGTATTGCTCTTGCCATCATCTGCTGGTCTTCTGGAGGAATCTAGTGAATTATTTAATATTCTGCATAGCTGTCTACAAGAGAGATTTTTATGTTCTTTTTCTATTGCATAGTTTGTTGTGAGAAAGTGACAAAAAGAAAGATGGCTTAACTTTGTGTACCTGATAGGATACATTTATATTCTACATTTTTCATGGAAATGAAATTCACTTCCTGGCCAGTTCTTCTATTCTTTTTTAGTATTCACTTCCCACAAAATCCAAGAAAACAAATTTTTGGTGCAGAATTTTGTGTAGCATCTACAACATGACAAGAAGAATTATACATTTATAGTGTCTCCCTCAACTGTGGTAAAGACACTCAGGCTTATTCTTCTGCTTATACACTGTGCTTTACCAGTGATGCTTCTTTTATTTCTGATTGAGTGGGTCATAGAAAAAAAAATCAACTGTTCCATCATGTGTCTGAGATTTTTCTTATAATATGTCAGGAGTGGGAGGTGGAGAATAGGAGTGGGAGTAGAAGGAAAAAGTCCCTAAGTTTATTTTTTTTCCCTGAAACCAGAAGGAGTGTTATTAACTACACTGTGTTGAGATGAGGCCCTTACAATATACTCCTTCAGTTCACAGATATGCAGCCTGTTTGTGTACATGTCCTAGAGGTTCTCAGTTGTCAGGTGAAAGCTACCTGAGTTACAACAGATTTAATTCTTTCTCCTTATTCGTTAGCTCAGAAAAGTCAGTAATGATCAATCCTGGTGAGGTTTAAAGCTCTGTTCTCCACTCCTAATTTCTGCAAAGGAGAAGTGGCATTTCTATTGTTCTTGTCACTGTTACTTTATTATGGGTATCTTTCCGCTGCAATCAGGAGCTTGAAAGCGTGACATTGGCCACTTGTAACAAAAACAGCGTGTGCTGAGAGACAGGAGCAAATATCTCGCTTGCCTGTGGCCCTGGGTAAATGAACAACCTGGCTGTGATGGCAGGCAGCTGCTTGAGGCACTTTAACTGGCTGGGATTATTTTTAAGCAGTTGGACAATACTGGCAGTCATGTTATATTCATAAGTTAGGCTAAGATAATGACTGGCACGGACTGCTATTGCATAGTTGCAAGGCAAACATATTCTGATAATTCTCACAGAACCATAGAATAGAACCGTATCACATGTGGAGTTGGGAAGGACCCACCAGGATCACCAAGTCCAACTCCTGGCCCTGCACAGGAAGAATCCCACCATGTGCCTGAGAGCATTGTCCAAATACTTCATGAACTCTGCCAGGCTTGGTGCTGTGACCACTTCCCTGGGGAGTCTCTTCCAGTGCCCAACCACACTTTGGGTAAAGCAACTTTTCCTGATATCCAACCTAAACCTCCCCTGACTCAGCTTCATGCCGTTTCCTCAAGTCCTGTCACTGGTCAGAAGAGTAATGAGATAAGTACCTGCCTCTTCACTTCCTCTCATGGGGATGTTGAAGACTGCAATTGTAATTTTGTTTGGAAATTATATTTCAAGCTGCAATTCTAATTTGGTCCTTCTTCTTTGATAAATGCTCACTATAGTTTCCAGATCTTCTGTGTCTATAGACACAGCTCACAGCTTCATCCCAGTTACTTACACCACTTAGCACTGAGACAACAGAACCAGGAAGCTGGAAAAAATAGCTATTCTTTTCTCTCAGTTTCTCTTTTCTCTCTCTCTGCCACAATAACTGTGTGAAATTCTGTAGACAGAAAAAACCAAAATACATTTTCCTTGCCACGAGAAGTAGATACATACTCTGCAGTGATTCAGACAAGAGTCAGCTTAGATTATCTGCGTTTCTTGTATTAAGCCTGAAGTCTTGAAAGCTAACATTTTTTTCAGTTCTCATGACTTTTCAGGAAATAATTCACTGTATATTCATCAGCTGATTGCCAGCTTCTCTCCTGAGGGTCCCTAAGATCATGACTACTCTCCCTGACCAGAAAGCAATAAATACTCTGTGTTACCATTTAGAAGATGCTGTTGTGTATCTAGAAGGAAAACCAGTTAGATTAATTTATTAATACCAGAGAATTCACAAAAAGTACCCAAACCCTTTACATCCATATTAAATGAAAGTACTTTAAAAGTCAGTCTGGAATTAGAAAAAAAGTGTGTTTGTGTTATGTGTGAATATGTGGGTGTATTTTACCCTTTTGACTAAGATGCATAAAATGCACATATATTAAGACTGCTTTAAAACTACTATTTTTTTTCCTTGAATCCAGATATTAAAACCAACTTAAATGATGCATTGCATTGACCTTCTCCTTATTATTTATTATGTTCTATTTATGTCAGGAACAGAAAAATAAGCATCGTGTCCAAGGACATCATGATAATTATCTGTAAGAAATTTTCCAGTGACTTCTTGCACTTATGAGTTTCTAATATTTCTCTTTCATCACCGAAGCCTAGTAAACTCATTATTTCTGCATCACCTAAACCATTCCTCAGCGTATGAAATGCACGAGGCAGACTTTGTCTTTTTCTATTGCTTTGCTTACCTTTCTGAGAAACTCTGATTTGTTTCCAGCAGAGTTAAAGATTGGCCCCGCTGCTCCCTAATATTTCAGACTTTCATCAACAAGGCAAAGGATAAGGCAGGGCTTCTGCTCATGGCAGCAGGAGCCAGCAGCTCCCTGGGGTCGTGGTCCAGGAGCAGCAAAGGGTCCCCAGGGATCTGTCAGGGAGAGGTCTGGCAGCCAGGATCCATCCCACTGCCCCAGCCAGGAGCAGGGCAGCCGAGGGGCACTGGGGCAGCCCCAGCCCTGGGCATCAGCACCTCCATGGGGACAAGGATGGGCTGAGACCAGGGCAGGATGTGAGCCCAGGGGTGAGCCTGGGGGTGAGCCCAGGTCATCATGGCCCAAGGCCAGGCAGGGCAGGGCTGGTAGGGGCTGGTCACCAGCCCTGCTGTGGTGTCACTTGGGCGGGGGCTGATGTCCCAGGGGAAATGATGTGGGGTCCTGGGCTGTGGGCAGGTGAGGAGAGCCCCAGGACTGTAGCTGGACAGGGACATGATGTCCTGGCAGTGCCCTTAGGGCTCTGGTTCTTACCACATCTTTTCCTCAGATATGGTTTCTTTCCAGAAAGGAGAGAAGCCAGTCCTTCAGAGGTGGGAATTCATCTCAACAAACTGCAGTAGCTGGAAGGGACTCTGGAGAAAGGCCTGTTTAGCTGCTGACCTTTGAATCACCCTCCAGCTCCCTAGAAGTTCTCAGGTGTTTGTACAGGGGCAGGAGGGAAAAGTTGCACAGATAAGTACAGAATGAAACTTAATGTGGGAAGGAATGAACACTTACAGTGTACATCTATGCATTATGGTGCACAGGTAGCCCCATAATTTTAAAATTGATTGATTTTAAAATTATCTTCTAGTTCCTGACATAATACCGAGTTTTCATTTGTTTACAACTTTGTCTAAGTGTGACTGGACCAATTATTATGTGTATTTCAGGTATTGGTCTCTGCCTAAAATGTAAAGGGGGTAAAATTTAAGCTAGATTATCAATCATTTCTTTATGTAGAATTTACAGGGTTTTTTTTTTCCTGGTATCTAAACTTAGCTCATTGAAAAGATTTAGGTTTCATATGCTATGGCATAGGATATGTAGTGTCAAACACATGCATGTAGGCACCTCAGTGAAAACATTACACAGTATGAAGCCAAGATAAGAATTTGCGAAAAATAACAGAATATATTATGTAGAGTTTTATTAGTGGTTGATTGCTAAACTTATCAAAGATCAACTCTCTAAGCATTATAGGTGTTCTTAAAATTATTTCTGAAAGCACCAAAATATTGGTGTGGAGCTTGGCTATAGAAAATCAACAGAGGAGAACTCCTGTGTCTTGATGCATGAGGGAAAAAAACAGCCTAGTTTCTAAGCCTGAGAGTGAAGAGGAAGATTTGGGGGTGTGTAAAGAAAGAATATTGGCATGAGGAGTAGGAGAGAGAGAGATGCTGGCAAGAGAAACCAAGTGGGCAGATTTGAAACAGTAGAGGGGGAGGGAGTAAAAAGTGTTTAAGGAAGGGAGACTGCAACAGAAGTGGGGAGAGAAGAAATTAAAAACAAGTGTACTGAAAATACACTGCGAAGTGAAAAGGCTCTGACTACTGGTATACACTCCCCTCAGAACTTGAGGGGAAAAAAACCCCCAAAACTCCTAAACTTTAGAGGATTGTCAGTAAAATATAAGGGGATTTCAAACAGAGAGTTTGAGAAGTCTTGCTCGTTTATCTTTTAAACCTAAGAAGCTTCATAAAACCAAAAAAAAACCCTAGGGTAAAAGAACTAGTATTCATGTGACCACTTGAGTTCTAGACAGTTGGAAAATGACAGTATTGAAGCTGTGTAATCTTAATTCAGTCATTTTGTGCGTTGGTGCAATTTTAAATTATATAATCTTGCACTTCTTGTTTGCTGTAAGACACCTGCTTCTCTCAGTACGTACACATCCGCTGCAAATTAATCGAGAAGTTTAGAACATCACTTCACTTCTTCCAGGAATTGGAGAGTGCATTTTTGCTGGGGCTATCCTAGAAAAAAATCTGAAATCCTTGTAGGCTTCATGAACTTACAGAGCTCGAAGTGCAATTAATGAAAGGGTCCAAAAGGTGACAAATAGAAAACAAAGAAGCCCAAGAGGCTCTGAGGAGGGTATAGAGCAGTCTGCTGATTGCCAAGAGGAGCAGTAAGTGTTGCCCAGGAGCTGGGTAATGGCTGTGACCAGAAATACTTTCAATGGACCAAGTGATCATAGAAAATATCACACACTTTCAGCTGAGAAAAGAGTAGCTTCATATCCAAGAGAGTTGAAGGTTGCTATGGAAAACAGGATTCTTATCCTCCCTCTGTCCTGCCTGTTCTGAGTCATTTCAATCAAAGCCTTCACAGGTGGTGCTACTTGTATGGTCCTCAACCATTGCTCATTGCAACTCATCCTCAGGTCCAAGTCTTTGAAATAATTGACTCTTACTCTTTCTTGCCACTCATGTGTTCCAAAATTCATCCTATTACTATGATTAATTATCATTATTAAGTATTTATTTCAGAAGTTCCTACAGACTAGTATAGGCTCCATTGCATTAAGAATTTAAAGTGATAAAATTATCTCTCTACTCCAGAGATTGTCACTATCTGAATACCTAAGACAAGCAGACCACAGGAAGTGAGACAACCAGGACAGTGGGGTGAAGAATAATTTGCTCAAGGTCACTCAGGAGACATTTAATGGCAGGTCTGGAATGAGATACTGTCAGAATCACAGGAGTTCTGAAGCTAGAAGTAATTTGTTTAAAAAGATTGCCATGCATTTAAACAAAATGATCTGTAATGGAAGCCTGTCACCTGTGATGTGAGTAAAGTAATTTATTATGCAAGAACTATACAGATAATTTACAATAGTTCTTCTGTGCCTTTAGTGTATAGTAACTGTAATCATGGAATTGCTCCTGAAATCTCTTTTATGCTTCTTGGCACTCCATATGGTAGTTGGATACTGCAGAAAAAAATATCCTCCAGGAATCATTGAGCCAGGCTTTAAGCCAGGCAATCTCCTCTAACAGTTTCAGAGCAAGCCATACTATAAAAATGTAAATGTGGCGGCAATACTTCTTCTCCACACCATTTTTCAAAAGGTAAATGTAAGTGTTGTTCAAACCACAGTGCAGCTTGAGAGCATTTGTGAAGGACATAAAAAATCTGAGTTACTTTGCGTAGGTGGCTTTACACACCTGTTACTGTGAAGGGTCTCTGATTCAGACATTTATCATCAAACAACATCAGACGAAAGACTTCCAGTAATTGCAGCTCTGCACAGGTTTCTTTCCTCTTTCTCCACTCCTCTTCTCTTTTACACATCTTTTGTTGCAAGTACTCAGGTGTTCCCCCTTCCCGAAGCATTTGGGTAAACATTACCCACCAAGAGGTGTGGTTTTCTAGTGTGTTCACTGGCGTGAGTGAAGCAGATTACAACAAACAAGTTTAGCAAACACTGGAAGATTATATGCTTAGTGCAATCCAGAAAAGGAGAAAAGAGGTAAAGGGGTATCAAAAGGGAGGCAAGAAAGAGAAATTGAGAATAGAAAAGAGAAGACGGGCTGTTGANGAAGGACTACCAGCCCTTCCCAAAAGGATTAAGAAGAAATGAGTCAACAGGGTATGAAGACTCTGTTTCTGTTGTCTCAGAAATCAGAAATGGGAAGTAGGAGCCTTGCAGGAAGAAGGTGGTAGAAGAAACTAAATTCTCCTTTTAAAAACCTCCAGTTTAGTAATTTGAATGAGTTTTGCCCAAGTAAAGTCAATGCTTTTTTCTTTCCACACCACCCTATTGCCTAAACTTAAAATGTAATGGTATTAGCTGGCAAGGTCGAAGCTTAAGGTTTCTGCCACTGCCCTGTCCTATCCCTGATCCCCTTCCCTCCCTGTTCCTCACCCTTCTTCTGCACTTATGTCTGAGTTCCCCTCAGTTGCTTCCAAAAATTTTTATTGTGTGTAACTACGTGCCAAATGGAGATCTTTTTAGAACTTCTCATTCTGTGCTTAATCACTTCTTAATATTATTAATACACGTCTTTAAGGGAAATCAGAATAACCTTTAAATAAAGAATACAAAACAAATTACAATCCTGGTAATCAACATGCATACATTTTAAATGACCTATTTATTTCTTTGTGGTCAAGCCATCTAATTGGGTTTGATTGCCGAATAGAGGCGTGTACCAGGAATTTTATACCTGTTATATATGCTGCAGTTTTTTTCAGCTGAAATTCAAATTCAAGCTCAAATTCTCAGAGCTCAGGAAGAAACTAGTGGGAGAGAGGCAGAGAGCAGGCATCTATTTACAAGTTTTTTTAACAACATAGCCTCTGTCGAAACTAAAGGTTCTGAGGATCACAAGCTATTCCAATGGTATTGCCCTGCTTCGTTTTTGTTCTGTAGCCAAGGAAACAGCCAAGTGTAAGGCTTATTTAAGTACTGGGTTCTCCTGCTCAGGATTTACTAAACCATTTGTGGTGCATGGTATGTTTCAGCAGGCAGTACCACTTCTAAGTTCCCAGCTGTTTCCAGGAGAGTTTCTCAAGCATGTTTCCAGCCCGTGTCCCATACCCAAGGGCAGATGTGGCCACGCACACACCATTTTTACACCTGCTAACTCTGCTCCTCACTGTGAAAACAACAGGAATCCCAGAAATGATCTGTGGTGCAAGCAATAGGTTCCCAGTCTGGACCATCAAGGTGCCCAGGCACCAGGCAAGGCAGAGACTTGCCTCCACAACCAAGCACAGGTGCTGATTCAAGAACTTGTGTACTTCAGCCGGGTGGGATGTGGCAGTTTTGTGTGCTGCAGCCTTCACCACTGAGTCTCAACCTGGATTTTTCTCAGACATTTGATGTCGAGAATCTCTCTCAATACTTCTTTTTTAATGGCTGGGACCTTAAGGTTTCTAATTTTTCTTGCAGAGAGTATAGCTCTCAGGCATTTGATATGGCATCTTCAGAATTTTCAGTTTTAAAATTTGATTCGGTACTGCCTTCAATAAGTCACTCTAAGAATGCACATCTTGAACATTTCAGGTATTTTGAAAGCTGCAGAGAAGAGATTAAGTGTTGGGAACATTTTTTAATTGTTATGTGCTACAGTGTCAGTTCATAGTTCTGAACTTAGTTCTTGTCTCATTGAAAAAAAAATCAGTTGTTTTTAAGCTGAACTTTGTTATTTGCACATTCATTTAGTAATTTGCTTTCCTAATTTCTTTTGTACTTGCATACATAAATTTCTTTGAAATATTACCCTTTAGTGTGAAATATTGTCTTTGAAATGTACCTCACAATATATATTTTTCAGAAATTTTCACAAAACTCTTAGCACTGGTACTTTTTCCCAGATTTAATGAAATTATGTTTATTTATAAATTAAAAAGGACAATTGTTGAGTAATAGAAAGTATACCTGGAAAAAAATAGGTTTGTTTTTTAATAAATACCCTGATCCATCTTTGGGCATAGTTCTGCTTCATTCTTGTAACCCTCCTTATGCTTTTGAAGGAGCATATTTTTTTTCCGCATACAGGTACTGAAAATTCATATATTGAGAAGCACTTCTGTCAGCTACATCTGCAGTAAAATGCACAGAAGTGAAAAAGAAGTAAAAGAGATCTGTAGAATAATGTAGAGTTTCAGGTCTGTTTCTAGCATGTCAGCTTTGCTCAGTCTGCAAGTTCAGTGACTTCTTGTGCCTAATAGAGGGTCCAACAAATATTCTTATAGAGAAAGTGGTTATTTACTTTTAATTTTAAAATAAATTTCTACTGATCTTAAAATTTCCACAGATTGTAGTATAAGTATTTATCTTCTTGTTAAGTAAAAGGCATATGAAAATTCCAAAAATAGACAGGACTCAATAGAATTAGTTAATAAATTATTGCACTGGGAAAAATATTCAGCTATAGTTCTGCTGTTGTAGTTCTTAAGGCGTGCTACAGGGATTCTGTGTCACTACAATACCTTTAATGCTTTCTCCTTTTATAACTGTAATTCCAGTGATATTCCCATGAATCAAGTGAATCCTGATGTAGCTGTAATGGACATGTAATTTTGTTTCAAATAATATTTGGCCGCTAATGAATGTAACCAAAGCACATTTTACTCTTTAAGTATTCTAGCGAACATTTTCGGTAACTCTTAGGACTGGCTTTTAATTTGTATATCCAATCAAAACAGGTCTGATGGCAAGTGCGTGTCTGAATGTTAAACAAAGAGATTCTCTGCATAAGTAAAAGGGGCTGTTTTAATATATTCAGTTATCCATGGTTACAAAGCTGAGTTTTAAACAGTCTGCAAATCTCTACCTGAACTACATAACTGTTTGTCTGACTAGAAAAATATTTTAAGCAAATCTACATCTGAATTCAATGATTTGTACTCACAATGAGCTGCACAAAATCATGTCACAAAGATGCTTGCAGGCACAAATGAGAAGTCAGTAGTAAAGGATTAGCAATAAATATTTTTCTAACATACATTGCAAAGTTACGTTCAGACTTTGAACATCTCATTAATGTGTTACAAAATGAAAGAAACAACTGCAGATATATTTGAAAGTGTGGTAAATATAGAAAGATAGAAGTAGCTGTTGTTGGGACAAGGAATAGGGTATCAAACCTTAAAGATAAATTGGTGTATTCTTCAGCAAGCCTGACTTTCTTTCAGAGTACATGGTATGGAGCTAACAGTGCTACATTCTTCTCTGATTTAAATTTGTGCAAGTGTCTCAAATCAAGCACATGCTTGCAATACTCAAGCCCAACAGTTTTCAACTGTTTAGTTCTATTCTTCCACAAAGAAGAAAAGGAATGGAGAGCTATATTAACACAATATGTTTCAGTTAAGAAGTGTAAGGACATATCAGCCTGTAGATTATAGTGAATCAGCTGTGAGAGGACTGGGTTGACAACATAGCATACATGTATCAACTGATTACAAATTAAAAAGGGCAGAGATAACCAATTTCTCCCATTTGAGAAATTTTCTAATTACAATGTAGCCTGGATTTTGAGAGCTGTTAATAGGCAGAAATAATAGTTATTAAGGAAGGGGTCAAGATATTAAGTAGAGAGCTGGTTCAATGTCAGTTCCAGTGAAAAGTTTTGGAACAATTTTGCACTGTCTGGTGGTACAGTCTGGCTAGAAAAAAACAGCATAAGACAGTAGAACTTACTAAGATTATGAAATTTAATTTAAAAAACTGCAGCGTGATGAAGTCTTACTTTGTTTCTGTTGAATAAGAGTTTGGTTGCCTTATGCATCTACAGTTACAGTCAGCTTGGGGTACAAGACCAGCTGCCTTTCACTTTGGCAGGGCAAGGCTCAGTATCTAAAGGCTTTTCTTCTAGCTCATTATTTTGATTTGTGGATCAAATCATACTTAATCATTAGATAGAAATTCATTTGCAAACTGATGCAATGTGCCACAAATTTGGGCCTTCTCACACCCTAAAAAGGTATCTGAGCCAGCTATTGATTCAAGGTCATGTTCCCAAAATGTATAATATAGTTAAGTATATGTTTTAGAAACAATTGGCATATTCAAATCTTATTTATACACACACTCGATGTCTAAGTGGATAGTGATGCACAAAATTAGACAGGAATATAAAATATCGTCAAGTTTCAGTTTACCACATTTGAATGATGTATACTCACATTTATGTGGTATTGTTTTTAGCCTAGATAATGAGTCAAATATCACTGACAGTGATTAGTAGAGAGTTTTTAAGAGAAAAAATGTTGAGGGGAAAAAGGCATTAGAAAAGAGACAAAATTAATAATATCTTGAAAAACTGTAACAAAAAGGACCTTTTTAAAACCTGTTATCACAGAAAACATATATAAATTAATGCTGAAATTTATATATATATAATATTTTTATCTATAATGGAGACTAAATACCAGAAAAGGAATAGCATTGTATGCACAAGTAACACTGACATGAGAACAAATGACTACGAAAAGTTCATTAACATTTTAAACTGAGAGTTAAGCCTTCAAGAAATTAAATTCATAAAATCACAGAATCATGGTAGTTGAAAGAGACCTCAGTAGGCCATCTAGTTCAATCCCCTGCTCAAATGAGTTCACAGCAGATTGCTCAGGTCAAGTTCTGAATAGCCACAAGGCTGGAAACTCCACAGCCTTCCTCAGCAACCTCGTCTGATGCTTGGTTACCCTCGTGTTCTGGAACAGCCATCAAATTTTAGAAATTATGTGGCAATTAAGGGTGAAAATTGGCATATTTATTCTCAAGAGAGTGTTGCTATATTTGTAAACAGGACCCAATGTCCATAGATCAATGTTCAGTATATACCAGCTGACCTTGCATCCTACATACCTGTGAAAACGCCCTCGTCTAAAAGCTCTGTTCATGAAGGAATTGATGATGTACTCCAAACACAGGCAAGGACATGCTTTCTTTTAGATCAAAAGAATTACTGACTTCAGTAAGCCTACAAATGCTCATTTCTAAAAACTTATAGGTGAAGGAAAATGTACTGAATAGATTGAGAAAAAGAAATGTGGTACATATTTCCTGAAAAGACTGATACTGACAACTACGATGCCATAAATATTATCTGAGTGCCTTGTAAAGCAATGAAATAAATATTCCATCATTAATAGCTGGCACAAGAGAGGCAGTGAGAATTTAGAATTCATCAGTCAAACATCGTTTCTTATTTTGATGCAATTACGAAATTAATGGGCAATGGTAATGAAGTAGATTGTATACATTTGGATTCTAGTGAGGCATTTGATATGGCATCTTCAGAATTCTCAGTTTTAAAATTTGGTTCAGTACTGCCTTCAATAAGATCATAACCATGCAGGCTTTAAACTGCCTAAAGGAGTACGAAAACCAGAAATATTAAACAGCAGCATATTAGGAAGAGGAATCTAAGAGTTGGCATTTGTTAGCAAGAGTTGGCAAGAGTTATATTTGTTTAATATCTACATTAGTAGTCTGAAAGAAAAAGAAAAGAGCACACTAATGAAATCTGAAGATGATATTAAATTTGAAGGAGTGTGCAGGTAATTAAAGAAAAAAGATTAAGAGGAATTTGAAAAATTACAGATATGGTAAAACTGAAAAACGCTATTCATCTTAGAAATGTGAAAGCCTGTTCCCCTTGAGGTAAGAATCTGAAACACTGATATGTTGGACGATATTGGTATTTGTAAAAAAGAAGGTAAATTCAGACAATTCCATGATGTATTTCCATTGGTACATATAACAGTGAGTTTATGGGACAGTAACAATAGTTTCTCCAAATGTGCGTGAAAACAAGTTTCAATTCAGGTGATGCAACTGGCCTGAAAGACATACTGCTAAATGAGATACATGCACAGGAAATGGTAAATAAGGAAGCTAAGACAAGTAATGTGCAAACAGTGACTGAAACAGATCAGAGTTCAGCTGGTTCACTGAAGAGTCTTCTAACTAAAAGATGATTGAACATACTTAGGACAAACTTACCACATTTTGTGTATTTTCCAGCGATGAAAGCATCCTTTGAATGGACATTGCCCAGGACATTTTAATATTGTAGGACTGTTTTATTGTTCTTAGAAAACATGGGATCTCAAAAAGACAGATGCAGGAAGTGCAGCTATGAATCAAGTACCAATCTTGTGCATAAATAAATTTAAATGTCTCCCATCAGCAAGTGGAGTAAAGTAAAAGAGGAATAACATGTGATATTAAGTAATGCAAGAAATAAAAAACAAATCAATTTTTTAAACAGCAGACACTCCATTACAGCAAACTGTAGTTCCTTCTGGGTCCCTAGAAAAGTTCTTTCTAAAATGTCACCTCAGCATCTGTATGTCTGCTCTTGCCTTTTCAAGATTCCTTAAATCTTGTTCCAGGGTGCCTCTTAATCTGAGCTTTCCCACTGTCTCTCACACCTTTAGAAGATATAGCTCTGTATGCCCAAATGCTGCTGGACAATAAGTGATCATCCTTCTCTTCAGAGACTCTCTTGCCAATTTGATGGCTAAGACAAAGCAAGCAGTTACATTTCTGCTAGCTGTTCTGCCCCATTCTCAGAAAGAAACATAGCATAGCTGCAAAAAAAATAAAAATGAAACAAGGTCCATCCATCAAAATGATGAGCCTACTCTCATCTGCATTTTCTACAGTTGTACTGTGTGACTGACTCAGAAGTATGCATTACCTTCAGCCAGCTACTTAGAATAGTCCCTCTCCCCTGCAAGTACTACTAATAATCTGAAATTTACTCTGTGGATAATACCAGGAGAAACTTTTAAAACTTCTTCCGTTCCCATTTTGGTATCTGTTGTAACACTCAAAATCTTGTTGCAGGCAAAAGGGAACAAACATATGTAGAGCTAAGGGGTTAATCTAATTGAAATTTTAACAGGCTTATCAAAAGACAAAAATCTATCATTAGTTCAGCTACAATGCTACAAACAGTCACAAACCAAATTAATGCAGAAAAACTTCACTAGTAATACAGGTAAAATTGTTATACAAAAAATTCCTGCTATCTGCACCTTTTCTCCGGTATTGGACTCCCTGTACAATATTCCTGTGTCCTAAGCTGATGCTGTCTATATTTCTCAAGCAGAACAGGGGGAAAGGGCACAGTGAGATATCAGCATTTTGGGGCGTCAACAGGAAAAGTGCAATATTCAGGGTGGAAGCTGCTGCTTCCTTAGTGTTGAATATGCTTGGTTTTATTTTTATATGTGTTTTAACACAGTCTGCTCACATGCCCTTTCTTTTCTTTGGTTCCAAATCAATCAGTCCTCTGTTAGCTCCACTGCTGGCTTGACTTGATTTACAAAGCCACAAGCATGTAGTGACCACTAATTGACTGTGACTTGTTGTGACTGTTTTCTGGTGGTATTAACTGCAGTTTGTGTTTCCTGTGTGGGAACTCTGGTATTATCCTGTGTCTCCACTTGCCCAAAGTGCATCTTATTCTGCAATCAGAAAGTTCAGTTCACACACAAAATAACTACTTGCATTTACTGTAAGCTAAAGATAAGTAAACACACATTTAGGCTGCTATAAAACTGTTTTCACAACTGAAACAAGTCAGTATAGGGAGACCTGTCCTGAGTCCTCACACTGTCAGATTAACACAAACCTTGTGGCCTTTACTGATAATGGCATATTTACTGGAAAATATCATCAGCACAAAACTTTTCCTTCCTTACTTCAGCCTGAGACACTGCAGCCAGGGTCACCAAGATACTGCTTGTTTGCTCTACCTGACAAACTAAATGACAGCACTTCTTGGAGAGCTTTCTTAACTTTGCATAAGATGTGGTAACTGAAATTATGCTGTCACTAAGTTCCATAAATTTATCTGCTTCATATATATAAAAAAATGATGCTTTATAAAAGTGATTTCTAAAATCCACATCATAAAGAACAGTAAGCTGCCACTTTATTAAGGAAAAAACACTAAAGGCAAAAGAAAAATAGAGACATTACTGGTCTGTGAGTGTAGAGATGTTTCTATCCATCTTATTCAGTCAGTTTAATGCTACTATCTAAAAGGAAAACAACTTTCATGAACTCTGAAAACAACCATGTTTTCTCGTCTGACACTCCTAAGTATCATTTATGATCTGGTGCTTCACAGAACTTGACTCTTCACTGCTTTTTTTGAATCACATGCACTGTCTAGTGGACATTCGGATTCTTCAAATACAAATAGTGAGTTGCAAAATTGAGAGAGGAAGCTAAATGGCCACATATAACATCTCATTCTTGTCCATCATGCATCTCTAAAATTTGGTTATATTAGCCTTATTTTAATTGCTAGATACACATTGGTCAAAAGGAATAATTCATGAACATATGTTATTTCTGTGGGGTTTTTATTTAACATTATGGTTCATATTCATCTTTCTTGTTGCTCTTCTAATTATTGAAGTGTAGTTGCAAGTGGCAATAGCTAGAAATCGTTTAATGTATGAGATTATTGCCATCTTTTCACAAGACAATATGGCTTTAGGATACTAAACAGATATGGTTCCATGTAAATTTTAAATAAAGAAAAATACTTTGGTTTTAATTTTCAGCTAAAAAAGCCCAATGCTCTTTTCAAAGGTAAACATTTTCCTTGACACATTTATATGGCTGAAGGATTCACCATTGGTGAAAATTATTGAAATTGAGAGATTGTAACTGAAAATACAAGGAGATAAGAAGACAAATATCTGAATATCTTTTTGTAGTGAAAAAGCCCTAAGAATATTAATTTCTTCCTAATAGGCACTTTCTTCCTCGAAGTCAGTCACACTGTGCCTAGCAGCCCTTTTTGTGGCTATAAGTGGTTGAGTTGCATGGGAAGTCATCACTGCAGTACAGTTAGAGCCTTTGTGGTTGTTCTCAGTCAGAATTCATTGGATCTGAATCAGTCCTTTTATTAACAAACTCAGCATAAATTGAATGCATATATTGCCTCTTCCTTACAACATTCTTATGAGTGTTCTCCTAGGAGGATGTTGTAAAATTTCGTAAAATTACTTTTCTTTCTTGTTCTACATGCTTAATGCTTCCAGCTATCAAATAATGGAGTGTAATAATGAAGCCTCCAACAGAGCACTGGACTTTTCAAGCATCTCAATATGATTGAAAGAAGTAGATTTATTGATCATAAAAAAGCAAAATCTTACATACAGAGAGGAAAAAAAGCAATTAGTTTATTTTAAATCCATATCAGTGAAAGAAAATCACAGAATCATTTGTCTCTGTTTCAAGAGATAGTCTTCCAAACCTGTGGAAACCACCACGGAAACACACACACAGAGAAAGAAAAAAAAAATAAAATTATTTTGTCATAAAGCATTTTTGGTGCTGCTGGACATAAATTTAATGCCTTTCTCCCAAAACTGTTTGGAGACATTTTTATATTTCATTTGCTTCTGACTGCTGTTCTGAAAATATTTTGAAAGAGATGGAGAACACACCAACACCTTCAACATGGATTTGTTGCTTTCACTGATAAGAAGAGTGGAACATTTTTTAGGTAAATAGCAGTTGGTATAATGCACACAGACAGGTTTGATTTTTTATTGATGACTGACTTTTCTACTAAATGAAAATGTGCTGGAGCATCCAAAGCATTTAGACATCATCTTCACTGTAGTGACTGTGATGTGTAGAATGTTGGACATAAAAAGGAGTAAAAGATAAGACCCAAAAGTAAAATGCTAACCAAATGTAAAAAGGTAAGATTTCCTTTGTAAAACTGCTTGAAATTTTCCCAGTTTCCTTCACAAGACATAGGAAACCATATTACATGTAGAGAATCATGCACATTTGCTGTATGGAGATACAGATTGGGAAGACATTTAGACTAAAACCAACTAAAAGTCATGGAATTTCCCCTGAATCTGAACAGGTAAGGCTACTTGCACTTAAAATACAAACATTATAGGGAAGGTTAAAATGTGTGAAAAATTGTTAGATATAGAACAGCATATATTTAATAATAATACGTACCTGAAAAGTGAAGGTAAACCTGTCCTAGGAAAAAAATAATAGCAGTGAAGAACTACCCAAAATAAGTAATTCCAATGAAAAAGATTAAATTGGAAAGGTAGGAAAACACCAGTGGTATCAGTAATTCTTATATGTTGGGAACCTAAGCAGTAAGATGCAAGAATGGAATTGCAACTTTCTGTATAATAAATATGTAAGAAATTTTGTGAGTGAATGATAATTGTAATGTAATAGCTGGGTTCACTATTACCTTAAAATCTAACATAGGGTGGGTTGAGTTTGTGTCAAAATGTAGCATAAGATCTCTATGAAATGAACTTTAATGCCTGAATAGAAAGATTATGACATTAAGGTTATGTTGTCAATTAACCAAATGAGATGGTGGCAGTGGCTCCGGAGCACTGTGAATAACTAGAAATACTGCAAAGGCAGAAAACATAACAATAATGGAAGATGAGTAGGCACTTAATGAAATTATCAGGTAAGAGGTTTAAAATAAACAAAGCACTTTTTCACTTAGTATGTAATTAAATTGTGGAGCTGAATGTGCTGGATGTTCTAGAAGCCAAAAATCTAAATGAATTCCAAAACCTCCTAGGCATGTTCACTGATGTCAGGTCTATAAATGCTATTAAGTACAGTGGGTTCAAAAGGAACCTCCAGGTCAGGAAGTCCCCAAGTCCCTGACACCTCAAAGGATATCCAGAGATTTATCACCATAGGCTTACCTTGTTTCTGTGCTGTCTTCCACATCAGAAAGGAATCTGAGCTAAATTAGACCTTTTTCTACTCTACTGTGTAGAGTCATGTTCTTACAAGTGTTGTAAAAGATTCATTTCAGAGTGATTCCTGTCTACACTATTTTATCTTTTTTCTTTCATTTCAAAATTACTTTGTCTTAATAACAAACAAATAAACAGACTCTAGTGGGGGGTTCCCACTACGGTAATAGTGACTCTTACTTGATCCTAATGACATGAAAGTATTTTTAAAAAGCTGATTCATCAATCATTTAATTTTTGAGAGCAATGGAAATTTTAATTGGAGGGAGGGAAGCTAGCCTGCAATATTTTAACCACTTAGCCCTGTCTATAACCAGTGTAGTAAATGCTTGTTACATTCCTGGTGATAGTGAAGCAGGTTTTGTTGTTAGGGGTCCTCCATAGCTTTTCCAGACTTAAAAACTGAGTGAAGCAAATGTTGTGCCCCATTATTGTCCATTCTTCCAACAAGAGAATAACTACCAAGCATAAAAGATACTTTCTTAACCCGAATGAACTCTTTATCCTAATCGTAGCTTCAGGGTTCAGTTCACTGGTGTGCTCTGGCTGTGCTGCATTGTCTCAGCAATGGAGAACATCTGTAAGCCCAACTGCATCATACAGTCAGATCTGTGCAAAGCAGGTGGAGTGAATCTCATGTGGTTTGCCCTGAGTAGCAACCATTTGCATTTTTTAAATGCTGAAGAGCAACTTCAGCTTTTTGAATGCAGATACTGCATTTGGCTCCAGACCAGTGCAGTACTGAACAACACTTATTTCCACATGTCAGATCCAGGCAAAGTTGTTGGCTTCATGCTCAGGGATGCATGGAAACCACTTTGTTTTTTAAAGGTATCAAATGACCTTGAGAAGAGATCGCTCTAAATTTTATCTCCTCAAAACCTGTAACAGAGGCTGGACTGCTGTTACCCAGTCCTATACATTTCAGGAAGTGACACATCTTGGAGTTACCACCACAATGGACAGCATGGTGTGAAGTAGCCTAAGAAATTCCTAACTAGCTCCTCCACTTACATGAGTGTGATTATTACAGGGGAAAGTAACTCTCATGCATAATTATGTGGGCAAGTAAGATATTCTACTCTGTTAAATTTGTCAGCACAGTTTCACTAAATGCACTCATCACTGGAGTTGCTTCAACTGTAAATGGTTTTTTTGCCAGAGAATATGGTGAAATCCCTTGAAATCATGTTAAACTTGGCTCACGCTGGTTTAAATTGTCCCAAAGTTATTGAAGTCTAACCTAAAATCAAGACAACTCATGCTGAATTCTGTCAATCTTAAAAAGACATGTCCTAGTAAAAAATTGTCAAAGTATCAATTTAGAAATGGATACAATGTTTATGTAAAGCCTTTTTGATAACTAGATGATTGCAAAAAATGAGGAGTTAACAAATATAACTGTTTGTTGCTGCAGAACTGTTCATAGTGTATTTCAGCAAAAAATTCAGCAAAATGCATTTCCTTGGTGTTCAAAGCACAAGGAGCAGGCAGAATGCCGCTTAAAACACTTGTGTTGTTGTGTTCTTCCTCAAACCCCATGCAGGTTTCTAACTAAACCAGTAACCAGTACCTACTGTAGAAGGAGATGACAAAGATTTTCCAGCTGCATAGGAGCAGAAAAATTGTTTCAGGTTCATAATTTCTATTAACTGGTTCTTACATAGCCCTGCGTAGGGACATCAGAGAGATCAAATGTATACTTTCCATCCATTATCTGTTTCATTTGGGTCACCGTGTGGTTATAACTAGTAAACTGAGTGTGGTCTCAAAGGTAAGAAACAGTAAACATATTCTGAGCACAGAAGAAAAAAGCCTGAATGCAAGAAAATTTGGATAAAGTGCTGTAGCAGTGTCTATAATTAAAGACAGGTTATGCTCATGAAAAGCTGTCTTCCTATTACAAAACAACAGATCACAGAAGGCCAAAATACAGCTTGCGTGAATTTATCAGTACAAGTTTTCGTCTTTAGATATGGATATCTCTAAACTGTGTTATTTCTCTGATTGCAAAAAATGAAATAGCTTGCTCTTTTTTCTTTTATATGAAGGAAACCTTTGTGTCCTCTGTAGAGTGTACATCACTGTCAGAAAGTTGGATTCTGCTGCACTGAGTCTGGATTCTGTAGGCTCACAGAGCTGAAAGAGCTGCTTTTTCAGTGGATGAAATTGCAGCCAGTAATGGTGAAACAATACCCAGTTACAACTTACTGATAGATGCATCATAATGTTACATAGTTGTGTCACAAAATTATCATGTATCAGTGCTGTTTCACTTAGAAGTGTTGAACCGCAGTGTCAAGATATCAGGCCGTGATTATTTTGTTATATTGTTTCACTCTGTTTCACACTGTNAAAAAAAGGAAAAAAAAAAAGTCTCCGAACGGAGTACCACGAAGGAAAGCATGCTGCTGGGAAGTAACAAGTACCTTTGGATTTAAGATAACCACACTTTGTGGGTGATCTCATAAAACCCAGCAACCTGCTTCCCCAAAGCTCTACATCACAATTACACGATGGTAAATTGAATCGGGACCATGAATACATCTTGAGGATGGAGAAAGGAAAGAGAGCTAGTTATGTAAATGGAAAGGGCAAAAAGATGTCTTTGAAACTATAAACAACTCTTCCTGAACTGAATTAATGAAAGTGAGAAGATGATCTCAGTGTCAGTATTGGTACAGCTCTGTTTCATACCTATAATTAGAGATTCACAGGAGAATGGATTATAAACCTCCTTCCTCTAACATGGGAAATTACCTACCTTCTAACTTCTAGGTAAAGGGTTCAATGAAACATGCCTGTTCTCTGTCTCATTGACTGCTGATGTCTTTTGCTTCAGCCTGAGGCACTAAGAGGTTTTGCTCCAAAATTCTCTTTCAGAAGAGTTAGACACTCTGTTGAGAAGTAGGGCATTTGGATTCCTCCAGTAATACAGAGGAATGGGACCCAAGGCCTTCTGTATCCTATGGCAGTGCTTTAACCCAGGGGATAGGCAAAAAGAGAGCTACATCTCTTTGACTACAATTTTTGTGAATTTTCTCTGCAATACTTTTTCCAGACAAATCTGCCCAGCAAATTCAACCTGCATTTGCAAATAGTTTCAGGATATTTTCACAGGCACTACAACATAAAAAGAAAGAAAAAAAAAAAAAGTTCATGTTAATCTAAGTTCATACCTCCAGGCATCATTAATCACAACTTATCTCTCTGATTGTTTCACAAAACTGTGCAGATAGTACAGTAGTGGCCACATGAGAAAAGTCTACTTCATGCTAATTAAGTGTTTGCATAGCATTTGGTGTTCTAAGACTTTTACTTTATTAGGTATAATTTTGGTCAGCTCACAATTAATAAAGTATACTTTAGCTGGAGATGATCCAGGAAGCCTCAATATAGTTAATACAAAGATTTAAGGACTAATATGAAAAAGATGATGAACAGCATGTGAACTTTTAATTTTTTCCAGTTTTATTTTTTAAAATTTACTATATTTTTATTTTGATCACCTGTTTCTGTTCTTCAGTTACAACCCTGTTTATATAAATCACTGTGCATCTTTCGTGGGAACCTAGTTTACATTGGAGAGAGACTGTATTTAGTAGTACAGAATCTATCCTTAGCAGCAGTTTTTATTTTCCTTTATTATGCTACTTTGAAATCACTTCTATTTCCCCATAAACATTTCCTGTGACTATTTTTCTTCTGCTAGCACTGAGCTTGTCCAATGACTCCCGCACCTCTAAGCTATTGATCTGTCTGACATCTGATTCAACCTGTTCACAGTTATCTGGAGTGCTCCAAAGATAGATCAAAGAGATTCATTACCTACTTCTCTGACACAAAATGTCTGGAAGAACAACACTTTTCCTCAGTCAACAAGCAATTCTTGGAGATTTTTTTAATGATAAAATTATTTTTTAATTATACAAAAATTATTCATTTAAATAGCAAAATGGTGGCAGAATAAATACAAAAAATTATTTGTGTAAATAGAATTCTCCTTGATTAGGCCATGGCTCAATAGGATCTCCTGTGTACTTCTCTAGCTAAGTTGGATACTTAAAATTAAGTTGGGTCACCTTTAAACAAAAGCCAACTGGAGTCTAATAAAGAAAAGTTATATACATATATATATACATATATATATAAACAAAAGAATGTATTTTTTAAAAATAACTCTCATTTTTATGAGTACTGAATTGTTAATATTCCAGCACATGGTTTCATTTACACAAATGTGTGTAAATGGGTATTGACAGACACAAATGGAAAAGTTACTGCTGACTGCTGTTGAATCTTGTTCCAGTCTTCAGTTGCCTTGTATTACAATGCATTTGTAAGCTCAATTTACAACAACTTTGAGATAGGCAGAATCTGTATTTGCACTTCAGAAGTTTAAGTCAAAAGAATTCTTGAAAATCCAGATTGCATATCTGCACTAAAAATGAGGAAAATTAAATTATTCTTAGTTTATTCCTTCAGAATTGTGTTTAGGTCACCTGGAAATACTAGACAAAGGGATAGAAACACAAAAGAAGTAGTAATCAGCATCTCCAACACAGTGAAGTACAAGTTTCAGGTCACTCAAAAGCCAACAGAAATGGAGTTTGTGAAGGTCTGAGTACCTAATTCCTTGTAGGGATAACCTGGTGGTCGAAGATCTAAATTTGGTATACAAATGTTACTATCACTGACTTCACAGAGGTCAGGCCTGTGTTATGTCTTTGCATTCAAACTCCCTGTACTTTTAAAATTAACTGAAATTATACCATAACCTTGACAAAACTGTACCTACATTTTTGACGACTTCTATTGTATTATTATTATATTTTATTAGTACAGGATTTGTAATATATGTGTTGTGCTTCTTAAAAAGATCTTAACCATCTTAAGCACACAGAAATAACATGCATTGTGAAGAAAGTAAGGGTGCTTTTGTGTGGAAGCTAAGGAGAAACAACTCAGGGGGAAAAGGTGAGTCATCAATACTTAGGTCAGTAGAAATAAAAGCACAACTCTCTGTGGCAGACAGACAGGAGGAAAGGAGCAGAGCGGGTGGGTGAGGCTGAAAGCAGACTCAGAGAGAGACAATAGGCTGGACTGACTCCAGGCACAGCAGGGAAAACAACAAGCATAACGCTGACAAGATACACCGTAACGTGTGCTAGAGGCAAGGCTGAGAACCTGGCTCTGTGGGAGAAGTGTCTTATACTGTAATTAACTGGGAAGTATTCAAGAAAAGAAAATATTCAAAGTGTGAACTTCTGTGGAAAAACAGACTCTGCTAGCTAGACACCTAAATTAGCATGTTGTAAGCAAAGTTAAAACAGTTTCATTTGAATTACTTTAAGACACTGACAAAGATAACATTCTTTTTCTCTCTTATATTGTAAGATTTTGGAAGCATAACTGTTTTCCTTTTTTCAAGCACCAAGAGTTTCTTTGGTAATATATTCAAAAGATGCTCCAAGTATATACTTTTCTTCTTCGTATGGGTCATACAAAGGGTCATGGACAAGAGATGTAACTTTGAAATGAAAGTGACTCAAAGTAAATGAAGAGACATTTCCAGATTGGTAGGGTAGAAGTGAAGGCTTTACCATCTACTTAGAGATGAGATATGTAGAAAGTACAGGCCTGGAAAAGAAGAGTTAATCTAATGAATGGCAGAGGGAGAGAAAAGCAAGTTTGGAGTTAGCCATTGTAGGTAGAAACTGAAACTAGGAAATTTCACTTAGACGCTGGAATTAGGAAAAGGAAGAAAAACAGAATATGGATATAAAAAACTTTTCTGATTTTGATTAACTTTGATATAAACTTTGGCCTAATCCTAAGCTTTTGCCATTTTGAAAATGTAACATACACATAAGGGAAATCTAATGGGTTTTTTTAAAAGTTACTTTTTTAGTGAACTGTAGTTTCTCAAAAGTACAAAGTTCATAGTTCATTGTGCCTATCAAGTCCTTCATTAATGTACTCCAGTCCTTTTCTGAATCTGTTTTCTCCAGCAGCATGAAAACTGAAGCCAGAATTACCATTCCAGGTTTGGTCTTTCCCTTGGGTGTTCTTGAGCATCTCAGGAATTCACTGTTGGATGCAGTGAATACTTGTTCACTGTGTGTTATTCCGGTCTCTGCTTCCTCTGAAGCTTGTAGTTTTGCAGGTGATATGGATAGATTGCACTGCTAGCAGAGCTGCCAAGCAAAGAGGTCAGTTGGCTGGGAACACACTTTATATTCCCAGCAATACTGAATGACCCTGGGAAAATTACTTCTCTTTTCTGTACAAAAGCTTTACCACCTCTGACATACAAATAACGTTGACCTCGCTTGCAAACTTATTTTCAGATACACAGTTGTACAACTCCCTAATTTTCCCTCATTTTTAGTGACTTTGATGATGTGTTCGTTCATTTCAACAGCAACTTATTTAATTAGCTAGAAACTGACTCCACTCACTGATGAGTTTCTTCGGGTTGATTTTGTTCTCTGGCCCACTTTACCTGCTTTGTCCCTGTTACTTTCCCAAATATTTTTCTCAAAATCTGTAAAGGGAAAAGAAACTTAGTTGAAAAAGTTGCACAGTCAGTGTGACCTGAATGAATGTGATATTCAGAGCTACTCATATGCAGATATGGCAGAAAAGAGAAGAGCTTTCAAAATTTTCATAATTGGTGGGGCAAAGAAAACAGGAACTCCAAAGAAACTGCCTAAAGAACAGTTATCTGAAGCTCAAAAGAGATGAAAAAGCTGTAGATATTGACCTTCTTTTTGAGATACTCAAGAAGGATCAATAATATTGAGATCACACACAGTGGAAGGAAAAAAAACCTCAGGAAGCTATAATCAGAATCACATGGTAGATCATAAAGAACCTGTAAAAGAAATGTTTCAAGTAGAGTGAGGACTGAAACTGAAGTTTAAAAATCATCAAGGAATCTATGTTGTAAAAGCTAGTCAGGGAACAGGAAGGATGGTCGCTGGGTTTGCATAAGAGGTTAGAGATTATGAGGTCAAATATGTATGGTTTCCAAAACTAGGGACATAGTGACAGTTCTACCCAGAGAGAAAAACATCTAGTGGAGGTTAAAAAAGAAGGCTGATCTACTGATTTTATATATAATACAAATGATAATAAATGACTATGCCTATGAATAAGGAAAAACTAAGCTATCAGCTGTATTCACAGATACCCACATGGTTTTTATATGCATCTGAAATGTTTAGTCCCTCCTTTATATTATGGATGTTGCTTATCTTAAACAGCTTCACTGTGTCTTTGGCTTTGCAAAGAAATTCTTCGACTTGCTTTTTTTTTTTAAATTTGAAGTCTTCCATTAAAAAAAAGTGTAGCACTTCAGTGCCTCAGGATGGCTCTACACCATACTCACTGATTTGAAATTATTGCAGCAGTTCACATTTTGTAATACGAGTCTTTCTTTTAAATGGTAGGGGTTCTGGGCTTGCAAATGAGAAAATTTTAAATTATTGGTGTGCTTCATATTTTTAGGAGACCTTCATTCTTCCAAATTAGAATTCCAATTTGTGCAGCACTCCAATAACTTTGAATTGCTGTGTACTCTAGATCCAAACCCTAAACTTTCCAAAGTGAAGACATTATAAAACTGCTGAAATAATTCTGAATTAAATTAGAGATATATGACTAGAATTTCAATTTAGTTTTATTTTAAATCCTTAATTAAAAAAAATCCTGATCTGAACCAACTACATAAATATAAACTCATATCATATGTTCAGTTTCTGATGCTCTTGAATTTTTCGCAGTCATGTTAAAAACTTTCTGTTTAATTATTGCGGATGTCAAAGTATTGTTGGGAAAAGCTGAATCCAAATTGTCCCCTTTGAAAGGGACAATTTCTTCATTTTCTATCACACAATATGTATAGACCTCAGACTACTTGCAGGTTAAGATTTTCTGTATATGGCCCACAAAAAACTCACCTGTAGTTACCACTGACAGAACCATCTGATGATCTCCTGTGGTAGGCTGGGAAAGCTAGAGGCAGGAGCTGATCAACATTTGGAGAGCCAGCTGTTTCCCCAATTCTTCCTTTTATCTTGCACAGCAGCAAGAGTCTGTATTGAAACTTTTCTTTTAAGGCTTTACAATGCAAGATTTGGTCACGTATGTGCATGATTTTTGCTGTCCATCCGCAACCTATCCCAAGTTATGAAGGACCAGTGTTTATGCATAAAACAAATATGAAGTCAGAGAAAAGAGTTTTGCTCCTATCCAGATACAATCTGCTGGATGCTCAGCCCTATTATGGATATTTCTTATGTAAAACCATTGACCCAGAATTTTCTGGACATTTGCAAAGCAGAGTGTGGAGCAGCATCCCATGCAAAGACAAAATTTTATGCATAGCACTTCTATAATTTCATACAAAACCATCTGAATGCTCAGAAATGTAAGGGAGCAACAGTGAAATCTGAATGCACACTTTGTTGAATTGATATGTTGGCATTTGACTTTGCTATATACACAAATGATTTTCGCCATAAATATGTCAAACTGCCCAAAATTTCATCCAACTACAAACATATTACCATAGTCACAGAAAAATGCAAGCATGTGACCTTTGTAGTTAAAAAAATAAAGAACAACGTATTCCTCCTTAGCCTGCTAAAGAGGTAGAAGGGATCTCAACACTTGACATTGATTTTTTTAAAGAAGGGCCACGCTTACTGGTACATTCTGTCTCACAGTGCTCCATTGATGCCAATCACCTTAATCAGCTGAATAAACTCAGTTCATGCCTGCTGTGCATAACTGAAGAGGTACAAACAAGCAAAGCACACCAGCAAAACTGGCTCAATATGTTACAAATAACATTAAAAAGGCATTAAGTTTAAATGCTAAGCAAATAGAAACAAAATTGAGGAGATACACAGGTATCCTGGTATTGAATTTTATTTGACCCTGCCTAAAAATGGATTTCTATGTCTTCTCTTACTAAGAAGTAGTTGGAACAGTGATTCTTCATTCTTCTGTTATAGCTTCTTTTACATTGATATATACTTTCCATTATCTTTAAAAGAATATGCTAACATAGACACCAAAAGTTCAGACTTTTCATCTGAATAAGTGATGCAAATGTAGTGAAATATTTTCTTCTTAGAGAACAGAGTGAAGCCCCTTTCTCAGCTGTCTGCCCTCCCTTTCAAGCCTAAACTCCATGAAGCTCTGAAATGCCTGGGGCTAACTTAAGACTGTGGATGACAAAAATTGGTGCAAAGGTATTTGTTGCAATGCCAAAGATGGTACAGGCTCCTGTTATAAATAAATGCCAAGCAAATCTATGCATATGAATGCTTTTACAGTTTTCACGGAAAGTTTATGGTCTAGGATGACTACACAGGAACAATACTTTTGCATGTACTCATTACCCAGTGACATTTCTTCACACCAAAGGCACCTCCAAAATGCTCACAGTTTATCCTGGAAGTGAAGATGTCTCTCTTTTTGCACCACATCTGTAAGCAGATAGAATTAATTAGTTCCCAACTTTCTTAGTTCCTCTTCTATCTTCTCAGGACTCCAGCTTCAGTCAATAACCACATAACTCACTTTGTCTGCTGGCTTTAACCCAAAGTCTTACAGTTAAGGATTATGTTATAGCTGTGGATTTGACCCAGAGACTCTTCCTGATGAGATCCTGAACCAGTTGCCATTCTTATAACCAGGAAAAGAAGGGCAGCACAGTGATGTATTGTTTTAAACTCTACTACTCCACTGACCCGCCAGTGGGAGTCCCCAGCCCAGCTGCAAGTTGGCTCTCTGCCACCATCAGCTCTGTCTGAACAGGAAACCCTGCTTTTAACACAGGGAAAATCAGTGCAGTGAGCAATGGGATGTGAGAAATTACAGGCAAGCAGTATAGTAATTTTAGGAATTATTTTTTCCCTGTGTTTTCCAGCCATTTTTCCCTATTCCCAGTTATAAAGAAATGAGTTCAGAAAAGGAACAAAATTAATCAGATGAGCAGCAGGAGAAACAACTACTCACAATAAAAATATTTGTTCCTAAAACATGGTCACAGAAGTTTTCATTTTGGAATACTGGTTAAATTCATTTTTCTATACAAATTCATAGAGTTTACAGAAAACCAAAAACATCATAACTAGAGAGTTTTGGGCCAATTTTGGTTAATATTGAGGAATTTTAGGTCTTAAATACCCATGCTTCAGAAAAAGAAAGGAAAAGAATTCCTCTGTCATGCTGACAAAGAGGAAATAACTTAATATACCTAAAAATTTCTTGTCTAGAAATCCGCAGGGGGAATCTTACATATTGAGTAAATCTTATGTGAAAATGACAAAAGCTTGGTACATGAAAAATACATGTTGCATTTATTCATAGCAGACCATCTGAACATACTGTTCTAGTTCTGATGTGTGAGATGAGAACCTATAACCAGCTGACCTCGCTTCATCTAGAGATAAGAGATTACTTTTGTGGACTTGTTTGGGGGGGGATGGGAAATTTATTTCACATACAAAGAAATAGAAAGCTGGAAACGAAGACTGTGTAAATTTTTTGCAAACTTTCAGTCTGCCTTGAATTCCAGACTGTATTGACAGAAACATTGATTTTCAAATTTTAGACTAAAATTCCTCAGATTTTGGCTGGTTCGATTCTTTTAAATATGAACTAATTGAAAAAGTAGGCTCTGCTTTTCGTTAAAACTAAGTGACTGTTTGTTGAGGAAGCCAAATTCAAAAGACAAAAGTTCTGCCTTGTGTTTCATGTTCAGATAAAAGACAAAACCAGAAAGCATTAACATGGCTTCAGATTTTACTGCAACCTCTTCAAAGAGCTCTACCAGAAACTATCTGTTGCCCTACACAGGGGCAACATAGTTCCAGATATTGCCTTACACC
>VWZT01003441.1:118906-146099 GCA_013397055.1 Pachycephala philippinensis | reverse complement strand
TGCTCTGTGACCCTACAGCACAGCCCTTTATACCCATCATCCCTTGGGCTACTCATGTGCTTCTTGTTGTAGGAATCACCACACCTGCATTCAGTGCTGGCCTTCTCTCCTCCCAGGGGCACAGCCGCAAGCCATGAGGCCAAGGCTGCCTACAGCCCACTCTTGTAACCCCACACTATCTTTTGAAGAGACATTCTTCATTGTATGTCCACTGGGATTGCATCTGAGTTTGATGCCATCTACTAATATTAATCTAATTGTTGTGTAAAAATCACTGTAAGAACACTGCAACTCTCCAAATAAGTTTTAAAACACATGCTCCAAAAGTCTCTATCTATAATTACATAAAATTAAAAGATACTCTGAAAACTGTGCCAAAATAGTTCTTGAATTTAAATTCAGTTTCTTCAGTTCAAAGTTGCCGGTGGCTATTCTGACTGTTGTTATTGGGTGTGTATCATACTAGTTTGGAGCTCTACTGCTATACACTTACCACCACTTTGTGATGTATAAAAAGACACATATGATTTTAAGGCTATGAGATCTGGATTCTCGGTCCTTGCTGTTGCAGAATTCTTTATAGTGAGCCCACAATGACAGATTTAGAAAAGAATGAGGATTTAAAATGGTATCTATTCCCCCTAATATATAATCATATATTTCTGAGGCATTAAATTGTATGAAATTTCTAAATGTCCAAACCTTGTCATCAGCTTGGCATGCAGGCAGCACAGATGTGACAGAAGGAATACTAAGGGCTAATTTTATAACATCAATCTGTTTGTCATCAGCATACAAATGAAATTTAGGCCCACATTGACAGATCAGATTATTGAAGAGAAGCAGGTACAGATTAAAAATCAGGGCCTTGAGAAGAGAAACCTGTGTGACACCCGCAGAGAAATTTTTGTGGAACTGATCAAGCCACAGGAGGTAAGACAATCTCATTTGGATAGAATTAAGTAGAACCAAGAAATAACACTTCAAAGCACCTCTTACAAAGAATTGAGTATCTACTTATGTCAAAGACAGCTATTATAGGTAGCAGGCTAACTAGAAAAAATTCCACTTGGATTGTCAAGGAATTGCTGGTGACTGTAATGAAGAAAGTTTGGTAATGTATTGTGGTCTGAAACCAAACTAGTCCTAAAAGAGTAAGTGCCCATCAGAAGGCAAATGGAACAACTATCGATTCAAGAGAATTAGCAGAAAAGCCCCAGATTATCAAATAAAGGATCTAATTATAAGAGAAATGAAAATTGAAATTAATTTCAGGGTCCTATATGAGTTTTTACAGTAACTAACGAGAGTATGAGTAAGCTTTCTGCAAGCAAAGTTAGGATATTAACAGAGCACATAGAATCATAGAATCATTTAGGTTGCAAAAGACCTCTAAGATCATTAAATCCAATCATTAATGTAACACTGACAAGTCCAACGCTAAACCATGTCCCTCAGTGCCACATCTACGCATCTTTTAAATACCTCTAGGGACACTGACTTAACTACTTCCCTTGGCAGCCCGTTCCAATGCCTAGAAATCCTCTCTGTGAATAATTTTTTCCTAATATCCAATCTAAACCTCTCCTAATGCCATTTGAGACCATTCCCTCTTGCCCTGTCACTTGTTACTTGTGGAAAGAGACTGACTTCCACCACACTAGGCCCTCCTTTCAGGTAGCTGTAGAGAGCAATAAGGCCCCCCTGAGCCTCCTTTTCTCCAGGCTAGACAAGCCCAGCTCCCTCAGTCGCTCCTGACTGGACCTGTGCTCCAGACCCTTCACCAGCTCCATTGCCCTTCTCTGGGCACACTCCAGCACCTCAATGTCCTTCTTGCAGTGAGGGGCCCAGAACTGGACACAGGACTCAAGGTGTGACCTCACCAGTGCCAAGCACAGGGCAACATTCATTCCCTAGTCCTGCTGGCCACATGTTTTCTTATCTAATCCTGTCAGATAACTGTGTTTGAGGAGACCTGACAGAAAATATTTCCTTGGGCTTGAAGCACTATTTAGTTTAACCATCAGCTTGAGTACGAGAAACAGGAAAAACATGAAGAGTAATGAGGACATGATCACCTGCTGTTTTGAAAAGTACCAAATCCTAGCCAAAAAAAATAGAACCATCTGAGAGCATGTTACTTTGTTACTAAGAAAATCAAAGCAATTTGTCACAGGTGGTAGAAAGCACTCCCAGGTTACCTTCAAGTTTTTACAACTGTAGCAGAGGAATCAATCAATCCATATAAGTGTATGCCTAAAAGTGAAAGCATTTTCCCATGCTGTAATTAGTATAATGACTGATAAATATCCAGTGGTTATACATTGATAATAGATAACAAAGGGCTGATTACTGAGCCCTGGGGATGTCTCAAGTCTGACTCCACATGAATGATTAAAAGTTGTCTGTAGGGTGTTAAATCTATTAGAAGCATTCAAGTGCAAAACCAGTAATTCCCAGACACGTTTCAGGAGTGATAAACAAAATTTTACGGTTTGTAATATCAAATGTTGCAGTAAAACTTACAGAGAAAGGAAAGGAAAACCCTTCCCACAGATTGTCAGCAGAGCATTTTTCATTCTTTATCTGCTAGGAGGAACTTCAAGGCAGACTTGAAATATTCTTCACCAGCTTTGTTCCAATTGAGCAAAACCCAAAGAAGTCCCTCATACATGAGAACTTAGGCAAAAATTAGAGAAATTGAAATTAATTTGTCAAACAAGAAAAAAACCCCAACATCAAAACCAAAAACAACAGGAGAAAACAAAACTAAAAAACCAAAACCAAACCCAAATCAACAGAGAAGGGGGAAAACTATTGTCTCATAATGTGATTCGTAATGGGCAATGCAGTGGACAGAGAGACGACTACCTCGGACAGTATGAACTGCTGAAGAAGGGCATCTGAAATACTTCTCTCCTCACAGTTGGGTACATAAGTAGAAATAGACATGGAGAATCAGACATCTCAATGAAGCTTAATTCAATACTTTACAGTTGTAGATGACATTACATGTTTATGGACAATTGTCTAGTTGCTTTTATTAAGGAGGATCAAAGAGGCACGCATCTATTATATTATGGATATTTATGATGGCCTTTTATATGATGAACTCTGTGATGACCTTCAAGGGTATTGGCTTTTGAAGCTATAATTCTATCCTCATTTTCCTTCTGAATGCCTGGAGCTTCCTTCTCAAAGATGAGTTTCAACCACAAGCACTTTTACTGTTGTTGAAGTTGACTCATTCTGAAAAAAATAAAATAACTTTCATAGAGGTAGAGGGATCAAATTAAATAAATGCTGTTTCCGTAGCCAATTTATTTCCAAGAGAACAGAATGAGGGGAAAATTCTGGATTCTGGGCACGTTTGCATCGTGTTTGCATTCTGGGTGTCTTCTGCATCAGCAATTCTGACAGAGCCCTGTAAGCAGGCCACAGTCCAAGACTGTTTCACATTGCAAGAATGGGGGCATACCTATGTTTCTACAAACAGCCTTAATCTACTTTATTTGCTGGTTCTATAATTCTGGTGTTCTGTCTGTGGTTCATTTCAGCCTGAAACGTGCCTAGGGCTCTGCTTGCAGCCTGGTGCTGCAAGGCTCACCGTCCTGGCAGGTGAGATACAGGTAACTCAGTCCCCTCACAGAGCACAAAGCTGAGAAATTTCTCTCCCCTTCATAATACACATAGATACTTTAAAACTTTTTTTTTTTTTTTTGCCCTTGTGCTAATGCCAGTGCAAATATCAAGGGGCCCATCCCCTACCCACACCAAAATTATGACTTTCTGTGTCTGATTTTTCTCCTGTGCTGAGAAGATCGGCACAACATAAATACACAGTGCCCTACCCCGTAGTCCTGGAGGATCCAGGGCCCACCCCAACAAAAAAGCTTTAGATATGCCACTGCAAAAGGAGGGTGCTAAGCATTCTCCAATCATTCTCAACAGGCTAAGCCAGAGACACCTCGTATCTACACTGCATCCCACCATGTTTTAGCAGGGAGAAAAGAGAAATTTCCTGATGCTCATCTCACCTCCATTAAGAAAGCAGTTTTTTCTGTTAATGCTGAATCTATCTGTGGGATTTATTGTACATAGGATCATGATAGAGCCCTGTGTTTATGGACCTGCCTTAAACCAGAGTTCAGGATAGATGTGTAAATTATGCGTGATAGAGAAAATTCTTCTTAAATGAAGAAAAGGGAATCTTAGTAGCATAAATAAAAATTTTTAAATTACACTGGGATCAGCTTACAGAATAAGAGACATTGGGAAACGATCATTGTGCTGCTAGTATGCAAATCTGTAAGAACATTTTATCAGCCTTACGTGACAGCACCCTGTCCTGCTGCCCGACCAAGATTTCAAAGGAAGTATGAAGGAATCAAACAGAACTTGAATGTTTCCTGTGATACAGGGGAAAAAAAAAGCTGGGATTAGTATAATTAATTAATGGACATTTGTAATCCATTCTTGCAATACCATAGGAAAAGACATCTCAAGGTCCTTCCCTGTTCAATGTATTGTATTAATTTGCATGACATTTACTCATTGTACTGGATAATACAGTTTTTCCTAAAGCTGGTTAATAAGGATCCCAGCCTCTTCAGAAAGGTGCTGAAACTTTTGATTGCCCTCAATGGATTAAGACAAAAACGAGAAAAATTTCTTATTCAGGGCTGTAATCATTATATGTGTCCCCTGTCTATGTGTACTTGGATTATGGTGTGGCACCTTGGCCTCAGAGAGCATCAGGAGGGGGTAGGTCCACAAGGGAAGGTGGGGCTGACAGCAAAACCTCTGATGGAAGGTGCAGGTTCAGCCATAGCCCATTGATCACCAGACAGCCAGTAGTGGTGTGACAGGTCTGAGATGCAGCTGGGAAGTCAAGTCAGCAAGGCGAGGACTGGTGTGCTGCAAGGCCAAGCACGTCTCAACAACAGCATAGCACAGACATGAGCCGAGGGCAGGCACCTGGGCTTCAGTGCAACCCCTGAGACAACGGGTGAAGTGTGTGTACTTGGAGGTCCTAGCTTTTCACACCTTTTTTCTTAAGGCACAGGTGTTTCCCCAGCAGTCAAAAAGACATGCAGTTCTGGCAGATCAGAAGTGACCTTGAGCACAGGAAGCCAAGCCTCTGGGAAGTATGGGGGCAGAAGAGGTCACAGAGGAGGTTTATGGAAAAAGACAGTTATATCAAAGCCTGTTGATGAAATCAGGGCTCTGACGCTTGTCAAGGAAATACAACTTTTATAAAAGTATCCTTTCTAAGTGCCAGTCACTTTAGCTTTCATTTTTTAATTGTTTATAAGTAATATACTACAGTATTAGCATACGTCTTCTTTGGTCCACAAAGTTACTATTTAACTCAACAGGAGTTGCTTACAGAGGTCAATGATTTAAAAAAAAAATATTTTTTTCAGAATTATAAAATGTGCAATATAGGGCCTTATTCGTCTTCTTGGAGGTGATATGGCTTGTCAACTCTAAATAACTTTCCAGAGAACACTATCTCACAGGAGGTCATTGTGGAAGAAAATTAGGCATTCGATCACTGACCCACTTAATGAGTCAGTTTCACAGACTGAGTTTAACTCTGTGACGGAAAGAACTTTGTTAATACTGTTTTAACTATTTATTAGTCCCTTTAAAAAATCTCATTGTTTTTCAATATGATGAACACAATGCTTAACAAGGGAACTTCTCCACAGAAAATCAATTTTCTGCGATATTATTGTGTTCCTGCATAGAACAATAAAACTGAAAAAATATTTCTTATTATCATTGATTTGACTATGGTATGCTTTATAGCTTGGATTTCTCAGTGTGTCAACTAATTAGCTTCACAAATTACTAAGAAAATTCAACTGCTTCCAATTGATTGTTATGAACATATAAAATAGTTTCTGGATCATCTAAAAATGAAATATGACCTTTTAAATGTTTAAACTTTACTTCCCTTTTTTGTGAGTCATGATACTCTGGTTTATGTTCCATATTATGTTCCTGTTGAAGCACTGTTCAGACACTTAAGATAAGCCCCATGCTTAAAAACATGTTCAATTTGATTGTAAAGTATGTATTCAGATTATAATAAGTGTTTCATATGAACGAAGAGATTAAGTCTCTTAACTGGCAAACGGGGAGCCTGTCTGCCCCAGAGATTAGGCTGTTTCACTTTTTCTGTTCTAAGCCTGAATGCCACAGTAATTTCAATTCCTAAATTAGGCAGTTTAAATACACCCCTGAGTCAATTACACAAAGCCAACACTTCAAAGTCAGGGTAAGTGGCTGCACAAATGTCTCCTTCCTCCTCTCCCCAGAGCACACACACAGAGAAGCCCATGTACGACCTTGAACACACACACTGCAGACCTGCTCCAAAGCCATCAAAGCCAGCTGAAACTCTTCTGCTTACTTCAGCTGGTTTTGGATCTTACATTTGCATTTGTAAAACAGTTCTGCTCAGTTCTGAAATCTAATAGGTCACATCTGTGCAAATCCTGAAACAAGCATATAACAATTAAAAAAAAAAAAAAAAGTCATACAGCTTTCTAAGCCATGAGGATAAACTGCCAAGTTTTACCTTGTCCAGTTCCCAGTTTTGTGCTCAAATGTACCAGATACAGCACAGTCCTATTACAGTCATTGGTAGTGGAAGGCACTTCTGCACTTTCAGGAGGGCAGCTCCCTTTAGAAGAAATCACTGGCTCATAGCACATAGTGAAGGAGGTTACTCAAGAGATAACTCACCCTTGCTCTGACCCATTCCCAATAGGCTGTTATGTAGGCAGCTCCTAAAAACCTGAGATAATGGAAATTCCACAGCTCCCCAAGGCAGTATGATCAAGGCTTCACTGTGTCTACAGCTGGGAAGTAGGAGCTCCTACTTCAGTCTAAGCGCAACAATTTTTTTCCAGTCTCTGACAGAAAAAATCAGGACAGTACTTTCTCTTCCTGGCAACCTCTTATACATGAAAAAACTGTTGTCATGTTTCCTCTCAGGTTTTCTTTTTTCTCAGCTGAATATGCCAGTTGTTAAAGCTTTTCTCATAGGTCATGTTTTCTGGATATTTTATCTTCTTTGTTGCTCTCTTCTTAATATCTTATCAATTATCTTCCAATTGTTTTGCCTTTTCATCAAACATTGTGTGTTAAATTGGACATTGCCCTGATGCCTGGTTTCAGTAGAGGATTAAACTATCAAAATATTCTCCAGACATCTCATACCATCTCATATATATTTCTATTTTCATCGGACTTGAAAAGGAAGGGGAATATTTCATGTCTCACATTTCTTAGGGCACTAAGCAGAGTAGAAGATAGTAAGTCCAAACATCAGATCACAAAGTTTGTCAACAATATATAACCAAATGCCAGGTATTGACCTAGGTCTACTTTGGTGTCATAAGATTCCAGTAATCCAGTTCAGGCTGCTGTTGGTTGTCTTTCAAGAGTTAATTTCTTCTGGATATTCTCCAGCCATCCTATCTGTTGGATGTTGGATTTTGCACATCTTTCCATCAGATGAGTTTGAAATCTGTGTAGTTTGCTATTTTTCATATTAGTCTTGAATCAAAATACCTACTACCTTGTGACACAGAAGAGAAGGTGGGAAGAAATAGATCTTTTCTTAGCACTAAATTTTTAAAATATGTTAGAGGAAATGAGTGCAGAAATGATGTGGCTTTCATATGTTGCAGAGTTGACTCATAAGCTGAAGAAAAGTGGTTGAGAAATATGATCAAACAATGTTTTAGTGACCTATTAATCTAATGAGATTCCAAAGAGGAACTGCAGGGATGAAAGATTAGCTGGAAAGAGGAGCAATTGTGGTTGATAGTGAATACAAAATGAAATACCGTATGTGGCTGTAACTTCATAGCTACAGTCATAAATATATACACATTCTGTTTGCATGAGCTTCCACACAATTCCCTTGGGAGTTAGTGAAGAATTTGCTTTTCCAAAAGAAAGCTTTGGTAATTTTATATACTGTCTTTTCTTTTATGAAGCAACCTCCTTTCATTTACCCAAAAGAAAAAAATGAACAGTTAAAACAATTATTCTAGTTCTCTGTGTATAATGCATGGTGTGCATTTGTGAAAGGACCCAAAGCTGGTAAAACGAAAAATGTAGGAGTCACACGATAGCTGGAGGCCTCTTCCCTTCATTAATATGATGACTAACTCGTCACAGAAAGCAGTGCTTACAGTACATGCATTTGTGGCTATGTTTGACATGTTGCCTCACGGACACAGAAGCAACATATTCAGAAAGACCTTCACAAAACCTTAGTGTCACCTTTGCAGGTTCTGGCAGCAATTTCACAGGAAATCTCTAAACAGCAGTACAGATAAAGAAGCAGGCTTGTGTGCTGACTACACTAGAACATACGCAGATAAATTCTTCTATAAATTCTGTGAAACAATCCACAGAATTAGCAAACAATCAGGTTGCTGTTGTCATTTGCATTTCAGCTTTCAAAAACACTGTTTCATTGTATACATGGTAGCATTAGAACCAGATTCTTCATGGACTTAAATATGTAAAGATGGGACTATCTACATGTATAACATTGCATAGACAACTGTGTGAATTCTCAGATTCTCAGTCATATGAACAGTGATGTCCTATATATCAAGGTTTCCCTTATCAATTCAAAGGAACAAAAATACTATGTAAACAATTTAATTTCAAGAGAAAATCAAGATTTAATGGCAGACTATTTTTGAAGAATTAATGAAATCAATGTTGCAGCTTGTTTTTCAGTCTTTACATTTGTCTCCAAAGTAATTTTTACAAAGTTGATTAAAAGACTACATCAAATTACTTTTAAATTAGAAATTAAGTGTTTTGAGGAAAATATTGTACTTACAAACACACCTCTTTTCCATGATTTGAGAGAAAATCCTGTTCACATAATTTTGCTACTTTTTCTAATTAAATTCTAATGCTACTACAAGCATAAATTGGTATTAACCTCATTTGTCAAAAATTCTTAAATATTTATTCCTCATACCCCAGACCATTTTCCCTCATGTTCTTATCCCATTCCTCACTTTTGCCATCACCTTTCGTGTACACCACATTTACTACAGGCTTGAGCTAAACTTGTATTAACGTCATGCAGGTACTGCTGGATTTGTCCTTCATCGTGAAGCAGAAGTTCACATGCATCACTGTTAAATGAGGATAAGATATTTGAAAACCTGTTAATTTGCTGGGGGAGGTACATAAACATGCTGAACACAGAAATCGCAAAGATGTTTTAGGAAAGTTTACAGAACTTTTAATTAAAGTGCCATCTGCTATGTACAGACATAAAATAATTTCTTGGACAGAATATGCACAGAGGCATTATGCAATAAGCTTTGCTTCTTCCTGACACCCATCTCAAGTAGTGCAGTGTTCTTTTCCTCATATCTGCTCCAGGCCATGCTCTTGAGTTGCATTGCCATCTTGTATCCCCAGCTATACCCTGTCGATAAGTTCTCCCTTTCATGCCACAGTTCTCACTTTTACGCTGTGAGTAGCACAGGGGCAGAAGCATCAATAATATTTTCTCTCAGGTGTAAGCGTTCATTTTTCTAGTGGGTTACTTCCATGGAACTCTCTGCAGTCAAACCGTTTCATGTTGGCAGGGAAACTTTACGTGAGTTTCACATGGTTTCACTCATGGAAGAACTACAGTATCCAGATAGAAAGTAAAGCAGCATGGTCTCTCTTGCCATCTACTGACTTCTGCCAGGACTTGTACCAGCATTTCTCCCAATAAATGTACCTTTCCCGATGACTTTGAACAGTAATGGCTAACAATTAAGTGGGACAATGTTAGCATGAACTTTGCTTAACGAAGAAACATTTTTTGCAACGACTAGCAAATATTTAATTGCCTATTGATATTGTCAACAAATAAATAAGGTGGGGTGTCTTTTCCTGGATGTTCAGCACAAGTCATACTAATAATCTTGTATAGTTACTCTGGACTTAAGTGATTTCTCTTAGGAACTGAAGCATTTAGAAAAAATCAAGACAAATAGTTCTAGATCATGGAAATGACAAGGTTGGAATGTATCATCAGTCATTTTTCTTTTAGAAATTGGAGAGGAGGGGCTGATAAAGGAGATGAATTATGTTACATGTACAGAGCGGCCTTTAAAACATGTTTTGATAGAGAAGCATGTTTCTGTGATTATCACTATTATTTGCAATCAAGTTGGAATTGATTGCTAATTCTGCAAATTGTTGCAAAAAGCTATTAAATTAACATAAATCTGTTTACAGTATTTGCTGCACTCTGGGTTTAATAATGAATAATAATTTATATTATTAATAGAAGTTATAGTGATACTATAAAGATCATTTATTTGAATTCACATTTTTTAAAGGTCATCAGGATTAAAATTCAAGAATGATTTGTTCTGATTATCAAGTTCAGCAGCATAGTATTTTGCCATCTAGAATATATGACCACTGATCCTTACTTTTGAATTTTAATTCATTGATATTTTGTGATTCTGAGGTGGAAATTGCCGTGATTTCACAAGAAACTTGAGCACATTAATACCTTTGACTGTATGAGTAAATCTGCTGAAATCACTGGAATATGAAGTTATAGACGTATTTAAATATTATGCTGATCCATGGTCTCAGAGAAGCAATAGATTATGGCATTTGTGAATTCTGTTTCCTACACTAAAAATTTGAATTTTACTCACAGAAAGTTATTCCAGAGTTAAAATTGACGAAATGAAAAACAACCCAGACTCCGAAGACAGTAAGTTCAGTAGAAGTGGAATTAATTCTGTTTAAAATCTATTAATTTTGATTTTTTTTTTGCATTCAAGTGAGTTAAAAATTGGAAATTTGTGAAGCATAGAAAAATGGAGCTGTCAAATATTTGCAATTTTAAAGTGGTTGAATTAATATTTTTCTGAAGCAAAATTTTTTTAAAATCTCATCAAGAAGTACTACTACTAGTGTTCTTATAATTCTTTTACAGAAATCTGGAGGAAATTACAGTTTGCATTGTACTACATATTAGTATTAATTAAGATACCATTGAAAATGAAGGATGGTTTAATTCAACTAATGCTGCAATCATTTTAATTAGTTTTAATGTTAGATGGCCTGAAAGATAAAAAGATATTAGATATTAAAACACAAGAAAAGTTACAGCTGAGGTAATTGTTTCTGTATTTCTGACCTTGAGTGAATGTTTCATTCCTCCATTTTTCCAGAAGTGCTAACATATTTGCATGAGTTTCTATCATATAACCTTTAGAATGAGTTACTCTTTAAAGCATTTACTAGTACTATTTTCATACGCACCCACCTGGAAAACTAAATATCCTACTCATTGAAATCATGGGGCAAGAAAGAGCAATAAAAATTTTCTGAGGTAACTTAAAAATGGTTTTCTCTTCCTATAAAACACCTCCTCTGTACATTTCCTTTAAAATGTCATGACTTCAAAGTTTGATAGCTGACAGGCCTGCAGGGTTAGAAGCAAGGTCTGTGAGTCCGATTGCAAAGCTGAGGATTTTTCCCTTTACAAGTTATTGCCTCTAGCCCTTCAAGACTAGTAGGTACTCGACTTAAAAGCAGCGACATTTTTAAATACAGAGTAGATGTTACTGGCTTGGGTTTAAAACTTGACCATTCTAAGGGTCAGCAGGCATAATTTTATAGAGAAAAAGGCAATGCTCTGAAGAAAAGCAGCAAATATTTTTATAAATACTTCACAGTTAAGATCGTGCACAGAATAAAAAGTGTGAAGCCATCGGTAGGGTAAATCTAAAAGTAGACCGTATGAGGTATATCAAAATCAGATGAGATACAATAACAAATATCTCTATTGCAGCATCTATTATGTATGTCTAATATATATATACACATATCTCAATAGAATACGGTAATACATTTCAGGATGTGAGCGTACTTGTAAAATCCCAATTCTACACTGTAAATTTAAGGACATAAGAAATTCTCTCTCATATGAGATAAAACATTAATTCAAAGCAATAAAGATTAAATTCTGTTCAATGTCCACTTATGTGGTGCCGAGAAATTAAGTTTGTAAGTTTAGGATGTCATAGCACCTCAACTTTATATTGAGACACAGCTAAGATACTGCTGTCTCAGCACTATATGTTGGGTTTAATATGCCTATAGAACCACAGAATCATAGAATTAATAAGGTTGGAAAAGACCTCTAAAATCATCAAATTCAACTATTAAGCCATCACTGCCAAGTCCACCACTATACCANTGAGATAAAACATTAATTCAAAGCAATAAAGATTAAATTCTGTTCAATGTCCACTTATGTGGTGCCGAGAAATTAAGTTTGTAAGTTTAGGATGTCATAGCACCTCAACTTTATATTGAGACACAGCTAAGATACTGCTGTCTCAGCACTATATGTTGGGTTTAATATGCCTATAGAACCACAGAATCATAGAATTAGTAAGGTTGGAAAAGACCTCTAAAATCATCAAATTCAACTATTAAGCCATCACTGCCAAGTCCACCACTATACCATGTCCCTAAATGCCACATCTACAAGCCTTAAATAACTTTTGAAAGGGTGAGTCCATCACTTCCTTGGGCATCCTATTGCATTGCTTGACTAGCCTAATCTTCCCTAATGTCAAATCTGAACCTCCCCTGGTGCAACTTCAAGCCATTTCCTCTTGCCCAGTCACTTTTTACTTGGAAAAAGAGATTGACTCCCGCTTCACTACACCCTCCTTTCAGGGAGTTGTAGAGCAACTCCTTTCCTCCAGGCTAAACAATCGAAGCTTGAACCTCCCCTGGTGCAACTTCAAGCCATTTCCTCTTGCCCAGTCACTTTTTACTTGGAAAAAGAGATTGACTCCCGCTTCACTACACCCTCCTTTCAGGGAGTTGTAGAGCAACTCCTTTCCTCCAGGCTAAACAATCGAAGCTTCCTCAGCCGCTCCTCACAGGACTTGTGCTCCACTCTTCACCAGCCTTGTTGCCCTTCTCTGGACATGCTCCACCACCTCAATGTCCTTCTGGTAGCGAGGGGCCCAGAACTGGACACGGGATTTGAGGTCTGGCCTCACCAGTGCCAAGTACGGAGGGACAATCACTGCCCTGGTCCTGCTGGCCACACTATTGCTGATACAGGCCAGGATGCCATTGGCCTTCTTTGCCATCCAGGCCCACTGCTGGCTCATGTTCAGCTGCTGTCAACCAGAAGCCCCAGGTCCCTTTCTGCTGAGAAGCTTTCCAGCCACTCTACCCCAAGCTCATAGTGCTGCAGGGGGTTGTTGTAACCAAAGTGCAGGATTTGGAACTTTGCCTCGTTGAACCTCATGCTGTCATTCTCAGCCCATCGATTCAGTCTGTCAAGATCTCTCTGTACAGCCTTCCCACCCTCCAGCAGATCAACACTCCCACCCAAATTGGTGTTGTCTGTGAACTAATTGAGTTCAATTCCCTCATCCAGAATATTGACAAAGATTTCAAACAGGACCAACCCAATACTGAGAACTGAGAAACTCCACTAGTGACCATTCACAAACAGGATTTGACTCCATTGACCACCACTCTCTGGGCCCAGCCACCCAGACAGTTTTTATGCAGCAAACTGTCCATCCATCCAAGCCATAAGTAGCCAATTTCTTCAAGACAATCCTGTGGGAGTGTCAAAGGCTTTACTAATGTCCGGGAAATCTACATCTGTAGCCTTTCCCTTATCCACTAGGCAGGTCACCTGGTTGCAAACGATCAGATTGGTTAAGCAGGACCTGACTTTCCCAAACCTATGTTTGCTGGGCCTCATGCCCTGGTTGCCCTGTACGTGGGGTGGCACTCAGGATGATCTGCTCCATGACCTTCCCAGCACTGAGGCCATGCTGAAAGGCCTGTAGTTCTCTGTAGCCTCCTTCTGGTTCACCTTGTAGCTGGAAGTCACATTTGCCAACTTCCAGGCAGCTGACACCACCCTGGTTAGCTAGGAATGCTGGTAAATAATTGTAAGTATATTGGTGAACACTTTCACCAACTCCCTCAGTACCCTTTAGAGGATTGCATCTGTTGCTGACGTGTTTTTTAGTTGTCTTTTACAGCAGTAGCCAGATTAAGTTCTACTTGGGCTTTGGCCCTTTTAATTTACTCCTTATGTAACCTCATTACATCCTTGTAGTCTTCTTGAGTCACCCGCCCCTTCTTTCAAAGGTGATACACTCTGTTTTTTACCCCGAGTTCCAGCCAAAGCTCTCTGTTCAAACAGACCAGTCTTCTCCTCCAGATTGTATTTTGGCATATGATGCCTGCCTCTGCATCTTTAAGATTTCCTTCTTCAGGAATGTCTGGTCCTCCTGGAGTCCTTTTCCCTTCAGGACTTTGGTGACACTTCCAAGCTAGATGAATCATGGTCCCTGCTGTTGTTCAGTTCCATTTGCAAAGCCTCATACTGTTATGCCAGGGCACCTGAAAAGTCACAGAGAAAATGTGCCTGCTGTTCTAGGCAGGAATGTGTTGCCATTGCTCCCTATCTCTTGAATAACTGTGTTCCGCCAGGGGGAAAGTGGACAGGGAATCCTCCATAGTGTGCATCCTGTCTGCCTGTCACAGGGAAAGTAGAGTGAAATTCCAGTGGTCTCTCTTTCATGCTCTGTCAGTAATCAAAGGGAGTTCCTCACCTGGGTGCACCTCCCACAGGTGTGTTCACTCCTCACTTCTGCAGAGCACACCCTGCAGCTGACTCTGGGGTGTCTGTTCCCCCCGGAGCACTGTGCATCAGTCATGCTGGGTGCAGAGCTTAGAGAGGCTGTAGCTTTCTGCCAGGTGCGTGCCACTGCTTCCTGGTTGAGCTTGCAGGGCTTCTGTGCCCTTCCTGCATGCCCTGCACCAACTGCTATGCCATGCCCTGACTGGTGGTGCTCCCTGAGGGATTCTTTTATGCAGGGCTGGGGCTTGGTCACTGTTGCTGCTGGCCCTGCCCAGGTCTTGTCAGCCACTGCCACACAAGTGGGCTCCTGGCAGCTGTCTTACCTCCCCTGATATTCCCTTGCTTTGGGAAACCCCATTGTGCACTGCGCTGGAGAGCTCCCCTGCCATTTGTGCCAGCAGTGGAAATTTTCACCTCAGCAACTTATACGCAGTGTGAAACAAGCAGTAAACTGAAATGCGATTCATTTGAAAGCAAATCCTTTAAACCAGGAATAATAATTTAAGCATAAACTGGGCTGAACAGGCAAAAGATTAGTCTAGCCCCAGCATCCTGCCAGCTACAGAGCCTGTTAACAAATGCCTAGAAGAGTGCTTAATAGCAAGGTACTTGTTTAGTAGCTATTCCCCTGGTATGCATCCTAAATTCCAACAGGTTTGGGATGTACAGTCAGATTTTTTATCTGTATGTGCTGTAGCCTTAAAAGATTTTTTTGTCTGTGAGTTTATCTAATCGCTCTTTCAGTTCGCATAATCTTCTGTCATTTATAACCTCCTGTGGTGACAATTTCCATCGTTTAACTATGCCCTGTGAGAAAAAAAAAGCCTCCTATTGTTTGTTTTAAATATACAACCTAATAACTTCATTTAATGCCTTTAGATCATATATTACAAGGAATAACAATCATTTCTGGTTCACTTTCACCATGGCACTCTTATAAACATTATCAGACCTCCCTTGACCACCTCTTACCCAGACTGGAGGGACTTACCTTAGAGAAGCTGTCCCATGTCCTCCAGATTTCCCTGTAGTTCCACTAGATCTGTTAGAGTTAGGAAGAGATCAGAACTGCGTACTGAATTCAAAATGTGGGCATACCACAGACTTTTTTAGAGCGGTGTAGTCATATTTTCTGTTTTGCTATTTCCAAACCCCTGCTGAAAACTAATATAACTGGAGAACATATCATGTTCTTGACATGCTCCAGCATCTTTGAATTAAAATATACACATGAGTTTTCTCCAATGCATAGTCAGTAGAAAGATGTTTGCTTATATGTAATTTTAGATATCATTTAGCTGTCTGAGAGATCAAAATATAGTGCCAGGTTCTGATGTGAGTTATACTGAGGATACTCCATTGAAGTTGACAGGTCCAATCAATATACAGCATGCACTGACATGAGGTGGATTCATGACATTCCCTGAATACTATACATACACAGACAGTAATTGCAACTGCTCTCATTATGTAATTTCTAGGAGATATATTCTATTTAATAAGTTTCATGTACTAAGTAGTCTGTGTATAATTCAGATCAAGTAGTGTAATCCAAATTAATTGTATTCTTTATTGCACTTTTAAAACATCAAGTAGCGTGAGAGCATAACAGAATGCAAATTACTTCAAAATGTAAGAAGGCTCTGTAGCAGTTTCTCTTTGCAATACTCCGTCTGACTGAAGGGAAAGGCATTTCAGATTTGGAGTTTTCGGCTAAAGCATGCCACATCTATGTGACACACCACAGACAGACAGACAGACATCTTGTGATCTGCCTTTCATGCCAATGAGAGTTGATTCCACTCTTCGAAAACTGCAGCATTAACTGAATAATTTTACTGTATATATTTTAGATACATATATTTTCAATATCATAAGTGATATAGTGTTGTAAACATCAAAAGTACTGCAAGCATCTCTACCTCTATGTGGAGATAGAAAGAAATAAGTATAGCACTGTATTTGGTTGTATTTTCTTTTGAACCTAGGAGTAATTTACCTTCATATTTTGTTTTTGGCTATCAGTCCTAGGGCTGATCTCTGCCTTATGTTGAGATTCAGAATGACACTGTCTCTGTTTCAAAGCTTTCAGGTAAAAGCTATATAATCATTAGTGTATTAACATTGATTATTGTAGGACACTTTTCAGTCCTTTTCTACCGTATCTGAAGGCTGAAGACTATACCAGCTTTGTCAGTGGACAGAGGACAAGCCCATTGTTACAACTCTTGTACCTGCAGAGTATTGGTGCTGTTTCCCCTCAGGAAGACACACACAAACAAAAAATTTCTCTGGAGATGGAAGCGGACAGGCTAGTAATCTTCACTCATTTGTTCAGACAGGCACTTTTTTGGCACCTACTTAAGGCACATACTCCCCAACACCTCCTCTATCCCCTTTTTTTAGACTGTGAAAAAAGCACTTGTCCAATCTCTTAACCAATTTATTCAGTTTTTAATGCCAGCAGTCACATTTGTCTAAACATTCTAGCTGGCATGTGACTAGCTGAAGTGGATTTACCAGAGGAGTAAGAGGACTTAAATCCTGTATTGTTCAGTGCAGTAAATTTTTCTGAGACTTTCAGATATACTGTCATTACAAACGCAAATTATCTGTTGCATTGTGAATGCATCAAACATATTGTACGTGTGCAGATTGAATTTGAAGCATGTCCCCAGAAGCCACTTGTGAGCCTTGAGGACCACAGTGGCCTCCTCTGCAACACATGCACTTTTACTATTGAGTGGCCACAGTCCCTAGGACATAAAGCTCACTGTTCAGACGTGGCACAGTGCAGACCACCACTCTTTCCCCAGAGTCTGCTTTCATGTTTTGTGCAGTGTGATGCACATATCCTTCTTTCATGCACTCCTAGCCAAAACCTCAGTGAAACAGTTTAGGTGTTATCTCCAGAGATTATCATCATCAGCTGGGTTTTTTTAGGCAACAGTACCATTGCACAGGTGTGAAGTGGTATTAAAAACAAATCAGTTAGCTGTAATTTACCTTTCTGAGCAGTTGGTTGGCAAGTACAAACACTCAGGAAGATTCAGATGAGCAGTACCTCACATGGCTCGACTCCAGAGAAGCAACATTCAAACCATTTTGAGTTTGGAAGCTGAGCAGACACATTAATAAGTCTTAAGGTAATAAACCTGACTGAAAGACAAGAACCTCAGGGCTAAGACTAACTTAGAAGAGTCTAAAATATACACTAAGAAGGTGTCTTTTGCATCTTCTTTTTCTTTTAACAAGAGAACCTCCATTTCCTAAATCTGTACTTTATTTGATTCTGTAACCACAGTGATATTCCCACATCTTAAAATAAAAGTGAAAATTGTTAAGACAAAAAAGATGCATACTTTGTAATGATATAGAAGTTAACTCTGTGAATTATAGAGTTTTCAATATACACCTTACATCTACCAGCTTAGTGACATCTGGATTGTTTAGTTTTGGTTTTTAACCAGATCATAAAAACTATAAAAAAGCTTTGTGTTTAGCTGTATCGCATTACATTTGTTCTTAGTTGGTCATATACAAAGTCACTGCATCTCAACTGCTTGCTCAGATTTGTTGCATTGCCCCCTTTTAATTTTTTCAGTTATTATATGAGATAGGGAGACACCCACCACTCAATCCTTAATGGGCTTTGCCAGACCCCCTCTCCAGCCATTGTACAACTCTGGAGAATCTTAAATCCAGAGGTTCTTATGAGTTTTATGTTAAGCTGTTTTGGCCATGAAGTCTTTCTTCTAACATGCTCAGAAGAATCATAGCAACTCTCATCAAGGTACTTAAGCAGGTCATCTCTCTGTCGGGCTTGACTGTGGCCTTTACTAAACAGTGAATTTGTTGACACATAAAACATGGACAGCACATCTATGAAGAGGTTTTTTGTCTGATAGTTCAATGGTTAGAAAGCTCACCCAAGATGGGAGAGACTTACACAAGGTGAGGTCTCATCATTGCAAGATTCAGAACCTTTTCAAGAGGAATGAATCTCTGTGCTGCAAGAATGATATCTCCATGCTGTAAGAATTAAATGCTGTAGGGCTTTTTGGAGTAAGGAAGCTACTCTAATTCCCTCTATTCGCCATTAGTCCTATTCTTTCATATTATAACTAAATATTGATTATCTGAAAGGGGAAGACTACTCTGTTTTACATTCTGTAGTTAAGGTTTTCGCTGAAGAGAAAGTATCTAAGCAGAGATGGTAAGCATCAGTCCCTACAACCCCTTGTCAGCTCAAACTGGCTAATTACTGTGTGTCCAATCTCAGTCAAGAGCCAATAGCAAGCTACATGCCTTTGTCCTGCTGAGGTGTTTGTATCAAGTGTGTTTTTAATGTGCAGCCTGATAACCAGTAAAAGATTTGGTGCAGATTCAGACAGGATGCATGCTGACTCACCAAAGAGAGAATAGGGAGATAAGGATTACTCTTATTGAAGCAGTTGTTAATTGGCCAGTCAGGTACAAAAGATAACATCTGATCTAAAGAGACATCTCTAAAGAAGAAAAAGAATACTTATTTTAATTAAAAGGGGTGGTCAGATAATCTCCCAAATAAGAAAGAAATCAATGCATTTGAAGAAAAATAGATTAGATCTGTTTAGGCTTCTGGGAAGGACTTACAAAAAAGGACTGGTTATAAAAAGCAAGTGTCTTACACAAGAAAAGGACATAACCTGAGGCCTAACATATAGAGAAAATAGAACTCTTTATAAACTGAATTCTTAAGAAATCTCACACACTAACAGCTGGATAAAAGGGGAGACATCATCTCCATGTCAGTAGAGCAAATGTCAGTTTTATTTTCTTTCTTTTTTTTTCTTTTTTTGAGTTATAAACATTTGTAACTGTGTCCTATTTTTTGATTGGTTGGTTGTTTTATCTCAATCTGGCTTCAGTTAAGTTTGTTTTCAAAATGTAAGGAGACAGAAAAAGATCTTCTTTCTTCAAAAATTGTACGCTAAGGCAATAATTTATCTCCAATTGCCATAGCCCACAGCATGTTCTTCAGAGAACCCATGGGTAGCAGTTGTAGGACAACACAGTAGGATTGTGTAAGAGCAGCAGGTGGTATCACAAGATACAGGGGAGGAGATGCTGACAACTCTGAGGGTTCTTAGTCATGCAGCTAAGATATGAAGGAACAAATATCCGAAGGACCTGAGGATCTTCAGAGAACATGTAATACTGGTGTTTGAATGATCAGTCTGCAGAGCTAGTAAACACTGAATGGGGCAGGAACTGGAATGCAGATGCCAACGCTGTCTCCTCTCAGTGTGGCTACAAAGTCCATGCTTTGCTTTACCTTCTGGCACAGTGCATAATTCTACTTCAGCAAGAAGGGGTGAGGGTACTCTTACACCAGAATGTCCTGTAGTTTGGTCATGTGCTGCAAATCTTTATCTATTCAACACCCCTCAAAAACAGCAGGAAATTGAACTCACCTCTTCTATCTCGGTACCATTGAGCTGTGAGATAAAAGGGAGACTCTCCACTGTCTGTCTTTGAGGTGAACTTAATTTGAGATTTTGAAAGGTAGTGTGTAAACATGTAGCTCCGAAGGAGAGCTCAGCTGTCTTCTGCATCACCAGAGGAATGAGCATCATTTCAGTGTCTGAACACCTAACATATTTGTTTCTGCCATTCTTATTTTCTGGCTTAACCTTTTTCCTACATTATGGTCATATGTCTGGAGCCGAATCCAAAGCATGCTCTGAGGAGGCTGGACATGTACTGGTTTTAGTTATAGCTGCCCATATAACGTAGGATAGCATAAGATATTGTAACAGTAACACTGATGGAAGCCAAATCTCTTTTCTTCCCTTCATTTCTGTTCCACACCTGTTCTTCTCCCTGCTGGTCATGCTGGCCTTGAAACTTGAACTAATGGTACTGTGCTTTATTGCTTGTCTTTTGGAAGAAACATTAACAATAGATACCACCCTCATCTAGGCTTTGACATTCTTAATTTCAAGGACAAACTTCCGAGCTCCTAACCTTTCCCCGCCTCTGGCAATAGACAATTTACAAGGCTCCTTTTTGCTAGGAGTCCATGTGAATAATATTACAGTATTAAAAACTTTGTAGGTTGATCAATTGGAAAGCACTACATGACAATTTTTCCTTACTTCTCCATAAAGCTACATACATATTTATAGTCTAAACAAAAGAACATGAAAGATTTTACTGATTTTGTGAGGAGTGTGTTGCATTAAGAGTACAGAAATTTGGCAGAAAATAAACCCTTTTACTTTCCAGCTCGTCCTCAGAGATCAAAGCGGTTGGGTGCAGCTAGGCTTAATTTCTGATTATAACCAATTCAGCACTGTAAGTCTGATTGCATTCAATGAGATCTCAGATGCACCAGGACTGTGGGTATCGTTCTCAATTGCAGATTCACAAATTGTGTGGTTTACCAGTTCAACACTATAAATCTGGCCAATAAGAACTTTCATCAACAGATTCACAAATAATGTGGTTTACTGTTTAAACACTGTAAGCCTGATCGAGTTCAATAGGAACTTTCATGAACACAGATTCACAAATAGTATGGTTTGCCAATTTGACACTAAGTCCGGTTGAGTTCAATAAGAACTTTGCTTCACATAGTTTCTAAGAACTCAACAAGATTTCCTAGACAAGATAGGAAGAGACAAGATAACCTGGAAGGGAAGTGGGGCCTCTTGTCTGCTCCAGTCATTCTGGAGGTCCATGAGGAAAGAACACATAGTTCTCAAAAATTCTAAATAGACACCAACATCCTTTGGCAGCGTGGAGGAACACCCAGTACTTCAACTGTGTTTTCTCTGAGACCATCTACAAAGTCAGACAGATTAAGCTATGGAAGGTGATTGGTTTCCCTACAATTTTTTTGATGCACTGATACTCATCCTAGGAGATTTTCTCTATAATTTTGAGAAAGGGGGGAAAGTGTTCTTGTTCAAATGCAATCCACTAGGCTTCTTAAGATACAGAGAGTTGAAGGATTGTGGTTTATTCAATGTTGTTCAAAATTATTAATAAATCACATTACTCAAATAATAATAAGTCTGTGTAGTAGCAGTAGTACAGAGGACCACTGATCGAGGACGATGCAGTAGGAGGCAGGAAACTTCTAGTATTTGTTTCATCCTGGCTTTGTCATATAATTTATTTAGAATTTCTTTTCATTTTGCACATTGATACACTTGCAGTATGCTAATAGAAGGGCAACTATTGATTTCAGCACAGTTCAAACATACGGTGTGCTAGATCATGCCCTAAACTGTGTGGACAGGGAAATACAGGAAGTAATAAAATACTACCACAAGCATTAATACTCACTTCCATAACTCTCCTTTTGATCAATCATTTATTTATAGTAGCCAAACAGATAACCAAGCCAATTTTTGATCCTTCAGATGGAACTTTCTTTAAGCTGTACATTATTAGAAAGTTAATCTAACAATGTATGCTTATAACTACAAGGGCTCTGTTACAAATCCTACTCTTTAGGGTTTAATATCTCATCTAGTTCAAATCACATTAAAATAAAACTTGGTTTAGAGCCCAGATGCACATTTTTTTTACAAAACAATTTTTCATATAGGATTTATTTTTAATATAAAGATCAGCTAGAAAATTAAATTTTCAAAGATTTCTATTTTCTTTGACAAAAAAAGGATATTCACAAGTATGTCTTTGAGGATGATTAAACAATTCAATGTCTGAATTGGAAAAGTGGCCTTAGTCTTTAGGAAAATGAACTCCCTATAGTAACCTGGTTGGAGGTACAATTGCAAGATATTCATGACCCAGCTCGTTCTTCTGATACCACACAAATGCAGAAACCCATTTTGGGATATTTGCAGTATTTTAGACATGTAGTCATAAGGCAGTTGGTTTTGTCGATTTCATTTCTTTCCATTTCCACAATTTCATGCACTGTTTTTTCTAATCATGTGAGGGAAAAGAAAGCCCTAAGTCATAATGACCTAATGTTAAATGTATTAACAATTTCAGGGTAAACAATACTTTTTAAAACTGCATTTTTATGTGTGACGTTATTAAGGACAGTGTGTTCATCTCTATATTTTCTTTGTCCTATTTTTTTTTTCTCTTTTTCCTTTATATTATTTTTTTGTACTTTAGGAAAACCTGTGGCGATAAACCAGATATTGCCATATACTGCTGATAGGAATAAGACTGACCACAGAATAAATTGTGCATCCTAAGAGTTAGGTCATGTCTCAGATGTATGAACATGAACAACTGAAAGGAGACTCCTGCAGTTGAGCCTTTCCTATGACTTCCCTGGGATTTTAGGTCCAGGTGTGAAGAAGCAAGCAGGTGTTGGAAGGACTTTATCTTCACTAATGTGCCAGCTAGCGCATCTGAACAGGAACAGTGATATATATAACCTGCTATTCATAAGGGCCATGGGCTTCCTTCTTGCCTTTTGCTAGGCTAAAAAATCCTGATGTCTGCATTTTCTGTGTGCTTCTTATCATTATATGTCATTCTTTACTGAGAATGGAGTTGGAATACCAAAGTCTGTCCTAAAGGAAAAACAGCACCTAGTTGAACAGAAAAAAAAATTATAGAAATGTACATACACAAGAATTAAGAAGAATTAAAATCTTCTCAGCAGAAGTAATATTAAAATTTCTTAACTTGTGTAGTTTCCTTTCTACAAGGCTGTAATTAAATACTTAAATAACAGATTCTTGCTGTTATTTAAGTAATATAACTTAATGGTCAAAAAGCTTTCTTATCCTAATTTAACCAGTTATCAGCAAAGAAATTACTCAAGTAGGCTACCATCATAGATGTATAGCAACGTGTCAGCTCTTTGTTTATGATCAAAACCCAGGCAACTACTTGGATCACTAGTTGCTAGTCTGGGAGAAAGTTGGCTTAGGTGTTGTTAGCTTCCTTTGTCTCACAGAATCTCAAAAAAAAAAAAAAAGTTTAAATCTTTCATTTCAAAAACATTTCTTCAAAATAAACTAATAAAGTAGACAGTGTATGGTATGAGGTGAAGTCGTTTATTAAATGAGTGTGTTTGGTAACAAAGTCAAAACTGAATTTTATATATCAGGAAGTTAAAGTAAATAAACCCATGCGATTAGTAAGAGATATATACTATTAATTATAAAAAACAATCAATAGTAAGTGGTTAACCATGTCATGAGACCAGGACAAATACTGCAAAATAAAGGGAACAGTTGCTAGAATATCAAATGTGGTCTGATTGTCAGTCTTTGTGAGATAGGCAATTGTGTCATGAGTGAACTTTTTGTTTTACAAAGATGTCTTGTCTTATAAACCACATTTCCGTTTTGATATCTGAGGCAGTAATATCATTGTTTTCAGTAGTGAGCATAATTATGCAATATTGCATACTACATTAGCAAACAGTAAAACTCACTTTTTTTGCTTCTATATAATACATGATTCAAATGATTTTCTGTGCATCATTTGGCCATCATTTCTGTTGCATAGAACTAAGAAGTTCGCCTTAAACTCTGAAAGAATACTGAAAAGATACTCCAACATTCCTGTAAGACTGTAAGACTGTAAGACAACTCACAGAAGGGCACACTTACAGATAAATATCGGAGCTGAGGGTGTTCTTGATGCCATATTAGCCATAGATCTGTAGGCCCAAGTTACATCCTACCTAGAACTTTCCCCAATTTCCCTGATTCCTCTGCTTTTTTCGCTGCCTCAACTGCAGGATGACACAAGATCTGCAATGGTGAATCTATGCTTCTTGGGAATTCCTTTGCTTCTATCATGGGAATTCTGCCAGGGTGATTAAATCATCTGTAGCTCAGTAGAAGAGTACAAAAATTGCCAATAATGGGCATGAACCTACATCTATATTTGCTACATATTTTCAATTCAATAAATTCCCATGATATAAATAGAACATGTGTTAATAGTACCTGTCACTCCTTTATAGCTTTCTGCATAACAAGAAAGATCCACAGGAATAATAGGTGCCCTTTTGCATATTCATATGATAACCCTAAATGTTAGACATATAGTCAAAGAAAATCACACCAAAAAGGAATGAAACTTCTAAGTGGGAGATGGATTCTGATTAGACCAGAAGAGTTGCATTACAAGAGAGACAGATCATAGATGGAGGACTTCATAAAAAGTGTTGCATTGAGATGCACTAAATGCAATATACCCGTTTTAATTCCGTATTTCCATTCCTTATTTACTTTATACCTAAAACCATATTGTTACTTTATGTCAACAAGTCTAAATTACCAGCATCTCTGAGGGAATTAGTAATCATGCATTTGCTGTTCTGCTGGCATAAGCCTCATGCAACAAATTGCAGTTACACTTTTCTTCTGGTCCTGTTCATTACTCAGTCTCCTTCATGGACTTAGAGTAACATTCAGTGCAGCTTCTGTTAGCCGTAATTCCAACAGACTACAAATATATTTATTAATTAGGCTTTTTTTTCTTTTTATCTGCACTGATTAGAAGAGAGAGAAGGAACTTATTTAACGAATTTTCATGTGCAACATATAAAAACATAATGCTGTTAAGCAAGAAATTAGAGTGTATCACTGAAAAAAATGAACAATAAAATGTAAAAAGTGTCCATGTTATACTGACTCTGCTCCTGCCATGATGTCTTATTTTGGAATCCAATTAGACTTCTTTGTTCATTTCAGATTGCTTTTGGAAATTCTACAAAATTTTCGGTAGCATTGAGAAAGTTTTGCAAAATATGTACTGTATTTGTAGCTCAGCTACTCTATGACTGGAAAGTTGCATTTGTGCAAGTGACTTGAAGAACTGAATGAGCCAGTCTAAACCTGCTGGAGTGCCCATGATTTATAGTACTTTAAATATAATTATAATTTTAACAGATGCTTTGTTTTAAACTAAACTGGTGTCTGTGATTTTATAATTAGAAGTTGTTTCACTCTTGTGCATTGGACACCATCTGCAAGGATTTAGTGCTAACTGGATCTATTGTGCATCCAATGCTTTTCAGCATAGGGTGAATTCAATTTATTAAATCTTATTGTCAGGATGAACAATACCATCCTTTTGTTTTTAAATATGTCAATTTCTCTTAAGCTATCAATCCTTAATATTCAATCAGCAAAGATAAATGCATTTCATTTGGCCTTAACTGTGTGTCACAATAAGAGAAGAGACAAGAAAGCTAATAAAATAAATTGTTCAAGTTATCCAGAAGATAAGGTTTTTGAGTTTAAAATATGTAACTATATTTTTCAAAGTGGATGTTGATTTAGCCTGTGGTTCTCTGAAAGACACAATTTGTGAGAGAAAGCTAATAAACTGCTTTAGTGGCTTGAAGAATTGGTCATTTTCTCTCAATTGTTTCCTTCAGTCACTGTTTGTTTTGTTTATTACAGGATTCTGTTTCGAAGACAATAGTGTGTAAGGGTTACATCTGGTGTGTTCAAAAACTAGTGGCACGAAATGCTGAGGTGGCCTGGGGTGAACTGCACTCTGAGAGCAGGCTTGGGATAACAAATTGCCTTTGCATGAGGGTCCTGGCATATAGAAACACTTACAGAGGTGTGTTGTCAAGGCAGAAAAGGTGAAACAAGGGTGGTCACAGGGACTGGAAATTATTATTCCCCCACCTTGTTTCTTCGACCTTCATTTTTCTTTTTTTTTAAGTCATTTAGTGACCTGAGGTGAAATGGACAGGAATTGACAGCACACATGCTGCTGCTGGCAGCAGAGTCACTGCAGTTGCTCCTTAGACATGAAAGGAGAGGAAAAAAGATGAAAGAAACTCAGTTGTTCTCTAAATATAACACATGTAAAGATAATATGTTTGCTTTAGTAGAAACCAACCCTTTTTTCCTGTAGAAAATATTTCTCCCCCCCCTGCAGTTCAGGAAAACAGAGAGATGATTTTTTGTCTCTCCCTCTCCTTCTCCTTGCTTGCACAAAGAAAACGTGGGTTGATACCATTTTTATTGTTCTGCTGGGGTGGGTTTCAGACCTCGCATTAGCATATTGAATGTCTAATTGAATTCGGGGGCTGTGTTAATCATCTTGTTTTGTTTAGGGGTGGTTGGTGAAAGGTGCCAGCAAACGATTTCTTTGGCTTGGGGTTAGCTTGGTGCTGCCACCCCAAGAAAAACAACCGCGAAGGGGGAGGGAGCCAGGGAAAGGCGAGTTGACTGAGTGATGTCTGGAGGGCGAACTCGTGTGTCTCTTTGGTGATATGTGCTGCTGTACTGAAATCCACCCCTCTACTGGAGCTAAGGCAAGAGTTGGAGGCATCTGATGCTGCCGTTTCCAGGGTGAAATTTCTAAGCCTGCTAGCTAAAAACAACAACGAAAAACCCCCAAATCCTCAGCAAAAATAGCAGTCAGAACAGAAGATCCGGCATCTCCCGGTCCAACTGGCATAACCTAGACAGACGTTTGAGAACCACATGCTTTTAACCTAGCCACACACACGAAAGGGGGGGA